>OV656768.1:4252596-4852596 GCA_927399505.1 Luperina testacea
GTTTGTACAAACACTTTACAAGTCAATCATATTTTTCCTTCAAACTCAAACTCAAACTCAAAGCATTTATTTCAATTAAACCTTGTACAGGCACTTTTGAATTGTCAAAATTTAAATAGTCTGTCAGTTAGTCAGAAAGTTGAAGCTAGTTGCCCATTCCAAAACGTAGATCTCTATGGAGAAGAACGGGCAAACAAACCGCCGAAAACCGGCCGAAACAAACTCAGCGGTCACTCTCTTTTAAATTCCAGACATAATCTTGGTCAGACCATGTGAAGACCATGTAGATTGGTGTCTGAAATTTAATAGTATTTTGAGGAAACAACCACACAGATTGAGTGGACCTGATGGATGCAATAAATAATATATATATGTATATACATATATACCTATATATAAATATAATATTAAAAATGCGAAAGTAAATTTGTTTTTTTGTTTACCTTTTCACGCCTAACCATTGAACCGATCATCCTGAAATTTTGCATATACGTTGTCTGGTGTAAAGAAAAAATGTGCTGTTCCAGAGGAAAACAACAATAACGTTATTATGATAATAGATGGCGCCACGTGTCTTTCGAATAAAAAACAGGATAACGTCTGTCGGGTCAGCTAGTTCACAATAATTTAAATAATAATTAAATTGTATATTAAATATTCATGTCATTGTAGTTATATATGTATAGATATAATACCGTCATCTGCCTTGCCAGCCTTTTCTTAACTACACATATATGTTTTGTTTAGCTTCCAGTATAACCTAATGCAGCATACATGGATCGACTGCCTACTATGTAACACAAATACCAGTATACAAATTTTGTTACGTGCCGTTTAAACAACAATCATTATGTTATAGTAGTCTAAACTAACGTATAATCAAAACCATTGTACCAAAATTACAACAGCAAGTCTCACACGAAAGCCAAGTCCACACAATAGCACAGAACTGTACGGAATCAACAAAAGGGGCTAGACTAAGGCCTTGAGTAAACATGCTCGCCAAGCCTTGATTCGCAACGACAATATCCCAAAGCTATGGGCAGAACTTCAAACTACTTGAATTCGAAACCTAACCAATTCAATAAACAGATGGATTTCCATTAGTACGTAGTTCTAGTGTGTATTTGAATGAAAACAAGCTTGTACATGGTATCGTGTGTTTGTTTCTAGCTGTACCATGATGGTATAATATTAGACGGTGTAACACCAATTACATTAATTAACATAGAGACAATAATTACGTTGATAATAATTTGATATAATTTAAAACTAACATGGAACAGTGGACTCCATGCATACTTTCTCTCAGAGAACACCAACCTACCAATCAAACCGAAACATTATCGAAATGATTCCAAAATAAATTGAAGATTTCCGTACGCTTTCGTTTAGCATGTAGCCGTGTATGACGTCATTCCAAACTATGCCAGTTATTGATAGTTATCTTAGTTCACTTCGGTGCACTTTTAAGGAATGACCGTCACTGAAGCTGGTACTAACGTGGTCACCTCTGGGCCCAGTGCAGCAGACTGGCTGGGAGCAATGGTGACCCAGTGGTAACCGCCACAACTTACGAGTTTTAGGTCGTAATTCCGAAGTCAGTCAAGCGCTTTACTTTTTGTAAGTTATTTCATTACCACTGCTCTCAAAACAGTGAAAGAAATTATGGTGAGGGAACCGGCATGTCCTACAACAAAAAATTCGACGATATGTGACATCTACCAACCCGCACTGGGCCCGCGTGGTCGATTACAGCCCAGTCCTTCTCAAAAAGAGAGGAGGCCTGTGACCCAGTAGTGGGAACATCGTAGGCTGAATATGCTTGTTTATGCTTATGCTAGTGGGCCCAACTCATCAAAAAAGTAATTACCATCAACTCGAAAAGTAAGGTCTTAATCAAGGTCTAGCCGACAATATAACCCTTCATCGCCCTTTTACTACCGGACTACGTACTGCAGCATACCATCTACACTTGATTGATATCCCTACCAGTCGTACTCAGTGTTTCTCCTTCACACTTATTATACACGCAGCCAAACTGTGGAACTCTCTGCCAGTGTCTGTGTTCGATTCCACATTTAACCCGTCTGCTTTCAAAGCACAAATGAACTGGCATCTTCTTTGCACGCTCGTTCCATCACAGATCTCATCCATCGCTTTCCATAAGGCGTGATGGAAGTCAAGAGCAGGCCCATATTAATAATACTTCCTAACATAACAAATGGACGAAATAGATTTAAGAAAACTTATGTTCGAAATAAAAGCCCGTGTATTTTTAGGACGGTACATAAAGGAAAACTCAATAAAGTTTATAAATAAACCTCCAGTTGTCTTAAGCCCATCCTTATAGGCCTCATCTCGCTAATTTGACGGCTACTTTCACCCTAATCCAGAGAGTGCGGTGATGCGAATAAGTTTTGTGTAAACAGTTGAATAAAACACCCATTAGTACTTTTGTACGGCTGAATAAACAGGCCTGCATAGCTAGGCCACGGCCTCGCACGAAATGGCCCAGAGTTCACGAATGCATGTTAAAATAAAGCAGGAAGTTTTGTAATAAAGTGTTTAAAAGGAAAGTTTTTGCGTATAAATAATAAAGAATATTTTCGGTTTTTTTATAAGTGTTTTCTCTTTTTTGTCGTTGTTTTCTTTTGTGATGGACTTATTTTTAATTCTTATTTGTTATTTTATTATAATATACTTGTCTATAATATTCAAACTAAAACCTAGTCAAGAATAAAATTACAGCTTGCTAACTGGTAGCTTTTTAAATTATGTAAATATTATCTTGGAAATGAAATAAACAAAAAAGTAATTGTTAAAAAAAAGCCTTATGACTATTTTGAACTTAACTTGTGAAGTTGTTTTTTTTTAAGTCTTCTACAGTCTTATACCTACAGTATATAATTTTATCCTAGGTTTGATTAACACCCTCTCTCCTAACCGAAAAGGACTGTCGCGTTCTAGCATCCGGCACTCGGGCAAATGCCCAAGATATTCTATTGTTTTTTCATATCGAAGCCAAAATCCTAACGAAACTCAACACAAATTCCGAGCCTCGGTAAGCCTGAAACCGACAATTTCAGACCTGAAACAATAAGATCTTCCAAATATTGACAATCTTAGGAGGATTATTTTATGTTATTCATTGTATTTATCTAGCTTTGTTGACAGATTTCACGAATACTTAGGCAGGCCATACAAACATGAATTCTTCTCAGACAGTTCTAGGCAAACAGCTAAGCCATGATATACACGTGCTATAGGAACAATAAATTTAATGATTTTAGGCTACTACACAGTATCTACTTCAGACTGCATCCTCTTTCGTACGACCTCCGGGTTATCATCTCGGTAATAACTCGCAACTATTACCTACCCTATGAAAATTTAACATAATAATATGTAGGTATTAAGGTATGCAAGAATAAATTAAACATAATTCGCACTCAGGCAATATTTGTTGTTAATGCGTACGCTATATCCATAAATATTATAAATTAAAGTTGTTCTTCTGAACTACGCATCGGATTTTGACGATATTTTCACCAGCATTTATCTAAATTATGGGTGTATGTGTATAATACATAAATGTTAGACTTACATAAGGGGGGGCAGGGAGGGATATCGAATTAAAACCTGTCACCATGGGCTCATGATTCTGAATCCCATTCCGCCTTATTACGAAACGAGTTCTAACTATAAACCTATAGAGGTATGAAGAACAGGGTGTAAAGTTCACTCATAATCTATAGAAAAGGGAGGATCCTCCGACCAGACGGGTGTTGTGTCTGGCAGGCAACTGTCCGATGATTCATGTCGGGCCGTTGTATCTATGTTAGTTGCGCGGTAAACTCTGCTTGCGCGATGCAGGATTTTGCGTGACGTCAGTATGACACGTTGTTCGTTGTTCGCATGTGGCGTTGTAGATACCGCTACAGACCCAGCCTAAGCCTTCGAGCCAGTTACTGTAACTATGAACTTTATTCTGACTGGCATAAAGTACTAAATACAAAATTTACACCTTAGACTAGGGGATAACGTCAGATTTTGTAATAAAAACTTTATAGGGTGATTATAGGTCGAAATTTAAAAATGGCTCGATGGTTAAAACCTTGGTCTAAAGATAAACCTTGTTTTGTGTAATGAGGCCGCTTGAGTTGAAATTTTTTGCCAGTTATAAAAAAAATCTACGTTATAGAATAGAATAGAAGAATAGAATACTCTTTATAGTTGTCTTTTTTCTTTATAGTTGCAGTTTGCGCGTCGATGTCCACTTCATCCTGTATAATAAAGAAAACTCGATGTTCTGTCAACCTATAAAAACCGTGCGAAGCAGGGATCAGTCACTAACTATTCCAAACCCTGCTTCGCTCTTAGATGAGCGGAATCAAAGCTCTGACTAACCAGGATAAACATAACAGGAGTTAAAGTAGACAATACTTGACCGACAAAAAAGTTACATATCCCATTTGTTGTATGTCCAGACGCCAGAACATCAAGCTACTACTGTCAAATTTCTTAATTAGATTTTCAACTCTATCGCTAAAGGTTCAAAGTTGATTGGGAAAATTTGACAGTTTCGGGTAGCTCGATGTGCTGGCGTCTATACAAACAATTTCTTACAAATCAAAGCTACATAGCTTTAGGTCAAACTAAAAGGAAACAACATTTCACCTTCAAGACATATTATATAGGGCACACGAAAAAGAGATTGAATGTTATGTTAACAATGGAATTTTTCATCCGCTTCCTCGTCTGTTAAATAGGGTAAACGCGACAGCTCCCGACTGATACAAATTGCGGCTTAATCCAACGATTGAGCGTGAACTATGGGAGTCGTTACGCGGATCCAGCCGACATAATAGTCCTTCTTTGTCGCTAATGTGCCATAAAGGGAGAGCTGTCCTCACGGCAAACGGTTTTGACGGTCAATCGGGTTTTGGACGACGAATGGGGAATTTACCCTAGTTACCAGTGTGTATGTGTGTGTCATGTGAATTTTGTGTGGTATCAATATAGTAAATCTGTGATTCTGTATCTTCTTCATTGGTTAAAAATATCCAGTAGGACACACACCGATGGGTCAGGTAGAGATGTATAGAGGTATGAGGAACAGGGTGTAAAGTTCACTCAACCTCCATAGAAAAGGGAGGATCCTCCGACCAGACGGGTGTTGTGTCTGGCGGGCAACTGCCCACTGATTCGTTTCGGGCCGTTTGTATCTATGCTAGTTGCGCGGTAAACTCTGCTTGCGCGATGCAGGATTTGCGTGACGTCAGCAACTCAGTATGACGCGTTGTTTGCATGTGGCGTTGTAGATACCGCTACATCACTTCCCCCCGGAGACCGGAGGTCGAAAGTGGGCTGAGTCTTGTATCTTGCGATGCTTGCCAGGCCAGCTGAGGTTCCAGTGTGTCGGAACCGGTTGCCGCATAGTTCACGGTGAGTCGGAACTGTCTGCGAAGATGTCCCCAGTGAGTCGGGGTGGCGCTGCGTTATTCTCCAGTGCGTCGGATGTGGTACAGCGCCGGGTTGAGGCTGGCTGCTGCGTCGACCAGGAGAGGAATTGAGCTCTTCTTGTTGACCGGCCGAAAGTGCAGTGTGCTGTGCCGAGGTTGCTGATGAGGCTGAGGGTGATGACCAGGTATGCGCAGTCGCTGCATGCTGGTGGTCAGGATACCCGTTGAAGCCGTGGGAGCTGGCTGGCTGGGTGACTCGCCGCTAAAGCTTGCGGGAGTCAGCGGGAGTGATGATGATGACGTCACGCTGATGTATTTGCACGAAGGCTGCGCTGACGTTCATGTTCGGGGTCACCAGTATAGAGGTATGAGGAACAGGGTGTAAAGTTCACTCATACTCTATAGAAAAGGGAGGATCCTCCGACCAGACGGGTGTTGTGTCTGGCGGGCAACTGCCCACTGATTCGTTTCGGGCCGTTTGTATCTATGCTAGTTGCGCGGTAAACTCTGCTTGCGCGATGCAGGATTTGCGTGACGTCAGTAACTCAGTATGACGCGTTGTTTGCATGTGGCGTTGTAGATACCGCTACAGATGTACCAATAGTACAGTCAGCAACAACGGTCGATTCACACTTCAGTTTTCGAAATCTTAACTATAGCGCAAGACATTTAATTAAAATCGGAACAAAAGTAAAGTGTAAACAATCTTAACTCTTAGGTATTATAAGAAATTCTAAAAAAGAGAGACACAATAACACTTTGCCTGACCCAGGAATCTAAACCCAGGACCTCATGCTTAGACCAACGAAGCTGTCAGTTCAGAAAAAAAACAGGCCAGTGCGCGTCGGACTACGCACAATGATGGGTTCCGTAGTTGGAATGCTGCACAGCTCGATCGATCAGATTAAGCTACGCTTGCCGCGGTTGGTCTGTGGATGGGTGACCATCTTTACATATTGTGACCCCTCCGTGCCTCGGAAAGCACGTTAAGCCGTTGGTCCCGGCTGTCATTCGTGGATCTTTGACAGTCGTTACGGGTAGTCAGAAGCCCGAAAGTCTGACAACCAGTCTTATCAAGGGGTATCGTATTACCCAGTAACTGCGTTGTGGGGGTCAGATAGGCAGTCGCTCCATGTAAAATAGTGGTATTCAATTGCATCCGGTTAGACTGGAAGCCGACTCCAACATAGTTGGGAAAAGGCTAGGCAGATGATGATGAATAAACTTAACATTGTATTTTTGCATTAGCATACATGCATTCCAACTGCAAATGTAAGTTTGTACGCACACATTTTATGACCATATACTTTTTATAATTTTTTGTAATCTAGTTGTAGTTTCGGAGACAATGGTAAAATTTAGTCTTTTTTTCTTAAATAACTTTAAAACTATTTATTTTTTAACTACAAAATACATTATATTTGAAACCCTCGCGGTTCGCTCTTTCATTTGAAATGTCACACTGTAGAATTTGCCTTCCAAAATAAACCACATAATTATTGAAAATTTATTTATTGACGTTATACGTCGGTATAATATTATATTCTTTCAACTTTATTGGTCCATTAGATTTGGAGCAAATTGACTGTGACAAACAGACAGACACGCGAGTGATCCTATAAGGATTCTGTTTTTTTCATTCGACGTACGGAAGCATCAAAAGCCTTCATTAAATACTATCGCCAAAAGCTTAGAATATATTTAAATTAGGACCTCAAAAAAATTCTACGGCGTAGCAACTGGCGTATCATCGTAGCACAGAGTGTACGTCTTTGTCGCTACGAAGAAAATATTAATAAAATATGCCACTTATTTTAATTTGAAGGTTCCTTTCCTCCTTTACGGTACATAACTCCGTTTGATTATTTTCCGTGTAAGTCTGCTAAAGGAAATTATTAAAGAAAGAATGTGACTGCGTTGCTCAAAGGCGAGGCAAGACGACGGTACTTTTTGTACTATGGCATGTAATAAAGTATATTTACGGTACATAGATATATAAATATACGTTGGTCCATGGAGCACCGACGGTTACATAGGTCGTCATACCTGATCGACGACGGTTTGAATGAAGACCCCTTTTAAAGTGACTTTGTTTTGGTTGTCTTCGTAATAATATAAACAAATATAAAAAAAAAATATTTAGCAAAAGGAGTATGTAAGGGTCGTAGCAGGTCAGCGGGATTGTCCGAAAGTCAGCGGGATTGTCCGAAAGGGTTACCGCTGGCCCGGAACATAAAGGGCTAAGGAAGGAACACGGGTGGGTTTTAGTCAGTAAGAGTCTGACACTCCCATCCGCTTCACCCAGAGCGGGAGGGGTCATATTATGATGATTACCAATCCTGAAAAAACAAAAAAGGGGTCGTAGCAGGTGACGTTCTGTAGTTTCTGCCTACCCACCTGGGAAAAAAGCGTAAGTTCATTTATGTAACTACTTAAAGTCTATCAAACTTGTATCAAATTAATGTTATTTGAAGTTAAACAAATATCATCATTATTTTAATGGTAATTATGTTGATTTCAGAGTGACTAGCACTATTCAAAAAGTTATAAAAATGTTCGAAGTTCTAGCGTAAACTGAACTTTATTGTGTAGGATTTAAAGTTATTTGTTTACATTTTTGGCAAAGAAATCGCGAATGCAGATTATGTATGTCTGCATAAAACTGTTGAAGTGGGCTGAAAAAATATTGAAGTATTCACACATTAATGACAGGGTGGACAGAAAATACAGAACGCCATCTGCTACGATCCTGGCATACTCCTTTTGTCTCGTTTACGCTCATACATGATCTGATCATACACTCACGCCCGTTGCGAGTTTTACGCACCTGACCTATCTGAAGAAGAGCACCGATAAGGTCGCTGTATATACTGTTACGAGCTTGGGGTTCGTGACAGTAAAAACTGCCGATTTAATAACCAAAAATTTACACTTTAATCACAACACTAATTACAACTCAAACACACTAATTATAAAACACAATCTGATCACTGATCACGCATTTGAATATCGCTTCGATGTACTTCGCTTGTATCGCTTACTCAAAACTATAATATGTCTCGCGGCGCACACCGGCCTTATATAGTGCCACAGAGCTACTATATAAACATCTAGAACGTTTGAGTACATACCGGTCCCGACTGACCTGATGTCGATAGTTCTCGGAATTTCTAGGACCTTGACCCTACTAGTTCTGCTACCCGATACTAGATGGCGCTAGTGGTATCTAATGTGACCATGTACCAGGCATCAATTGTGGCGCCCAACAATACCATACACCAAGGGCTTCCCCTCCTGGCGTTTCCTCTCACATCTGCCTGCCAAGATTGAAGTATTCAATGGTTTTGTATTTAATTTCCCAAACATACATAGCACAATAACACTAATAAGGCATAACATAAATTAACACGACAGTTATTTTTTTTTTCGTATCAATGTTATCATATTTATTATAGAATACAAAAAGTTTATTGTAGAAACTTGTACAACTTTTACAGTAAAACTTACATATACCTCCTTTCAAGTAAAAAATATACCTGTGCTAGGAGGCCCAGAGTATTAAATTATAGACTATAACACCAGCCCCAAAATTACAACTCATGGGTGTCGTAACACAAAATTATTGCGTACTTTTGTTATAAACACAAGGTTTAAGTATAACATATTACTTAAATATGACACATCACTGACACTTGTGCTAACTTACGTGTTACCATACACTCTAAAAGCAGGTCATTAGACAAAAAGTGTCAAGCGATTATGAACCATGTGCGGTGCAACTTTTAACTGTCAGCTCACCCTGAACTTAAGGGGTGCCGTCAATTTCTTGCGAGATTAAAATGCCTTCCATTTTATGCATAAAATAATTCATTAGAGTAAGCCTATAATTTTCCCACTGCTGGGACATAGGCCTCATCTCGGTGAGAGGGAGTGGGACGTAATCCACCACGCGGGCCCAGTGCGGGTTGGTAAAATAATTACTAAATTGTAATAATTTAAAAACATTAATAACAAAATGACCCTCACCCCCTCTCTCTCTCTCTTTCTCATTTCTACTATCTCTCTCTCTCTCTCTCTCTACATATTATATATAATGGAAATAAGACTCATCATCATCATCAACCGACATCAGTCCACTGCTGGAAATAGGCCTCTCTTAAAGCACGTCATTCAACTCACCACGACACAGGAGTAATTCCTAGTGTGGGGCAACGTTTTTAAAAAAATAAATAAAAAAAGAACAAAAAAAAAATACAAAAAACTCGATTTGCAGCAACTCTCATCCAGCTGATACCACCAGCTAGCCTGAGATCAGACTGTGAACGTTCTTAATATTACGAGAATTTTCCCTCAGATACATACATCAGATAAAAACAAAAAATAGATATCAAATAAAAAGTGTAAATTCCGATGTAAGGAATTAGCAGGAAAGTATGCTTCACGGCTGCGCCAAAAAAACCCAGTTCAACAAAAATAACGTAATTATTATTCTAATCATTACGCCAATAACGAAGTTCACAGAAAAATAAGAAATACAGAGAGTGACATAATTATTAATATTAATAATCATGTCACTACGTATGACTAAAGTGGCACTACTATTAACACATTGACGGACACTGAACGAGACACAGTAAAAGTTTTATTGTTATTACGTCGAGAGGCGTTTAGTGTCCCACAGTGTTAAGCTGGGTATCCGGCATTTGGATTATCCCCTTTCGTGTGATATTAAAAGGGTCCAAAGATGTTTTTTTTTTGTTTAGCCTATGCTGTCCCACTCCTGGCCAAAGGCCTCTCCCAAGTCCTTCCATTCTCTCTTTTCCCGGGAATTTCTCATTATATAATACAGAAACACGACTCATCGCCTCAGATAGCTGCATTGTCTGCTCCTGGAAAAATCAAGAAAATGTATTCCACGAAGCTAGGAAAATTCCTGGTTTTCTTAGCTGAAGCTTCTGTTATATAACCAGCAATAACCTAAAGGCTAAAGCTTATCTTGGAACCTCGTCTGTTGTAAATTGACGGGTCGATGATGTATTTATATACAAATCTACTGATAATCTCAACATCGAATGGTTTTTGATTTAACGACAAAATTTCAAATTTTGCCCTTGATAAACAGACTTTGTAAATTACAGAGCGTTATTGAATAATAATTCATTTACTTCTATTAAATAACGCTCTGAAATTTACAAATGGCTTGAAGCAAATCTTTTGTTGAGTATTTTGATACTTAGTAAAATACAGTGGGCATTTAAATAGTATGGTTAAGTTCAATTCTTGCTAACTTGGTTGAAGTTTTTTAACAAAAGTATGCAATGGTATAAGACTATGTAAGATCAAGTGTTTTCATTTGTAGGAAAGGCTAATTAAAAACTTAATTATAGAAAAATTAAATGCACAGGATTATGAAGGTTGAGCTTGCGATCCGTGTTGTAGGAATCCCGTCCTCGGTCGAAAGTTCAGAGGAAATCCAAATAGTTTGAACAAAAACTTAGTTGGAAATTAGAGATGAACCTCACTTTAATCAACGTTGATTGTTCTTGTAATTGTGAATTTAGCATACCTACCAGTAAGACTATAACAATGAAAAACCTTATGTAAAATTCGGAGAAAATTATCATCATCATTATTATCGTATCTGGAATCACCCACTGGCAGATACAGACGCCAGCATATCAAGCTACTACAATCTGTCAAATTTCTTTAATAGATTTTCAACTTTATCGCTAAAGTATAAGGTTCAAAGTTTATTGGGAATATTTGACAGTTTCGGGTAGCTTGATGTGCTGTCATCTGTACATATAGGCCTCCTTTCCACTCTGCCATATTGTGCGTCCCTCATCCAAGAAAGAAAATAATATCTTCTATAATCTTAACTGGTATTATAAATGCGAAAGTAAGTTTGTTTGTTACCTTTTCACGCCTAAACCACTCAACCGATCATGCTGAAATTTTGCATATACGTTGTCAGGTGTACAGAAAAGTTAGTAGAGAACATTTTTGAAAAATAGTGTTACAGCCAATTTAGACCGATTTGAAATTTTCCATAGTGACAGAGATTTCCAGTAATATTTTTTTAAAAGATATTTCGAAAATGTTCTCTACTAACTTTTTAGACCTTTGTATCTTGCTTATGCGTATGAAGTTTCATTAAAATCGGTTCATTAGTTAGTTTCGAAAAATAAGGGCTTCAAAGTTTGTATGAAATGCCGTACGGCGTAAACGCTCATAAGCGGTCTTAAACGGTCCCGGCTATCATTCGTGGATCTTTGTCAGTCGTTACGAGTACGAGTAGTCAGAAGCCCGAAAGTCTGACAACCAGTCTTACCAAGGGTATTATTGGGCGCGCGCTAAAATTTAATACTTTAATTTTCTTATTTGTTTTGATAATTTTGAAAAAAAATGTTTTTACTGGAACGACGATAATTCGTGTCCACTTGAAGGCAATAACTTAGTTTGCACTATCTAAGACGATAATTACACGACTTTTCATGAATTTAGATTTGGGAAATGACAATTTATAATGACTATGTAACAGTTACTGCACTTTTTTTTTACAAGATTTCTATTTCATCCTGTATTTATCATGAATTAAATTACTTAAATACCAACGTCATCCAAACCTATTTCGCTTATTAGTAGAGGATCGAAAACCAATATCACTACACTACAAAACCCGAATCCATTCATAAGACTGCATAGAGATTCAATAGCCCCATGTTTTCTGTATCATGAAATATATCGTCCATTTTTATGATCGGTTGTGTATATGGGTGACATATTTGACCCGGATCGACCAATCGATTGGCCCGTAACGAACGTTCTGAATGACGAAATTTCGCGACCCGTGTCACGTAGACTGAACCAAATAAGTGTGCACAGTGATTTTCATTATGCCCGTTATGGTTTTGTTGCAACACTTTTGCTTTGTGTATTCGGTTTTTTTTAGTGCTATTGTGTTGTGTTTGGGGCAGGTTGTGGTTTTGTTATTTATTATTTTTTTACTTCTTTTTGTTTGTGTTTATTTTTTGGATGAATGCTGTCCGTACCTTTGGGAGCTTTGTTGTATTATTGGAAGGAAGTCCCTAACGCGCTTTGCGGTAGGAGTAAACTGGTAGAAATCGTCACGTAGCGAAAACGCGTTATGAAAACTAAAAGTGTGGTCAAAATGTAAATCCAAGATGGCGGCTCCGAAAACTTTCATCATAGGTGTCGTTTTCATGGTTTTCAAGGGTGCTATAGCCGATAGTGCAGCCAAAACGAAAATCCAAGATGGCGACAGCGAAAATTTTAAAATTTTTCATCTTGGATGTCGTTTTCATGGTTTTCGAAAGCACTGAATCCGAAAGTGAGGTCAAAATGAAAACCTTATACTGGATGGCACTGTATTAAACACATGTATTAAATTCACACTTCCTCTCTCTACCTCTTTCTATTATATACGAGTACCTATGTGCGTGCGAGTATCGCGTAAGGAACTTCGTTCCCGACGGGGGCCCCCCGACTGCACACGTTTTATATGCAGGTATTTTTATATTATTTTATAATATAATCCATTCCATTTATTCTTAAAATACAGTATTTCCCAATGAGAATTGTTCACCAATACTTGGCGAAGACCATTAAATCAGGGCTAGTTAGTTAGGTACTTCGCACAATTTGTAACCACTTTCGTATGTAATAAAGCCTGGCTTTCTGTGTGTGGTTTACTATGGCTAATGATTCAGGCTGAATTTTAGTCTTTAAATAGACTTAGGACTGAGGTGGGCCGAAGTAAAGAAAACCTGCTCAGGTGGTGATTCACAGATGACTCCGCCCTGGAGTGTAAATGTAGTGCTGTCCCACCAACAATGGGGCACTTCATACCGTGTGCAGTACCCGGCGATAAATATTGCACATCGACCTTTGGAAAGAGACAATCGGCTAATTTCGGCTTCGTAGAATCTCTGTCGCACGAAATACAAACAGTCCGGTATCTATTAGGAGCTGTTAAAACAATTATGATTTGCTTCTTTTGATAATTATTTTTATTCTTTGTATAAAATACAAAAAAAGGTAAAGGTCGATGTGCAATATTTATCGCCGGGTACTGTACAGCGTGTCCTGTTGTCTGTTCGCTTCAGGGGTTGATAGTCGCTACTGAAGGTGCTGAGCTAGTATACTGAAAAAAATAATTTCTTACTACAGCACATTAGAGCGATTTCATTAAGACTAACTACACACAGTAAGAAACACACACACAGACTTAACACAGACAACTGACTTTGGTTGACTTTATACAGTAAAAAAAAAATGTTTGTAAAACAGTAAAAGACAAAACAGTAACTTTTAACGATTGAAAATACTATATATACTGACAAAAACAAAAAATAAAGGAAAACCACCATCACTGTAATGTAAGTAAATTTCAATGGTTTGAACGATATCACCAAATGAATAAAACGGTTAATTTTGTGACCTATTAGCTATTTAAAACGTTAAAGTTTACTGTTATGACGGTAACAGTTTGCCTCGAGCTTTTACTGTTTTCGGATCTGTTAAAAATACTGTTTTGAACTTTGAACATTAGGCTCATATGGAACTGTTTAAAGCAGAATAATGATTTTTTCATTTTATTTACTTCTTATTTCTTTCAGTGTAGTAAAATTGTGGGCTGACTGTATATAAATTGCCAGTGACACGCTAAGAAGAAGGTTGAATTACTTAAAGCAAATTAAAACCAAACATTTAAAAGCACAATCAAGAACCATGGCAACTTCTAGTCAAGTAAAAAAAAACATTTTTCTTTCATTCTAAGCCCTCGTTTTCAGAAGGCACATAATATCATGTAAATTTTCTTTGACTTTTTCATAATAATTGTCGACGAAAGCTTCAATCTCTTCAATCTGAATTAAGGAAAATTAGTTGGAAACTTTTCGAATAAGTCAAAATTTCTCTAAAGTTTCCTGTAAGTCGTCTAACTGTTTTATTAATCTAAGATTTGGAAATACTTTTTTGGGAGTAACTTCTGTCAGCATACATCCATAGATATTTAGAGTTGTGTGTCAGATTTCTCTAAAATATATGTATCTACCTACTGCTTTATTAATGTAAGCTTTGAAAATACTTTTTTGGGAGTAACTTCTGTTAGCATACATACATAGATATTTGGAGTTTTGTGTCAGATTTCTCTAAATAAAATTTACGTTTATTTTTTTCAGCGACTGGGAAATGCACAGATTGTGATGTAAATTATTTTCTATTTATAATCATTAACTCCACAGTTTCGTGAATGATCGACAAACAATTCTTAGCAAGTATTGGAACTGTCGAAGATACTTAGTTTGTTTTTGAAACTGTGAAGAGGAAAAGCGTTTTGGAGACATTACCCTCCCTGAGCGAGGGAAATGGGGATTAACTTCCAGTCAACAGTTTCTACGTATTGTGATTCTCACTACATTAGAGGAATTAAATTGGTTATCACTGACTTTCACATGCACACCTCCCTACACACAAACTACACTCATAAACACACTCTTAGATCCATTCACTCCATTTGCTGTGTTAACAACCACTGTAAGCAAACAGAAAAGTAGTCACGGTTGTATTATATAAATTGAAGCCGTAAAATCTCCGACTCCTAAGATACAGATCGGCTTATCTAGTTTAGGAGCCCGGAAAGCTGACAAGAATTTTAAATTTAGTAGTACAACCCACTGTTTCCATATGCTATGTACGGTGTTGTTATTTTTATGTATTAATAAACTTATTATTTTAAGTTTTTACCTTGGATAACGTCTACATAACGACACACCTGTATTCCCCTAAGGGTTAGTCAGAGAAAGAAAAAGAAAAGAGAGAATGATAATTTGTTTATTCTGCACAAACAAAAACGCACATTGCAAATAAAAATTAAAAAATTATTTAAAAAAAAACACAAAACACACACACACAACTTAGTCAAAAACCTCGTATTCAAGCTTAGAAAATGTTGACAATTGTGTCCATTGCTTGATGTCAGGGCCAGGCACCAAAGACAGACAACACACATTATTATTTATTATTTATTTGGTGTACATAATAAAGAGTATTCTATTCTATTCTATTCTATTCTATTATTATTAAAGCCATTAAACGAAGAGAAGAAGAAGAAGACACATTATTATTTGACAATGACAACATAATATATTATCATTCCGTGATGCACCCGCGACACTACTTAAATATGACAACAAAACGTGAAAACAACAACAATCAAACAAAAACAACAATGCCAATTGCATAGTGGAAAAATAACTACTTTTGTAACAAACGTACGTATAAGTACACCCATATTTCGACAGCTATGTTTAAGGCCCATGTAATAGGCGAAAATCACAGTTATAGAAATACCTAGATAACGCAAGTGTCACGATCTGGATGAAAACCAAGCGTGCCACTTTTTGACTACCTAATAACAAGCACTACCTATTTAGTGATGGGAAAATCAAATCGATTCAAAGACGCCGCCGCGAGCGTCAATCGTCTCGCCCTACTCCCGGGGCTTAGCGCCAGCAGTCACGCTCACCAGCCAGCATTACACAGGACTGAGCGCGAAAGTGGCGGCTTACGATTTTTGTACGTAAGCTGGTGCGATTTTTGGCACGCAAAGTAGTTGCTCTTGAGTTATCTAGGCGCATCTATATCTGTGGGGACAATCCTATAATTCTAATCCTATCCATCCAGACTGCGGACTGCAGCTGCTGAATGGTAAGGTTAGAAAGTCAGCTACAGCAGCTCAGTAGAGCTGCTATAGCTGACTTCCTGACCTTACCATTTACTTTATTTTTTACTTCAACTTTTTCTACTTTCGACTAAGATACTAACTAAACAATCCTTTTACTCTTCGCCCATCTTCTTAAAACCATTGCAATCAGCAATTGCGTTTTATCTCTCACTTGTTACAAGAGTAATACCAGTTGTTTCTTCCAACAGTTTACAGCTCATATTACGTAAAACGTCGTAAAGTATTTATTTCCCAGTAAAAAGAAAAATATCGCAAGAAGAACAATATATCATTACGCGTAGCACCCAGTGCATACCTTAGAAGATGAAACTTACGACACGTTTAGTGATGGACTAAGGATCTTTGTCGATATAGATATTACTAGCAGCGCCCCGCGGTTTTACCTGCGTGAGTTTCGACCCCATGTGACAAATTTGTCACAAATATTTGTGAATTGGTAGACTTGCCCCCTGTAGGTTAATTGCGTAACACACTATCAGTAACAATGGCTTCTATTTTGACTGTCCAACAATATTCATTGCATTCATGCGTTATTAACGTTGTTGTACATATGAACTAATGGATTAGCAAATTCCTTCTATCCTTTAAAATTATTCAGATTGAGATTGACAGTGTTTTACGCAATGAGGGTTTTCTGAAATGACGTTCGCTAGGCGGCAGCACTGACACGTCAGGTCCAGGCATCTGTCAAAAAGCCTATATTTTCTTTAGTCATGACTGAATGATGAACGAATGAATGAATCGAATGATGAACGTCATCATATATTTTATATTGGAAGACCTCTTGTCAGAGTGGTGCCAACTGGTGTCGTAAATTTTCACGAAAACCCTCCGGCTTAAGTTTACTGAATTACTAACGATGGTCACTACATCGTGAGTTTTTGACAAATTTTTCATTCAAAATTTGTCAAAAATATTTGTGAATTGGTAGACTTGCCCCCCTGTAGGTTAATTGCGTAACACACTATCAGTAACAATGGCTTCTATTTTGACTGTCCAACAACATTCATTGCGTTATTTAAAAAGCAGCGTTATTTAAAAAGAAAAAAAAGTCGTAAATTCCTTCTATCCTTTAAAATGATTCAGATTGAGATTGACAGTGTTTTACGCAATTCGGGTGCTGGTCATGTAAAACAATAAACACATATGCACCGCACACGCCAATTGTGATCAAATACAAAAGCACATCAGCTACGAATTCAAACTTAACTATCCAACTGTAAATCACTAGCGGTAATTACACTACAGAGAGACGTTACGTTCAAGAAATGCGCGTTAAAAAGGAAGTTATGTCTTCATTTGCGGCAGGCATGCAAATGACATGCAAAGCAATTGTCCGCTTCAGCATACGGTTATAGTTTCATGCATATGTAAACTTTACTTTGTATTATTGCTTTTTATCTGCATCGTATAAAATATTTATTGGAGCAGTAATTTATTATAATACAATATTATTTAAAAACAGGATAATTAACGTACGTTACCAAACAATGTGAACAAAATCATTAGCAATTGGAGGTTGTGAAATGTTCATGAAATAAAATCTTGAACAACAATTTTATATTATAAAAGCCGGAAAATGGACGGTTATGAAGAATTTAATAATTTGCAAATACAACACCAGATATTTTCCACAAAAGTGTCAAGAATTCACCTCTGCAAAACTCGGAATAAAAACTCATAATAAATTCTTTTCACAAAACCAACGCATGTATTAAATCCCCCATCAAGCAAAAATTATATTTTCTAGAGCCCAATTTATAGTTCGCCATCCGTCGCACTCAGCAATAATAGTTTATCGATATAAGAGTCCCATCACTAAGATCGAAGCTTAGTCGTGCATCAAATTGAATATATTCATAAAAAGTCGGTTACTTTTATCGACGAAGTTGGTTCATTGTTGACGTTACTGATAGTGTTTCGAACTTTTTTCAATATTCAGTACGTATGAGTTTACGTAAAGCCTTAAGGCTCCTTCAAACAGGCGCGACACGACACGCGACACAAAGGCACCGCAAGTCGCGCAACGAGCGGTGTCTTTGTGTCGCGCGCGATTCGCGTAGCGCGTCGTGCCTGTTTGCAGGAGCCTTTATCAATATATTATTTTCTATTAACTTTTAGTTCGTCGTAAATGTATCGTGAATATACAGATAACTCACAAGTCGGTTGCTAAAAATGCGTTTAGATGAGATACTTTTACTCCTATCTGACATCGCTAATGATACTCGTAAATGATTTATTTTCTGTAAGTAGGTTTGTACAGACGCCAGCACATTGAGCTACCCGAAACTGTCAAATTTTCCCAATCAACTATAAACCTTATGCTTTAGCGATAAAGTTGAAAATCTATTTAAAAAAAAGTGGCAGATTGTAGTAGCTTGATGTGCTGGCGTTTGTACAAACACTTTTACACGTCAATCATATTTTTTTAAACTAGATTCGTTGAAGAAGGCACTGCTGCAGTTGAACAATATATATAAATGAAAAAAAGATGAGGTCGGTGTTTCCTCTCTGACTACTCTGAGAAGAAAGGCCGAAACAAAATCAGAGGTCAGTCTCTTTTAAAGTCCAGACATAATCTTGGTCAGATCATGTGGAGCGGGAGGAGTCATTTGATGATTACCCATCTTGAAAAAAAAAAGGTGACGTGCGTCGGTGTGATGCCTAGTTCGCATGTGGCGCTGTAGATGTAGATGCCGCCTCACAGTCAACACTTTTCATACAAACATAGTGTGACAGAACGCGTCACTGTTTACTCGTAGAAACTGACGGTGACGGTCCATGGCAATACTCCCCCAGGAAATCAGGATGGCAACCGACCGATTATCCTTTAAAATTAAAGCTTGTGAGCACATTCGCAAGAAGCTGGCAGTATCATCACTTAACGGTAATGTTTTCCCATTGTTTGTCTTACTTGTTTAAGTATATTCGTGTATTATCTATACTTCTTCTTCTTCGTGTCGGTGGCACGACTGTATTTTGAATCTTGTTTTCCCAAAACTTTGTCACTCACTTTATGCTTACATTTATAATATATATAATAAGGTGTATATAATTTTTATTAAGTATAGGTATAGGGTTTTGTAGGATATTTTATAAATATTTATTCCTAAATATTTATTTATTTTCACTATTGCACCTTCCACTGTTTGTCTTATTTAGTCCGGTTCTGTACATTTCAGCCGGTCGATTCTGTAAAAATCTCACCGTGAAAACTTAGGTGCAGTGAGTGTGAGAGTGGATGTAAATAAAGATATACAGTAGTTGGTCGAGAATGTTTCTAAATGACAAACTTAATGGATTTCGATTTTAATATCTAATACCGAAAATCCTTGAACAGGTATAGAAATTATATTTGCCGTTAACTAATACAAATATCTCGGAGTTCCCTAAACCGAATGCCCTAGTTTCAAATGTAAGCAATATTAGAGTTGCCCAACCGTCCGTTTAAATACCAATGGCTTTTCCTATCACTAAGTCAATAAACGATAGCACGGTAGCGAGACGAAAATAGTTTAGGGTCTGTTTTTTTTTTTTTGAGGAATAAATATGAATGTGTTGAAAATGTTTTTAATCGATTGCTAAACTGTTTTTTACGTTATCTGTGGATGTAAAATACAGTTGACTGTTGATGGTATAACGTTCACTTTTAGCCGGTCTAAAGTAGTACGGAGTTTCAATACAATAAGAGACTTGCTTATACTGGTATTTACTGACGTGCAGAGACTCGGATCTCAAATAGAGGAGCCTTGTGTCCCAGCATTGGGAACATTATAGACTGTTTATTTTTTATGTGATATATGACGAGCTGCTGACTGTAGCTAACAACTAAATAAAAATCACACTGCAATGGATACATTTATGACATCGTTGCAGATATATAGGTAATGTGTGAGCCAACCATAATCTACTAACCTGAATTCCCGCGTTGCTAGTTGATGTATTAACCGCTAGCATCTAATCAACTCGTAAGTACACAGCCGCAGAAGAAACCACGCGTTAAATTGATCATCTGGAATAGCTGTTACGGAATGTAAATTAGAGTAGTTATGCTGTGATATAGACCGTAGGACGAAGTTTGAAGCACGTCGAATGTGCCTCGGTGTAATGCTAGGTACTCGGAATTTCTTTCTATTAGGTAGGACAAAATGGTCTTTCCTGCAAGAAATTATCTGAACCTAACTTGATTGAACAGTCAATGTTTGTCGAAGGACCGATGGCCGGTAGGGCAGCCGAGTCCTGGAATGGAGACCGCGTGTCGGCAAGCGTAGTATAATAATAATAATCATCATTTTATTATCAGGCAACTAAGGCCCATAGATAAAATACACAAAATAATCTCATACATTAATAAACTAATATATATTAAAAAAACCTTAAAACTATGACTATACACGTACCTAACGTTGTCGGCGTCGTGTTTCGCTGCGTGGTGTCGCGTAATCGTCCTCGGAAACGTCGATATACGACACCTTTCGGCCAAAAGTCCTCTTTCAGATAGGTCTGTAGATGCTGGGTTGAAACTCGTACCACGTATGACTTAAAGTTGATGTTGTGGCGCGATTCCAACCTTTCGACCCTCAGAGTCCAGTTGGTCTTCACCTTCAAATACTGCACGATTTTCTCAGTTGTCGTGGAGTGATGCAGACGTGAAAGGTACAGGTGCAGCTGCAGTATAGTACGTCCCCCTCGGTTAGATGGACCGACGATCTTAAAATGGTGGGTGGGACTGAATGCGGAAGGCCGCGGAGGACAGGACGGTGTGTTGTGACGAAGCCTGGGAAAGACCCATGTTTAGCACACACTACAATAGACTATAGTAGATTTTACAACAAGTGCACAAAACAAACCATTTTTATCCGAGACTTTTAGCAGCCCGAGCCGAAGGCGAGGGCTGATAGTAATGTCGAGGATAAAAATGGTTTTGTGGACGAGTTATAAACTCTGCTTTTCACTTCGATTGCGAGGAAATAAAACAGGTACAACATAACATTTCTTTAAGTAAAATTCAAAGTAAAATTAGAACAGTTTTGAATACTGTTTTACTTTTCTCCAATTTACAAAATTATCGTAAACTTTGAGATATTTTTCCCGAGATTTTGGCGGTAATATCTGTTGCACAACTCTCTGTGCATTCATTTCCATAAGCGTATTAGGAGAGACTGCTAAATCCTCTTCTTCACTGGACATTTTTAACAATTTTAGCAAATTGAAGAAATTAATAAATGCACGAAAAAAGAACAAGAGCTGTCCCGCCGCTTCATTTTTTTTAAATCTTACGACATTGATATTAGGCTGCAGACCTATACAGCCTACTATTAAATTAATTTTGTAATAATAATTTTCTTAAATCAACTAACCTACCGTACTTGAATTAAAATTTTAATATCTATTATATCTTAAAAAACACATAAGGCAAATAAATTAAAGTAAATATTATATAATAACAAATTCTATCTATGAACTTCTTATTGCATTTGGCTGTATGGCTTATTTTCTTTGCCTTAATATAATACATTTATGAGTAGATACGTTAATGCCCTTGTGCACAAAATTCGATTTTGTGCAGCCTATACCCTGCACAAAGAAGCACTTTCAGAGCATGAGATGTGAAAAGTTAATTGAACAGACTCAGCACTTATTACTGAAGAGAAATACGCAAATGAAAAGTGTTTTAAATACCTTTACTTTTATTGCAAGCCATGGAAAAACAATATTCTACGTAGCATAAAAGTTGTAGCTATTATGGATGAATTTATTTTTAAAAAAACATCCCCAGAAGAAGCTGGTAGAAAGTCTCTTCAGAAATAATGTGTCGGTTGTGTTATTTTTTCTACTTATTTCTGCTTTTAGTATAAGTTAAGCCGTGTCTTCTGCGCGTGTTTTTTCGAAACATTACACAAAAACGCCAAAACAAAGAGGCGTGGCCATACACATTTGTATATGCAAACACGATGTTTTTGTTTTCCGAGCTTCATGGAAAACGTTCCCCGATCGGGTGAAGAAGGGAAGGGTTTGTTTCATTATCAACCGCCAAGCACATCTAACCATAGAAGGAAAACCAATTCTTCAAAATCGGTCTCAGACACACGAAAAAAATTGCCCAATTCAAACCGGTCATCAATCCCTAGTTCTTGGTAAATGTGAAAATTTTGAAGTCGTAAATACGGTCTGAATCGAAATCTGTGTCTTCTCCTCGATATTGAGTCTATAATTGCTAAAACTGAGAGCACGTCTTTCTCTTCGGAACTCATTACGACATCTACACAAAATCTCTTAGTAATCTAAAAATATTTCAATACGCAGGAGACAGCTTTTTTACGATGGGAATCATCAAATGACCCCTCCCACTCTGAGTGGAGTGGAAGGGAGTGTCAGACTCTTACTGACTAAAACCCACCCGTGTTCCTTCCTTAGCTCTTTATGTTCCGGGCCAGCGGTAACCCTTTCAGACAATCCCGCTGACCCGGCAGGCTTCGGCCCTGGCGGACCCCTTCTCTTGATGCTGACATCTCTTTGAGGCGCCCATGGATCACGTACGCGCCGTCCAGCACGGGCCTGGTCCTGATCGGACGGTGAGCTACCCATTGCTCTCCGCCCGCAGGCCCGCGCCTACGGTGGCCGGGAGTCGTCGCGCGGCTCCCGATGCCCAGAGCGTCTCCCGCGGCGGCTTTGACGGGAGGCTTCGTGTATGAAAACAAATGTTTATGTGTAATGTTTTGAAAAACACGCGCAGGAGACACGGCTTTATACCTAGGTAGAACAATAACAATAACAACAACAACAACTCCGTATTATGTCAGTGCGAGATAAATACACCAACTGCACCCTAATTGCGTGACACATTATCAAACTCAATCTGAACATTTTGAAGAATATTGCTAATCCATTGCTTCATATGTTCAAAAAATGTGTCTGCTCGACAACTTAAATAACGCAATGGATGTTTTTGAACTCTCAAGATGAAACCCAGTACTACTGCGCAATTTCCCTGCTGTATTATGCCTACACAATTTGTCACTTTTACGAATATATCCACTGCCACACACAGCCTATAAACATAAAAGTGTGTCACTTTGTTTTATATTTATTAGCTATCAAAACATGGTAACATAAACTCTGCTGAACCCCTAAAGAGAAAATACGCCATCGTTAAACACTTTTAAAGGGAATCCATAAATGTGTACGTAGGACCATATTGCGTAGTTGTCGTCACCCTAAAATACTGTTTAGGGAAACTCATATTATTGTTGTTTATTTATTCAGATACTCCAACAAAGGATGTACACAAAACAATCACAATATATAGAGATATTAGATTTTAAACTAGTGCAGGAAGTCACAGCATGCTTTAAATTACATACACATACATAAACTAACGTCTTCTGCCCATGGGGGTATGCAGAAACTATAGGACGTCACCTGCTACGAGCCTTACAAATACTCCTTTTGCTTCGTTTACGCTCATAAATCTGGGTCATACACGCACACCGCGACCGGTTGTAGAGTACTACGCACCTGACATTTTATTTTCTCCTTCAAATTATTGGAGCGAAATTCTTTACCGTGGCTTGCGGTAGGACTGGTAGAAATCGTCACGTAGCGATAAAGCATAATGAAGTCGCATGGAGGGGCCATGCGACTTACGCCACAGAGAGAGAGTGGGATGGCTTTCGAGGGTGCCGAAGCCGATAGTGAGGTCAAAATTACAGTCCAAGATAGCGGCTGAAAATTTTTAAAATGTATCGTCATGTGTGAAGTTTTTATGGTTTTCATGGGTGCTGAGCGGAAAGAGTGAGGTCAAAATGAAAATTCAAGATGTCGGCTGCGAAAGCAAGAAAATTTCGTCATAGATGTCGTTTCCGTGGTTTTTGAGGGAGCTAGGTATAGCAGATACCTAGCGAGGTCAAAATAAAAATCCAAGATGGTGAAAACTTTATTAGAACTTCTAAAAACTTATACTACCTCTGTATTTAAAAAGCGTATTAAAGTAATACTTTCTCTCTCTCTGTCTCTTTCTATTATATACGAGTGCGTGCCTGCGAGTATCACGTAAGGAACATCATTCCTGACAGGGGTTCCGCACACGATTTTATCTAATAAATTAACTTACAACTAACCTGCAATCTCTCAGAGGTGCAAAGTGGTAACGGCCCGACGAGTTGTGGCTCGTGGGTTCGAACCCAGGCAGGTGCTTTATTTTGTGTAATTTATTTCATCACCACTGCCTTTTAAGAATGGTGAAGGGAAAACATCGTGAGGAAACCGGCATATCCTAGATCCAAAAATTCGAAAACATGTCACATCTACCAACGCGGCCCGCGTGGTGGATTACGGCCCACTCCCTCTCACAGAGAGGAGCCTTGAGTCCCGGCAGTGGGAACGCAAATTCAAACAAATTCTACATTATCAGTACTTACGAGTAAATGAAATAGACAAAATATTAAATACAAACATATGAGATATAAAAACATTGTTGAAACACTAATGGATACCTACATTTTCATGTCTGTCATTCACGGTACAATTTCTACGAAATTGTTTGATGAAGATACTTTGTAATTCAACAGCCATATACACAAACTGTCAACTTGTCCACCCTAATCTGCATGACACTTTCCTCTTAAGAGAGGTAGGGATAAAATAATTAACACACATTATTCTATTTTAAGTGAAATAATCAACTTTTTAACAAGACAAGTCTAAAGCTCTTCGTGCACAGACGATTTTTTTGTCGTGAATATCTACGGTTTATTCGTCGTGTGCAGGCACGGTCGTCAGTGTTATATGGATCACTATGGAAGCTTGTTGACGGACACGTTGTTTCTACGATGCGGCTTTTACGCCGTATCGTAAAGAAACCGTGCCGTGTACAAAGGATCTTAGTCGCCTCCTTCTGCAAAGCAGTCATGCTAGCGAAGGAGGCGGCGGGATGGCTGAGGGAGAGAGCCTCCCGTCCCAGCCGCCGCGGGAGACGCTCCGGGCGTCGGGAGCCACGCGACGACTCTCAGCCACCGTAGGCGCGGGCCTGCGGGCGGAGAGTAATGGGTAGCTCACGTGTTTCAAGCGCGCCTCAAAGAGATGTCAGCATCATCCGAAGGGGCCCGTCGGGGCCGAAGCCTGCCGGGTCAGCGGAATTGTCCGAAAGGGTTACCGCTGGCCCGGAACATAAAGGGCTAAGGAAGGAACACGGGTGGGTTTTAGTCAGTAAGAGTCTGACACTCCCTTCCGCTCCACCCAGAGCGGGAGGGGACATTTAATGATTTCCCATCCTGAAAAAAAAAAGAAAAAAAGTGGTACAAAAACACTTATCTAAACACTATGCAGCGTTACAACTAAGGGAAAGAGTGTTTTCGATTAACTATAGCACCCAAAGTAAAAACCAACTTTTGTTTAGGGTGCCAGCGTCCTCGCCGATAATTTGAACATAATTAAGATAACTACTTACTAGTAAATGCATATTTATGATGTGGCCTATGAACTATGTAGTTATAAGCGTTTACGTAATACTCCGTATCACCTTTGGACCTAATATTAGTTCGGGGCCCGAACTAAGATTTAATGACAATAAGATTTGACAGCTACCCTTACTCCCGATGTGTTTTTGCCCGTCCGAAATAGATAATTAATCTGGAGTAGGGTTCATTCCGAAGTATCAAACTACTTTTGGGCGGACCCGTATCTTCGTTGACGGAAATAGAGAGTGATAACGGATAACTTCCATTAATAATCCCGATACAACACCTTATGTGCTGAATTAGTACCTGTGACCTGCAGTCAATCTCATTTACCTAAATATTAAACTAAATCGTAAATCAAGCCATGTCCCGAATGATTGATGCTAATTAAACCCTATTTTGGCATTGAACGTAAATCGGGTTTTCAGTTCTCACTACCGGTTTCGCATATTTTGTCCGGTCTATTGTGAAATCATGCAGTAACTAATTGGAACATTCCATTGCAAATCTATGACGTAGTCGGTTATTGCGTTAAATTTAGTGAAGCTGTGTGCCTAATTGGATTCGTAATGATAGTGTTGATGTCCTTTTAGTTTCGTTAGTTAGTACATATAAATGTGACACGACTGTGACATTAACTTTTGTATTGTTCATTTCTGAAAACGAAAATCGTATGTCTCAAAGTTATTTGACCTCTGACAGCCGCAACCTTAATGCAACGATAATAAAGGCTCCTGCAAACATGCGAGACGCGCGACGCGAATCGCGCGCGACACAAAGGCATCGATCGTTGCGCGACTTGCTGTGCCTTTGTGTCGCGCGCGATATTATCGCGTGTCGCGCCTGTTTGAAGGAGCATTTAAGGGGGAAGCGCTAAGGTAGCCCGCGAAATTCAAATTTTCTTACGTTTTTTGTAATTTGCTGGTCAGTATTAAGTTGTACGTTGATTAATATATGAATCGCGGCCGTAAGAAATATGTGTTTACAGAATTATAATCATTAAAGTCATCAACACAACTCTCTGAGACCACGTAAGTCCAAAGAAAGATGATTTCATGAAACAGTTATTCTTTGTACTTACGTGGTCTTAGAGAGTTGTGTTGATGACTTTAATGATTATAATTCTATAAACACATATTTCTTACGGCCGCGATTCATATTATATTAATCAACGTGCAACTTAATACTGACCAGCAATTTCCAAAAAACCTAAAAAAAATTGAATTTCGCGGGCTACCCTGGCGCTTTCGCCTTAAGGACATCGTGATTTTGATAGTGATACAATATCAGTAGTCTGTAAAGGTCTCATCGTGAAAGCTTAAGTGAAGTGAACTTGAAGTGTCAAAAGTGTCAATTCCTAGGATCAGGTGCAATGACAGCTCACTTCAAACTCTCTTCACCAAGTTTTCACGTTGAAATTTTTACAGAAAAGACAAAAATACAATAGACAAATAGATAAAATACGTAACTGTGAAAGGACTGTCAAATCAAAATTATTTATATTACTCACAGTAAAATAAACAGATACAACATTTATAAGTATTGAGTATTGAGTTTGACTGCCCCGTTGGTCTCGTGGTTGCAAGCGCGACTGCTGAGTGTGGGCCCTGGGTAAAAAAAAAAAATAAAAACCAAGGTCAGACAAAGTGTTATTGGGTTTTCCATTAGGAATTCCGTAGCAACAGCCCGGAGTTTGGAAATTGGCAGTTTAATACCCCCGTGCCTCGGAAAGCACGTAAAGCCGTTGGTCCTGCGCCTGATCTCTGTCCCGGTTTTGTCGGATTACCATCCCCTCGGACTGAGAGAGTAAAGGAACAGAGAGTGCACCTGTGTTTACGCACACACTTGTGCACTATAATATCTCCTGCGTACAGTACCCTGCGATAAATATTGCACATCGACCTTTGGAAAGAGACAATCGGCTAATTTCGGCTTCGTAGAGCGTTATCTCTGTCGCACGAAATACAAACAGTCCGGTATCTATTAGGAGCTGTTAAAACAATTATGATTTGCTTCTTTTGATAATTATTTTTTTATTCTTTGTATAAAATCGATAGGATCGAATAGGTCGATGTGCAATATTTATCGCCGGGTACTGTAGGTACCTGGCTAATCTCCGTTGAAATTGACCACCGTGACCGAAATCCGTCGGGATGCTTTTTTTTAGTACAATTGTAAGTACTGCTTATTTCTTCTAGCACACCTGCGAAAGGACAAATGAAAAATAAATGTAGACGATGGTGTCTGAGAACAAAAAGTGATTAATATGATTTTGTGACGTCTTAAACTAAAATATTTAATATACCTCCACATATAACTCAAAATATGAATTATTGTACGGAGTGTATCACGTTTCTAAAGATACTGAATACTGTCATGCCGAAAATTATAAAAATATACTTCTGCGTCACTGTCAAAGGTTTGAAAACAGACACTCTTCCATGATATACTTTTTTTTAACAGGAAACTAGTTGGAGGCCATATTTGTATTTATTTAATAACATAGAAACGCTAGATTTTATGATAACACTTAGCTCATTACAATAAATATGTTTTTTATTTTTATTAACTTGTTTATTCAATTAAATTACATAATAGTCTTGATTTTATCAAAGGTAGAAAACTAGAGATGTACCAACTCAATCTGGTCAATCGATTAAGGTAGGAATCGAGTTAGATCTAATTCAAGTTAAATCGAGTTAAACCACGCTTGATCGAGTTAGTGGTTTGCATGTCGTCTTCTGCGAAAGCACGGACTAATCTAATCAGTTGAGTTCGTGTAGTAGGTACGTACTGACCAATTACTGAGATTGACACAAATTCTAACTATCTGATTTAACTTTGTCTTATTTTTCTTCTTTTCCTAGTTATAGGTAGCAATATCATTGGTATTTTAGTGATATCTTTTTTACTTTAGGTCTTCATGTGTCCGTATGTCTTTGCTAGAAATTAAAACAACTATGCACTCAAAGAAGAAGTTACTTTACTCGTATAGAAAACTATACTAATTCATGTCACAAAACTCTATTAGGAATCGAATTGTACCGCGTGCAAATCGATTGTACAAATCGAGTTAAAAATGATTCCTCAAATTCGTCATCTCGCTATGAATGTGTAGATCTGTTTTAATATATCAATTAATTGAATTTGCAATAATTGAGAGATGGTTTATCTCTAAATTCGATTTATGTTTTGTTTGGAACTTTATAAGTATACTTATACAAATGTTGACCTAACAATTTTTGTGTTACCGTGCATAATGAACGGTGACAAGAAGTTGGTTTTGGTTTTCATATTTCACCTAACGTTTGCATATAATGTGAGTTCTTTTGCATACATTTTTTTTTCTATTTTAAACATTTTATTTTCAGTCTAGCCTAAACTTAATATTATAAAGAGAAAGAGCGTATTTTGTGAATTTGTATACCTACCAGTCAAAAAAATGTTTCACCATTTGAAAGGTACAGATGCAGCATATCAAGCTACCCGAAACAGTAAAATTTTCCCAATCAACATTGAACCTTATGGTTTAGCTATAAAGTTGAAAATCTATTAAAGAAATTTGACAGATTGTAGTAGCTTGATGTGCTGGCATCTGTACATTATTCCGTATGGATATAAGCTATATAATGATGTTCATATGTACAGAAAGAAGTAGGTACTTAAAAACACAATTTTTTTATAGTTTTTATTAAATTTTTAATAAAATTGTGGCCTAAATAGCATTGCTGCATTGGGAGCTTGAGGCTAAGTAATAATGCTAAGCCGTTGGTCTCGGCTATCATTCGTGGATCTTTGGCAGTCGTTACGGGTCGTCAGAAGCTCCAAAATTCTGACAACCAGTCTAACCAAGGGGTATCGCCAAAATTCTGATAACCAGTCTTACCAAGGAGTAACCTAGTAACTGGGTTTTGGAGGACAGATAGCACTTTAAAAAAAATATACTGGTAAAGTTAAAATACTGGTATTCAGTTGCATCCGGTGAGACTAAAGCCGACCCCAGCCGGCTAGGTAAATGATTGACATTGGGAGCAAGCTACAGGCAATTAATAAACTTTTGGTTATCTATAAAAGTAAAATTAAGTTGCATTTCGTGTCTGTCTGTCTGGCCGCTGAGTTCTTCTAGACTAACTACATAATGCGGTTTTCACCATCATTTAGAGATTTTGTTCAGATAAGTGTTTAATACATAAATATTTAACTGATATATAAAACAGAAATTTCGATGCTGTGAACTGTGACCACATTACGTATTTGATTGCACCAGTGTTAAGCAAGGACTAACTCTGAATATATTTTTCAGTGCCTCAAAATAATACCAGAGCGGGCTTCAATAACTTATGTGAATGAGACGTATTTTACTAACGTGTCTGCATCTGTCAGACGTATTAGCAGAGGAGGTGATTATGTGGCTAATCTTCAGTTCGTATCCAAATTGGATATCGGATACAACGTTATGGTAAGGCTTATGGGACCAAACTCACGATGCGATGTTGTCCCATGAACGCGACGCGCGTAGAATGTAGCCATGATCCCGCGTCCCACGTAGAAAGTAGCCATGATCCCGCGTCCCACGTAGAATGTAGCCATGATCCCGCGTCCCACGTAGAATGTAGCCAGGATCCCGTGTCCCGCGTAGAATGATGCCATGCTCCCGCGTCCCGCGTAAAATGTAGCCATGATCCCGCGTCCCGCGTAGAATGTAGCTATGATCCCGAGTTCTGCGTAGAATGTAGCAATAGAATCGAATAGAAAACTTTTATTTCAGCCAAGAATCCATAGGGTTACTAACAATTTTACTAAACTTCTATTGTAAGTAGGTTACAGACACTGCTTATCATTTACAATTGAAATTCAGCGTAAAGTTGCTGTGCTTCCACCACCTTCGCATCATCGGGGAATCCCACCGAGCTGCGAATACACTGAGAATATTGTTGGCGCCGCCATGGACACGCGTCACCAGGGATGCACATCTATTCCTAACAATGGCGGCAAAACCATTAATATTATTATCCGAAAACGTCCCCGGAACAATACAACGCCATGGCAGCCGCAGCAGTAAATGATTCCGCGACCCGCGTAGAATGTGTCTACGCCTGAACGCAGCCTTTAATATTGGCGAGGATGCGAACGCGCCCGATGTCGGCGGCGCTCGCGACACACTTCACTTCACTAACTAACTTCACGATTAGCGCGCACCGCCATACTTGTCGCGACACATATTATAATTGTATAATAAACTTATTATCTACTCATCGAGGTCGGTCTTTATTGTATCGCCCACAGAATGTATGTAGCAATGATCTTGCGAACCGCGTCCATTGTTGGATTATTAATGTCGGGTTCGACAAAATATCACTCCGTGAGTTTGGTCCTAACTGTAGGATTTGATTTCCTCTTGAAAGCAAATCCTGCAGTGGTTTCGATTTATTCCGGTATGAATATATATATTTTTTAAAGCAATTTTTCTGCACCATAAAATGAAAATCCTGAAACCTGGATAAAAAGTCCCATGACTTTCTATCCAGGTTCCAGGATTTTGGAAGAAGACTTCCATAAGACTTCTTCCGGTAGACGGATTAATTCTTTAGGAGAAAGTTAGTACTGCGGCACTAGCTTTTGTTTTATATAAAACATTATCGACATTATCAACAGCCTATAGTAGTCCACAGCTGGACATCTGCCTCTCCAATCACCCACCATTTTTAACTCAATCCTCGGCTAGTTTCATCCAGCTTATACCGACTAGCCACTCTGAGAACATGGGCTCCCCACTTAACCTGAGGGCGTTCTACCTGCAAACCTCTTAAGCGGTCATTGTACTCTTTTACACAAGAACTTTTACTATGGAGCATAGTTTGTGACTCAGATTCCCTGTTGCCGTTCTGACGAGGTAGCCCCACTTTGAAACGAGACCCCGAACAAAAATCGACTTACACCTTTCCACTTGGGTTCGAATACAGTTCAGGGACTTCCAAGTGGACGGAAGGTTACACCCTCCAGAAAAATGATCTTTTGGTGGGAGATAGTGGATAGCTCCTCCTATCCTGCCTTCTGTGCCCAAAACTTGCAGCCAAAGTGATCTCTGCGCTGCCACTGATAACGCAATGGAAGTGGCGAAGTTTTGGGCCATCAAGATTTTAATAACGGTCGGGCGATACGATGAAGAAGAAGAAAGTTGTGGATTCCAAATATCAGCGTTGATTCCGTAGTAAACGTTGCTCATAATAATAAGCATAGCGACCCCTTAAGAGATTAGGGTAAAAAAAACAGTGGCACTCCGGGAGTGTCGACAGAAGTGAAAACTTGAACAATTACGTGTGTCTTTTGTGAATCGTCTTATAAACAAAACACGCGCGGTACCGGCTACGACCATCCGTCTTACGAATTTTCGATCAGGTCACGTGTCCTGACGCGAGTTTAACATTTTTTACCCATTACAAAAAAGTGTACAACGCCGCTAAAGAAGTTTTCACTTCAAAAACCGGAGCTTGTAGGCTTGTGCTCAATAAAATTCAAGTCTTAAACAATTAACGTGGCAGAGTTGCCAGTTTTCTGGGCACATTTCCGGATGACAGCGATACGGACGAGTACTTCGACGCCTAAGTGTCCTTTGTTTTTGTATTTATTTGTATAGTAATGTTGCGCGTCACAATAAAATTGATGCCTGGTACACGGTGACATTAGTTACCACTAGCGCCATCTAGTATCGGGTAGCAGAACTAGTAGGGTCAAGGTCCTAGAAATTCCGAGAACTATCGACATCGAGTCAGTCGGGACCGGTATGTACTCGAACGTTCTAGATGTTCATATAGTAGCTCTGCGGCACTATATAAGGCTGATATGAGCCGCGTCACACATAGTTTTGAACAAGCGATAGAAGCGAGTACATCGAAGCGATATTCAAGTGCGACTAAGAGTGATGAGTAGTGAAATTGTGTTTCATAATTAGTGTGTTTGAGTTGTAATTAGTGTTGTTGATTAAAGTGTCAATTTTTGGTTATTAAATCGGCAGTTTTTATTGTAGCGAACCCCAAGCTCTTAACAGTAAGTTAGTTAGTCATTAACGTTTTATTTCCAAGATAATAATTTACATCCTAAAAAAGTCTTAAAATAATAATATGTAAAAGAATTTGTTATAACGAACTTTTTCTTCTACAGCTCGACCTGATCTTCTTCGAGTACCTGCATAATGAGTTCAGGCGCTCTTTCGTGGAGATGCATTTCGTAGCTTGCGATCTAATACTTACGGATCCTTACGTTGGCAGTATTGTAAGGAAGGCTGGCTTGTCAACGTGTCCCATACCTCCGGTAAGTCTAAATCACACTAATATTCAAAAGGCGACAGTTTGTGAGTTTGTGAGTGTGTGTGTGTTTATGTGTTTGTTACTTCTTCACGCTCAAACGGCTGGACCAATTTTGATAAAATTTTGTATGGAGGTAGCTGACACCCTGGATTCACATATAAGCTACTTTTTATCCCGATATTCCTACGGGGTCGAAACTTATGCGGATGAAACCGCGGGACGCAGCTAGTAATTATTTACTTTCATTAAAGTTACGGGTCTCCTCGTATACAGAGTGGCGATTTAATCACCTGCATTCGCCAAGGGGGTTATTCTACCCGTCATATTAAACAACATTCGCTAAGAAACTCATAGGTATCCGATTCGTGAGAAAATAAATAAAATTCCTATGCAACAGTAGCCAGATTATTTCGATGCATGTACAGACGCCAGCACATCAATCTACCCAAAACTGTCAAATTTTCCCAATCAACTTTGAACCTTATGCTCTAGTAATAAAGTTAAAAATCTGTTAAAGAAATTTGACAGATTGTAGTAGCTTGAAGTGCTTTACAAAGTAGAAGTCTGTACAAAAAGTTTTTTATGAGCTTTTATTTAACTATGTTTTTAGGTCATCATCATCATCACATGCACCCACTGCTGGGCATAGGCCTTTTTTTTCTTGTGCCAATCCCCAAACTCCTGTGCCAGCCTCATTCAGGTTTTACCCGCGATGGCAACAATGTCATCGCCGCTCGTCGCTCGCCGCCGGACGACCAACATCTCGTCTTCTAGGCCTTGGACAATACTCTGTCACAGCCTTACTCCACGTGTCATCACTGCGCCTCGCCAGGTGTCCCGCCCAAATCCATTCGAGTCCATGTTTTTAGTTAGTTCATTTGTAATATGACGGGTAAAATCACCACCCCGACCCAGACATCAATTGATGAATGCAGAGGTGACTAAATCGCCACACCATACTAAAATTTATTCTTCCCTGTAGAAAATCTTCATCCTTCGCCACTATACTAACTAATCTTTTTACCACACTGAATTTATGAAGACTGGATGCTAAGACCAGTAATGTGAGAGCGTCCGGTCTACTTAAATTCTTTACAAATCGTCAGACTTAGTGCACTGTTATTATGGTTTCACTTTGTACTTGTTGTCCGATCTTCTGCAGTAAAGTCCACCAAAGTAATTTGTATGAAGAGCGAACTCATTTAACGGGTTTTCAGTATCACTCTAAAATGGTTCTTATTTGCTCTTCAATGGAAATGGATTTTTGTGTTGCAGGGCAAAATTTCCTTGAAGAACGTGAATTTGAACACCGATATTCCTTCTGTTTGGCCTTTCGAAAAGGGTAAATTGGAAGTCACTGCCACGGACAATTCAACAGGATCCATCATGGCCAGAGGGGAAATAGTGTTGACATTCAAACCAAAATAATAATATTTTTTCGACTTATTCGTGTATATTTTGATGATGTCCCCCTCATCTAACTTACAGTACATTCTAGTAACATTTATACTTTTTTAAATGTCTATCTACTACAATTTGGTTGAGCATAATCAGCCTATAATGTTCCAACTGCTACGACATAGGCCTCCTCTCTTCGAGATGGAGAACCCCATCAAAAATTAAGTAATTTTAAGTTGATAGGCCTTTGGTGTGGAATGCAACGTGTGTCGACACCTTTGCGCCATCTTACAAGCACGGTGAGCTGTGCTGGGGCGGCTGCTGCAGGTGCGGAAAACCTCAAGCGGCGCAAATACTCCAATATCTTTGGAACTTATATGTTTGAGCGGTTTGGAGTTGAAACTCTAGGGCCATGAGGCCCGAGTGCCCACTTAGTATTTCGAGACATCGCCAAGCGGTTGGTCGATTCTTCACGTGACCAGAGGGCTGGCCAATTTTTTTGCCATAGAATCAGCATTGTCATACAACGTGGCAATGCTGCCAGACTTTTGGGCATGTTTCATTTTTATATACTTGTACATATTATTATTTTAATAAAAGAATATTTTAGTAACAGTGATGATTATCACCCGGATAAATATAACAATACTATAAATGGTTCCTTTCAGTGACGGATTAACCCTTAACCAAATTAAGCAATTGCCTAGGGCATCACGTCTGAGGGGGCACCAGAAGAAGCACAAAAAAACCCGTCCCTATGGCATCACGTCTCACTCTCACGTCACCAAAAACCACATCAAAAAAGTTTCTAGGACTAATTTGAAAATTTGCGCGTTTTAAGAGTCCGACCTAGAGTCATAACCCCACTCCCGCTTGCCCACTCGCTGCCCTCTTGTGCAGCGAGTGGGCATGGGATTTACGAAGAGTTGATTATGATAATGGCCCAACAAGTGCATGGTAAAATTATATCGCAGATAAAAGATTCTAGATATGATAGTCTTTCAGTAGATTCTACGCCGGATTTGATGCACATGGACCAGCTCAGCGTAGTTATTCGCTATATAAAAGATGGGCAGCCAGTAAAGCGATTTTTTACATTTATTGGGTTGGAAACGCATCACACAGGAGATGAACTGGCAAAGCAGCCTCTTCAATACCTTGAAGAACATTGTGGATTAAATTTTTCAAAATTCCGAGGCCTATTTTACAAAAAAACTAATGTTTTTAGGCGGTAAAGGTTTAAAGACCGATTCTAGTTGACATACGGATAGGGGGGCCCACAGGCATGGATTGCTTAGGGCATCAAGTAGTCTTAATCCGTCACTGGTTCCTTTGGTCCAAAGAACGTTAAGGTTTCAATAAATAAAATGTCCTTTGCATGTGCTGAATATTTTTAATTCTCTTACAGATATTTCTGTTATTGTGATTTTCCAAAACCTACAAATACATCAAGAGAGCCCATTACTTCACCGGTAGACCCTACCTTCCAGGTTGCTTCGAACTTGCCTTTGTCAAATAATACGGTAAATGGGAAGTCTCCACTAAATGACATATTTGCCGCTACAACTGGACCCTGTAAAGAACATTTAAAAAATATTAAAATTACTTTTACGTTACTGTTAGAATTTACAGTATTCGTCGATGTCACCACAGTGAAAAACGAAAACATTAATGGGAATTTCAAAAATTACGATCAAAGAAACAGAAATAAAACTTGAATAAAAATAAGCAATTTTATATTTACCGGTAAAATAGGACATTCTGTTATACCATATTTTCGGAGAATATGACCAATCAATTTGTCGCGAAGCACCAAATCACATAACTTGTAGTGAAACTCCATCAGGGTGCGAACATACTGATTGTATCTGCTACTGTGTTCATATACGGCCACGTGGAACTAGTAAAGCAACAGAGATTTAAGGTCATCATAGTACATGTATCAAATCGGAAAAGGATCGGCACCGTATCGCTTTTCGCCTCGTCGTCAAACAGGCGTCAACCTAACGTAAGCACGTAACCAAAGCGGATCAGAAGCTCCGATACGTCGACTTGGCTACGGCTAAGCGATGCCGCGCTTACGGCTCACCGACTGCTGGTTGATGTGGTTGCAGGCAGGCCGGACGGGTGAAAGGGGCAAGGGTGGACGAAGATACGTAAGCTCGGGTACGGAGAGACGTAAGCGCGGGGACGACGAACCGTATGCGCGGGGACGCAGAGCTCCGCGGTTCGTGAGCTTGTCCCGAGGCGAAGCGATTACGTTACGATTCCGATTAGTGTACGTTGCATTAGACAGTTTCATACAAAGAATACTGAACGGCTCGAGTTGATACGGTGTCGATCCTTTTCTGGTTTGATACGTGCTGGCTTATGACCTTAAGTCACGCGAGTCAACACTGAGAAGAGTGACGTCACACATTATTATAGCGTCTCCATGGCAATCAAGTCAAGTCACTGCGTCATTGTGTGTCAGTACCAATGTGAGAACACACAATGACGCAGTAACTTGACTTGAAATTGATCACTTTTTGAAGTGAAAACTTCTTTAGCATCGTTGTGATTTGAAATTTTATGAAACGAAAAAGCGACAGTAAAAAGAGACATATAAGATTTGACGTTGGAGAAAATGAGATAGGAAGCTTTATACAGCGTTTTTCTTTTTTTAAACGGTTTTTTAAACGGTTTTATTTAGCTCACCCCGTTTGTTTTATTCTTTATTCTTGTGTCATATTTAGTAATTCAAATTTCACCCTCTTCCTGTCAACCGATTAATCTGAAATTTTGTATACACTTTGGATTTTGGTGACAATACAATTATGTTTATTCATTATCATTATAAATTCAAGATGGCCGCCGCTACAAAATGGCGGATAATTTATGTTTTATTAATCCCATCAATATGGGTATCAAATGAAAGGGCTCAACAAGCAGAATACAATATACTATAAAAAATTGAAATCCAAGATGGCAGCCGCTACAAAATGGCGGATAACGTAGGTTTTATCAATCCCATCAATATGGGTATCAAATGAAAGGGCTCAACAAGCAGAATACAATATACTATAAAAAATTGAAATACAAGATGGCGGCCGCTACAAAATGGCGGATAACGTAGGTTTTATCGATCCCATCAATATGGGTATCAAATGAAAGTGCTCAACCAGTATAATACAATGTACTATATAAAATTAAAATCCAAGATGGCGGCCTCTACAAAATGGCGGATAACTTAGGTTTTATCAATCCCATCAACATGGGTATCAAATGAAAGGTCTCAACAAGTAGAATACAATTTACTATGCAAAATTGAAATCTAAGATGGCCGCCGCTACCAAATGGCTGATAACAATTTTTTTTTCAAGCACTAAATGAATTAAACAGAATGCGAAATAAAAACTAAAAACTAGAAAATAAAAAAATAGGTAAAAAAACTTTTTCAGTTAAACGGTTTTATGTTAAACATACATTGCAATGTTTAAGATAAATGTACTAAAAACTAAAAAATAATAAAATAGATACAGTCGTGGGAATTATAAACATATGCATAGACTAGACTAAAATAAAACCGTGGGGCACGTCAATTGTCTACAAATTATCGACTTAATGTGACGTGCCCCACGGTTTTATTTTAGTCTAGTCTATGCATATGTTTATAATTCCCACGACTGTATCTATTTTATTATTTTTTAGTTTTTAGTACATTTATCTTAAACATTGCAATGTATGTTTAACATAAAACCGTTTAACTGAAAAAGTTTTTTTACCTATTTTTTTTTTATTATTAAAAATGACATCACATCTTAATCCTATGCTACTAATTTGTGGATGTGGATATGGATGTGGGTGTGGATGTGGGTGTGGGTGTGGATGTGGGTGTGGGTGTGGGTGTAGTTGTGGGTGTGGGAGTGGGTGTGGATGGATGGATGGATGGATGGATGGATATTCTTTAGCATCGTTGTGATTTGAAAGTTTATGAAACGAAAAAGCGACAGTAAAAAGAGACATGTAAATTCATAAGATTTAAGATTGAAGGTTTCACTTCTACCACGTGTGAATTGCACACATGCTGTTTTTTCTGACGCACGCTTTATAAAAAGGGCTCTTCAATTGTGTATGGGCAGGGTAATGTAATAAAATCAAGTTTGTTCACTCTTACATAATTGGAGTACCTACCTTTGAAAATTAGTGCTTCCTTAAAAGCTCATAATTATTTTATCAGAAATTCTTACCGTAACGTTATTTCCTAATACTGTTTTGTTAATCAGCTTCATGTTGAGCACATACTGCCCTCTTTTGCTTGACCTCCGAACGTTTACCGAAACATTGGAGACGTATTTATCATTCACGTATTTTATTATTACACGTTCGGGTATGATAGTGAGACACTGAAAAAAAATGTCAGTAATACTTACAGTTTTTTAGGATTTTAATTTTAGGTTTGATTACCAATCCGGGCAAAGTGTATTGGGGTTTTCCATTAGGAACTTCTTAATACCAGGCTGAAGGATACCAGAACAGATGGCCGATAGGGCTGAAAGATTCTGGAGTAGCGACCCCGGAATAGGTAGCGTTGGAAGACCTCCCACAAGGTGGACCGACGACCTTGTGAAGGCCGCAGGAACTCATTGGATGCGAGAAGTACAAAACCGGTCGAAGTGGAGGTGCTTGGGGAAGGCCTATGTCCAGCAGTGGACGTGTTTACACACGGGTACAAATGACAACGACTAGAATATTTTCATCGATCCACCTTGTGGGAGGTACAAGGTGGATCGATGACTTAGTGAAAGCCGCAGGAATCCGCTGGATGCGGGAAGCACAGAACCGGTCGAAGTGGAAGTGCTTGGGGGAGGCCTTTGTCCAGCAGTGGACGTCTTTAGGTGAAATGATTATGGTAATAAGCTCGCCTTCTATTATTACATGGGACTTAAAGATAACTGGCGATATATGTCTAAAGAAAGAAAGAAAGAAAAAGTATTTATTGCGACTCGTACAGGAAGATCACAAACTAAAAAAAAGATGTGTGATGTTGTGTGTTTGTTTTTAAACTATTACCTAAATTGACTTTTTGGCAGTGATAATTTGGGAAATTTGCAAGAAGTCGTTCACGTGTACCTATTAAAAATGTATACACGAATTGATTCAAAGGACAATGCTCATGGATGTATGGAATCCCGTACCATGTTGCATCAAATCCCCGACTCGTAATGTCATAAAAAAATATGAAAATAATGACTATAATATTTTGAACTTGATGCATGAGACTTTTTGGTACGACTTTTGTTCATTGTCCTTTTCACATTGCCAGTTAGTGGTTTTACTATGGACGTTAAAACAGGGTAGCAGGGACATCGATGCGAAAACTGGAACAATGAATTCAGCACATGATTTAGATCCCTAGCGTAGAAATTTTTCAACGGTTATTGAAAACAAATCAGGTGTTTCCTACAAAAGTAAAAAGCTACGTGGTCAAAAAGTATGGAACAGCCATTGATATATTATTTAATATACAGCAATTTATTTTTAAGGAACCGACGAAAAACTTACAACGCCCCCTGGGTTGAAATTTTTCGGTTCAGAATCATGTACTAAATCCATAGTAACCGGTTGCTGCCACTGCTACCCTATCTAAGTACCTACTTACATTATAGCAATATGCGCCACACAGAACCAAAATAATAAACGAAACAAACGTACGCTCGAACATAATGACAAGCTACGAAAAACCTAATGATATTCCATATGGGTAATATCTATATCCTATCATTATAAATCTACTAGGCCATTTTAATGTACCGAATTTTGAATGAGAGATAGGAACAAAATAATATTTTAATGAATAAAATATGGACATAATACATAATATTAAATACCATAATTTGCCTTGTGATCACTGTGTTCAGTGAACACAAAAGATTTAATCTAACAAATAGTGTGTCGATTTTAATGTTCCGCATAAAATGATAGCGAAGTAGCCCTCAATGAAATCTACTACCGCGGTCCACTCCTGGAAATTGGCCTCTTCCAGGCGGCGCGCAGCGTTACAATCCTATCCTCCACCTTCTGCGTCCAGTCCTTCCCAGTCATCTTTTTAGGGTCGTCAACCATCTAGCTGGGGGGCGTCCCACGCTGCGCTTGCTGATATGCGGTCTCCACATCAGCCGAACGATTCTGTAAAAATCTTACCGTGAAAACTTAGGTGAAGTGAGTTTGTTTACGCTAGGAATTTACTCTATTGACAGCTCACTTCACCTACGTTTTCACGGTGAGATGGTTACAGAATCGCACTGCTGAACGGGTCTGCTCCACCGGCCATCGGTCCTTCGACAAACCCTCTGGTAAAGGCTGATTTAAACGATGCAAGTTTCTTGCGTTTGGCATACAATAAAATGAAAGCAACAAATAACTTGCATCGTCTAGACACTATTCATCCATTTTACGGTATGTCGCAGGCAATTAAATCATTATTCCAGCCGAAAGACGTCCACTGCTGGACATAGGCCTCCCCCAAGCACCTCCACTTGGACCGGTTTTATTTAAATAAAACCGGTCCAAGTGGAGGTGCTTGCCGTTAAACGAACATTTTAAGTTTAAAACCTATCAATATATAATAACATACATCAAAATGGTCTTTACAGAAATAAAGTGGCGAATTCGTGACTACATCGTTCGGGTTTTTTATTTGCCAACCAGTTATGGATACACAAACATCTGACACAACTGGTTCTTAAAGAGTCATGTGAAACGCAATTCAAAGAAAAATCGGTTGTCTGTAAAGTCGGTTTACTGACGATAGTTGAACGTGACAACGTCATAAGAAAATACTGATGGAATAGTTGCATTGCATTTGTTAATATTCGCTTGCACTTCAAGCCGCCATGGAACGCTACAGAGCGAGGCCGCGAGGTAACGCTACATGAGTCATGTTTTTTCGTGAGTGCAACCAGCTTCATCGATTTATTAGACGTTGTCACGTCAAAAAGTATAGTTACAGAACAATCAAGTCCTGAAAAAATTGCATCTGGTTTAGGTATATATTTTAATAACTCATTTATTAGAATATAGCAATGAAAATGTTAACTTTATTCTCAGTATTATTAATACGTTGTTGGTAAACTCAAAACTACATAGATCCTAGTAATCACCTATTTGTGTTCATAAATATAACTTTGCACTTAAATAACAAAACATTTGTTTTACAGTACAGCAGATTATTGAAAAAGTTCCCCAATTAACACCAAGAGTGTTGGATAAATCAGTTCAAGTACACCTATGTAAAACATTTAGAAGTAAAGCTAACCAAATAAAAGTCAGTTGGATAAATCAGATGTCGTCACCATTGAAGCAGTTTCTACATTCTGTCTCTACATCGCCATTTAAAATCAAGCATGGTGTTAATAGTAACCCATCAAGACCAAGTATAAATGTTTTGAGTAAAATAGTCAAACAAATAGAACAATCAAATAGTGATACTTCATATACTTCCTCCGTAACTCACACATAATCATCAATATCCGTAAAATCTCTTCAAATGGAGTCTACATCTGACTGTAGCGAGATGATCCTCCTCCTGGGTCGTTCACTCTTGACAGAGGGGTCGTGGTTGATGATTCTGCATTGTTTTGGGCAAAGCAGCCCTCGCGATGCTCCTCCACTTATTCCGCGAGATGTTAGAGGATGACAAAAGAAGAGAAGATTTTTAATTAATACGTGTTTTTTTTAATTAAGTAATATTTGCTTGAGCTTATTTACAAATGTCGCATCGCTGGTTTCATCCTTTATTGCTTCTGGTAGTTTTTTAAATATTTTTTGGAATGTAGTTTCGTGCGCGAGGAGGGTAACATTAACATAAATTTTTATATGTGATAGATCGGTCGGTATGTTTATCGCCGCGGATTGTGAAAAAGTTCACGTATTTCCTGACGAATTTGCATGTACCGTATAAATCATGATTCATATTCAATCATATTCGAAGACATGTGACATCTACCAAGCCGCACTGGGCTCGCGTGGCATAGATCACATATATTGTATATATTGTAGGTATATATGTGATGATATACGACTAGTGTTGGACAGAGGGGAGGCCTGAGCCCCAGCAGTGGAAACATTCATCATCTGCCTAGCCTTTTCCCAAAAATGTTGGGGTCGGCTTCCAGTCTAACCGAATGCAGCTGATTACCTGTATTTTACATGGAGCTACTGCCTATCTGACCTCCACAACCTAGTTGCTGGATAATACGATACCCCTTGGTTAGACTGGTTGTCATACTTTCGGGCTACTGAAGACCTGTAACGACTGTCAAAGATCCACGAATGACAGCCGGGACCAACGGCTTAACGTGCTTTCCGAGACATAGAGGGGACTCGGTATGTAAAGATGGTCACCCATCCACAGACTAACCGCGGCAAGCGTAGCTTAAGGTGGAAGCGCTAAGGTAGCCCGCGAAACTCAAATTTTCTTACGTTTTTTGCAATTTGCTGGTCAGCATTAAGTTGTACGTTGATTAATATATGAATCGCGGCCGTAAGAAATATGTGTTTACAGAATTATAATCATTAAAGTCATCAACACAACTCTCTAAGACCACGTAAGTCCAAAGAATGATGATTTCATGAAAAAGTTATTCTTGAGACTTACGTGGTCTTAGAGAACTCTCTAAGACCACGTAAGTCTCAAGAATAACTAAATAACAGAATTATAATCATTAAAGTCATCAACACAACTGTGTTAATGACTTTAATGATTATAATTCTGTAAACACATATTTCTTACGGCCGCGATTCATATATTAATCAACGTACAACTTAATACTGACCAGCAAATTCCAAAAAACCTAAAAAAAATTGAATTTCGCGGGCTACCCTGGCGCTTTCGCCTTAACCTGATCGACATATCATACAACAATGAGGCCGTCTGTCACCCAAAAGTTAAAACGACAACTGAATGATTTCTACTGTAAGAGCGAACCTTGAGGCAAAAAACATTAAAAATACATTATGTCAAAAATCCAAATGTCTGAAGAGCTATTCTTCATCATAGACCATCCTTTAGAACTTTTTCAGTTAGTTTTTTTTTAATCTCTACCGCCCAATTTATTTTGACTGAAGAAAGCACGCAGCGAGAAACGCAGTGGGCGTTTGGCAGACCTTCGTGATATTAATTAAATTGTGAGGCCTTTTGTTTATTAATTATGCGATAATTATGATATAATATCACATTATCATCCATGGATGGGCCAAAATAGGTCTTCGGTGCATTGCATTTGTCGTACAGACAGTGAAATTTTTAACTCAGTTTTAAAAACTACTTCTCTCGTATCGGCTCTAACTACCTATATGTATCTATACTTACCTACACATATATCATACTATCGAGGTCCAAAGCAGGCCTTAATGGCAAAAAACATCTACATGAGAATAGTTTCTGCCGTGCTGAAAAGAGACTAGATACAATACATAAGTTAACGAAAATATATTACGTACCATCAGTAACATTCCATAATTTCCTGTAAGCTGTATTCCCACTTTAAATTATCCCCAAATCGCCGTGAACAAAGGAGAAAATGGTGTTCAAATCGACTTCGAAAACATTGAATGTCTTCATCAACCTTCACATTTCGGCAAGCATCCCATTTTATATAACTTTTCTGATCAATTTACCTGCATAATGTTTGGTGAGGCGTGTAAATAGCCTGCACCTTGTGAAGGTTTTAAAATAAGAACCTATGTATTATGATGTGTAATGGCGGACCTCAAAATAAATTAATTTCCCTATCGATGAATCCTCGACAAACCACTACCAGAGAATTATTAGCAGCAAACATGCCCACGTACCTTGACAATCCAGAGATCCCACTCAGACCCAGGGAGATGGGAAGATACCTCGTTCATGCGAGCTTGCAGGTATGGGCTGCCGGCCGGCGAGCAAAATCGTCTTGAATCCACCGGTGGAATGGTTAAATACTCCAAAAATCAACACTGCACTATAAGTTCACAATGAAGCACAGATGCAGGTCCAATTATTTTACGAGTATCGTCAAGATTTCACCAAAAAAGGAATTTTTAAAGCGGAGCGCTGAGGCGCGTAAACCGTCTTCTTCGAACGGTCAAGGGAAGCTGTCCGCACTCGCTAATGCCATCTATCGGCCCTTGCGAGAAGACTCAAGAAAGTCTCAATACATGGGCGCTGCGTCAACAAATATGGTGCGAGGATTCATCAATTGAGAAGTTAAAATATTTAATTTGAAATACTAACATATTCTAATATATGGAGAAATCCTAAATTATTATTATTTTATTTTTTATATTGAAAAGGCATTGACGCTTCACCAATGTTGATGATTTGATTGTCTGACTATCAGAACGAAAAAAATGGAACTGAAATTGGGGGACAAAACTTAGTATCAATTGAGGATGATTCGTCGTTCGGATACCAGAAGATCAATCATTTATTTTTATTGATTTATTTATTAGAGAGTCTCTTATTCCTAGAGTTTCATAAGGATAACTGCCGGTCGATTCAGTAAAAATCTCACCGTGAAAACTTAGGTGAAGTGAGTTTGTTTTTGCTAGGAATTGACACTATTGACAGCCCACTCCACGCTCACTTCACCTAAGTTTTTACGCTGAGATGGTTACAGAATCGCACTGCTGGTATGGAAAATAAATAACAAGCGAAAGTAGGGACACTGAAATTCAACCCCTGATTCAGAAACTATGTGAGCCTGTATCGGAACGGAATGATGAAGAATGATACCCTTTACCGTTCATTTTTTTTTTTTACGGATGACTAATGGGTTCGAAAAGTTCTTGAGTAGCGGCCATGTACAGACAGCGTCAGTATGTGCTAACCCCTCAAGTTTTAAAATGTTATACATTAAATTCCTTACAAATAATCTAAAGAATACTTCAAAAAGAACCCACATTGTTTCGACTCAGATTCGAACCATCGCATCACCGAACGTCGTCATACTCATACCGGCAGTTTGACGAACTAGCCAGCGAGCCCATATGAATTGCGTTCAAATTGTTATCTACTATGGTCTGAGTCATTTTATCTTTAGGTGGGGATGTCTAATCGATAGATGTTATAATTTGAGGGTATCCATTAATTTTACTTACTTACGTTGCTTTTATAAAATTAATCCATACCCTCAAGTTATAACTACAACGTTTGATGTATACGTTCACTTAAAACGGCGAAGAGTAAACGACTACGATTTATCCATTAATTTTTAAAATGATTTATGATTTTATGAGAACTAAAATTGTAGTTGTTCTGTGTGAACAAAATGTGAGCATAAAAGGAATTGCGAGACAGCTTGGGATAGCAGTAAGTTCATTATAATATTAATTGTGTTCTCCGATTTTTTTCTTGTTGAGCTATTTGCGGTATCTTGTGTGTGGTATTTAATAACTTATTTAACACGTTCCCTGTCCCAGAACAAAAATTAAAAAAATATTCGTACGTCCATCGATCATACGTACGTCCATTTTCTTATAAGTTGACAATAATTTTTTAAAGGTTTACATCTATAATAATATCAGTTAAAAAATTGTATATTTTTCAGACCAAAACTGAAAAATAAATTTATGACTCCACAAGGAGTCAAGGACGTGTGAACTAAAAATTGTGTGACTCCTTATGGAGTCATGGACGTACGAGTTTGGCACAAATGTGACTCTTTTGGAGTCATTGGACAGGGAACGTGTTAAAACCATGTTTTTATATACAGAGACAAACGGTGCGCTTATGGGTGCGCAGATTTCAAGAAACCGGCGATGTTAAGACAATGTCCATGGGTCGGAGAACTACTGGGATCTATACGGACCAATCTGAACATAATCGGGATATTGTTAAGGTTCACACTACACCGCCGTTTACATCCACTCGTTACAGTTCGCAACGGCATGGAATATCTCTGTCCACGGTTCGAAGACATTTACACGCAGCGAACATTCACAGTTATCGACCTGCAAAATATGTCTAACAGAAGAACATCGAAGAGAACCAGAAAAAGCAGTTATATTAATTAAGTATGACAACAAAATAAACAACGAAGACATTTAATTCATTTGATTCCACTATTTTACTTTGTATAGCAAAATATTCTAAGTAGATATCATGAGCTAATAAGAGATGTTAATTGATTATCTATTGATAACATGTTTATTCACTTATTATGCTCATGATTGTAATCCTGCCAAACTAACTTCTAGTTCCTAGACAAGTTGCAAATGCTTCAAAACTTGTCTCTTTCGATGTCACTTGTCAGACTGTCAAATGTCAAATTTGTATACTGAGACGGCATGACAGGTCACGTGACATTTCGTTAGGTTATGTCAATCTAAAATATTTCTACCGCTTACTATTTTATCGTTTACGTTAATAGGATGCTACTTGTCTAGGAACCCAATTGTGTCAGTTGGTAAAATAGTATATTATGATAACTGTAAATAAAATTATCAAATCAAAATAAATCTTTGTTGTAAAATAAGATCATAGTTTTGTTAAATAATAGCAATAATAAATATTATTATATGATTATTAAGGTATTTTATTTTTCTTTATTTTAAAATTCTTTATAAATAATTACTAAAACAAAATAGAAAAATATATTAAAATAATAATTATAATGAACAAAAAGCACATTTCGTGCCTATGATTTGAACTCTCACTCATAGGCACGGCAAGCGGTCTTGAAACCTCTAGTCTATTTAGACGATGAATGAAACGTTCGTAAATGTTAACCCTATTTATTGCTTGTCGTTTTCGCAATAATAAAAGTATTAACGTTTTATTGAAAAAAACAATAATAAAAACAGAATTTTAAAAAATAAATATTATCTTAAACTTATTTATTCACTAAAACAATAAATTAATTAAAATAAAATGTTTTTGCAAAATACAAAAACCAACTTGGGCCTATCACGGATTTGAACGCACATGTCTTTTGGAGGGGTAATCACTTAATGAAGCTGTGTGTACTAGAAGAAGCACCCCCACAAGGTGAAACTCTCTCCTGGTGAAGGTCGCGGAAATCCGCTGGATGCAAGAAGCGCAGCGCTGGTCGTTGTAACGATGTTTGGGAGAGCCTCATCCATGTCCTTCAGTGGTCATGCTTCAGCTGGATAATGTCGAATACTAGGTTTTTTCAGCCCGGAGTCCGAGTCAGTCGGAGTCGGTCTGTGTGCCTAGTTTATGACAATAAGCTCACTAAACAAAGAATGAATAGAAAGAAAATACATTTATTTCCGGAATACATAACGCAAAGAAAGAACACAAACACAAAAAAAGAGCAAGTTGGGGGAAATATGCGTCACATCCATGCGAGACAGCCATCGCTCAGCATAATGCTCCGACCCTATGCGAGAAAGAGCCCACTGGTTTTCAGCGACAACCGGCGTTGACGTGATGACGTCGACCGATGCAGCATACAATGAAGCATAAATAAAATACACAATACTACGTACACTTGTGCCGTACCCTTTGGCGATTACAGGCGTGATTTTATTATGTATGTATCTTTATCTTTACATAGTATAAAACAAAGTCACTCCCGCTGTCTGTAAACGCTGTCTTTTAAATGCTGTCTTTTAAACTACGCAACGGATTTTAATGTATTTTCCAGCAATAGATAGAGTGATTCAAGAGGAAGATTGATTTGTAATACATGCATATTATACCTAGTAGAGAAAAGTCGGGAAATTTAAAGATTTGTATTGTGATGTCGTAAAAAACATAATTTTTATGCGCTTACATTGCAAACGTTAGCTAAACTTTATGAGATAGATCAAATTAATGTAGTACGGAAATGTATTTATTGAAAAGATCGATAAGATAGTCTGCAATGGTATATGTTTATCTCCTAAGGATAACCCACAGTAACCATTAAATCTTTTACATATTACAAAAAAAAAATGGGTTGTTTACCAAACTATTTTAAACAATACGTCACTATTATTCCTTATCCAATTAAATACATTGAATACGTTGTGCATTTCATTTAGATCAAAATTTTCCTTGACAGTATATCATTAAAATGAATATCTTAGAAGATATCAGAGATTTTAAAAGCGAGGGCAGAGGGGCTGGCGGGTGGGTACGAAGTTCGCCGGGTCAGCTAGTGTTGTATTTGTATACTGTCAATGTGACAACGACCTATGTCTACAAAATAAGATGAGACATTATTAATACCCTCCTAACAAGTTTACCTCGACCCCTGTCATACAGGATGTCCAAGTTCAGGGGTAGAGACCTCATTAATGTACCGTGTACTGAAGTTTTGGAAGTAAATTACTATTACTTCTCAGGTCAACTCACGAGTTCGACTTAAGGCTCCTACAAACAGGTGCGACACGCGATAAAATCGCGCGTCGCGCCTGTTTGCAGGAGCCTTTACGAGTTGTAGGTCGTGAATTTTAAACCCAGGCAGGCACTTTGTGTATTTAATTTCATCACCACTGCTCACAAAACGGTGTAGGAAAACCTCGAGAGGAAACGGGCATGTCCTAGGACCAAAAATTCGAAGGCATGTGACAGCCACCAACCCGCACTGGACCCGCGTGGTGGATTACGGCCCTCTGCCTCTCAATGAGAGGAGAATTATAGGCTGATTAAGTATTAGCGTCCTAATAATATTGTTTGCTGCACCGGACGACGTCATTACGTCAGCGCCGGCTGTCGCTGAAAACCGGCGCTGGGGCTCTGTCTTGCATAGGGTCGCAGCATAATGTTGAGCGATAGCCGTTTTGCGTGGATGTGACGCATATTTCCCCCAACCCTTTCTTATTTCTTTTTTGTGTTTATGTTCCTTATTGCGTCATGTTTACCGCAAATAAACGTATTTTCTTACTTTCTTTTCTTTCTATTACTTCTCAACAAAGTTCACATTTCTATTCTAGATTTTCTATTTTAAAAACGTAAATAATTTTCTTTTTAATTCAAGTTAAAAAATATGTGGTTCAATAATAAATTCCTTAGTCCCCGGAGCAAACATAGTCCGTAGTCTTATTAGTTTTTTCCTTCCCATTAAACTCGTCGTAAAATTTATTGAAGTGAAAACTTCTTTAGCGGCGCTGTGTACTTTTTTTGGAATGGGTAAAAACTTCTAAATTCGCGTCAGGTCACGTGACCCTGATCGAAAATTCGTAAGACGTAAAACGTCAGACGTAAAACGTAAGACGCGCGTTGTTGAGGACAGCGCCATCTATGCACATCGGGAAGAACTACGAGGGCCTCGCGTACTAACGTCAGACGTAAAACTTAAGACGCGCGTTGTTGAGGACAGCGCCATCTATGCACATCGGGAAGAACTACGAGGGCCTCGCGTACTAACTACGTAGTTCATCCAACAACGACGAGATGGCGCTGAACCACGGATATATAACTGTGTGCTTATTTGTAAATCTGAATAAATTCCTTTCACGAGAAGAATAAACCAGTCACTTTGGTCATCATACCTGATTTGCAAAAAACCCTATAAAATAAGGAACACACCTTAACACGCGTGTTTTGTTTATAAGACGATTCACAAAATACACTCGTAATTGTTCAAGTTTTCACTTCTGTCGGCACTACCGGAGTGCCAGTGTTTTTTTTTTATTTGTTAAGGGGCTTACAGAACCTAAACACAAAAAACGCAAGTTTTAGAAATAATAAAAGTATATGATCGACTACAGTAAAAAAAATCAGAAAAATATATGATATTCTTAAGGATATATACCAGATAGACAGTGTGTTGGAAAACATAATACAACTAATTTGATACGATAGAAAAAAAAAACATGAAGATACCTCTAAAAACTTTCTTTATACAATAAAAACCATGCATACAATCATTATGATTTTTTGTCAGATTATTCTACAAGCAATATACCTACTAAAATACTAGTGTTTTAATTTTTTTGTCTAAACAATAGATTTTTTGTAATTAAATAATTGCTTCATATTTTACAATAAATTACCAGCGTTGTGTCATCGCGCTTCTCTTTCTTTTCTATGAAAAACCTGTCATTGCCAGATTGTCGGATTATCGCCTGATTCCAGTCACCGGTCGGTTTTATTATACACTAGCTGACCCGACAGACGTTGTCCTGTTGTTATTCGAAAGACACGTAGCGCCACCTACTATCATAATAACGTTATTGTTGTTTTCCTCGGGAACAGCACTTTTTTCGGGATGAAAGGTACCTTATGTCCGTTTCTGTATACCTGACAACGTACATGCAGGATGATCGGTTTATTGGTTTAGGCGTGAAAAGATAACAAACAAAATTACTTTCGCATTTATAATATTATAAAATAATATAATATATTAAATAAATAAATATGTATAGTTCGGAAGTTAGGATTCCCCTGGCTTCCTTCGACGTCCATTTGGTCAAATTTTACTCCACATTCTTTAAATTAAATTCACTCTATTAGTAGATGGCTCAGGAGAGCACAAACTGTACCCATATCTAGAGCCAAGCCAGCCATGTAATCTATTGGCTCTTAATTTTATGCAAGGCCTTGGCTACGTGCCCAGTCTTCAAGTGATATACTGAGAGGATATTGACCAGTTTAACTGAACTCGTGAACCGAAACATAATAGGTACTACTAGCTTCTGCCCGCAACTTAGTCCACGTGAAATTTCTTGTTTTAACGTAAAATATATCATAAGTCACTCGGTAATAGTGGAGCTTCCCATTAGTGAAAGAATTTTCGGAATCGGATCAGTAGTACCAAAGAACCCCTTACAAGCAAACTCGCAAATTTTACCGCTTTATAATCCTTACTAATATTATAAATGCGTAAGTGTGTCTGTCTGTCTGTCTGTTACCTCTTCACGCTTAAACCGCTGAACTGATTTGGATGAAATTTGGTATATAGTTTGAGTCCCGGGAAAGGACATACGATAGTTTTTATCCCGATATTCCTACGGGATCGACACTTATGCGGGTGAAACCGCGGGGCACTGCTAGTAATTTTATAATCGTGGAAATGGATAATATTACTTGTCGAGAAAGGCCAACTTAGTATACAGTAGGCCTAGCAAAACGTTCGCGCTCGCTCGCACGTAATATAATAACGATTCTAAAGGTGGAAATATTCGTTTTGCACATAATATTTACATGGTTTTTAGACTTTATCCACCTCTATGGGTGAAACAGATTGTGTTTGTCGCAAAAAAAAAAACTAAAATGAAACACAAAAACTACAACTAAACTAATTAATTTTTATTAGTACCTAATGTGCGTTTTTGTTTGTGCAGAATAAACTAATTTTCTTTCTTTCTTTCTTTTTCTTTCTTTCTATAGATTCGTTTGAATATTTGCGTTTCAAAAATCGTTCGAATTCTCGTTAGGTTTACGTCATACGTTCGTGCTAGGGCCTCTGGCATATGCAATCATATCATCATCAGCATTTATTTATTTACAGATCATTAAATCCATTTTGTTAGTGATTACATACACAACGTACACACTAGTGTAAGTACAGACGAATTTTCCCAATCATATTTAAACCTTATGGTTTCACGATAAAGTTGAAAATCTATTAAAGAAATTTAACAGATTGTAGTAGCTTGATGTGCTGGCATCTGTACATGCATAATACATAGTAATTGTCTGTTACAAAGGTCTTAAATCTACATAATGTTAGTATTACATTACAGACTAAGTTTAACAAAACAATGATATCAGTTACTTAAACCAGACAATGAGACCTGGAACAATGCAAACGCAGAGCACCATCTTTGAAACTATAACAACAATACACAAAAATCAAGAAAGAAAGTGCAACACGATACTAAATAATAATATCCAGAAATTGCTCATGCATTGACAGGCATCATCTTTCTTGTGGTTGTTTTACGTGATGCGAACCACAAATTGAATCACTGTTCCTTTAGAGGAACGCGGTAATTACCTAAGATAATTTCATCTTATTGAAGCAATTGTCATTAAAAGCCCTGCAATATGCTGTTGACAAATGATGAAGGGTAATCTAATTTTTATTTTTACAATATTCACACTACAAAAGAAAATGCTCGCAGTCATTGTAGTAAGTATCTTTAGAAAACTGCATAAATGGTTTCATGACAAATAAAAACTTTTTACTCTGCCTGCTTTTACGCTTCCCCAAACAAGCCAGTGTCGGTCACTCTCCAGAATTTATTGATGGATTGCAAACCACTCGGTTCTCTTTCATTTTACCTGCTAATTGATTGATAGACGCCGAAGTAAGCCCTAAATGGATTTCTTTTACATACATGTTCGCTTTTATTTAATGGATCCGCAAAACGGATTTAATCATTTTGGTCCCGTCATGATTCATATTTCAGAGCCTGAAATGAAGAAGACAAAAAAAATCTAGTTCTTCTATTAAACAAAGTTACAGACGTGTCATTCGTTATAAGTCATATTCAGACGTTGTCTTGTTTACCTTGTTTTGGAAACCACAGTGATAGCACTGTGAACATTTTTTTGGTCATATGGTGATAGATGTTTTGGTAAAAAATGTTATACTACGTTTTGTATCTAAAGTGGATACAATTTTATGGAACAAAGGTTGTTAACAATAATTTGACATGGTTCGTTGTCCATGATACATCTTTTTGGGGATGATTGCACCTGCTACAATTTTTGCGAATAAATTTCATTTGTTTTCATTAAAGTTGTGCAAGGGAAGTTAAGAATTATTTAAAACAAGACCTCATGGAAATTTGCATCGACAAAATTGACGAACCTCTATACAAACTAGTATCATTCATTCCCTGAAGGGGGCCGAATTTTTAGAAATCCATCCTGTGGCTACATACATAATCAGCCTATAATGTTCGCACTGCGGGGACACAGGCCTCCTCTCTGTGAGAGGAAGAGGTCCGTAATCTACCATGCGGGCCCAGTGCGGGTTGGGCGGACTTAGTGCCTACCTTCGTTATAGAATAAACCTTTGTGTCAAATTTCATGCTTCTGACTTTTAAGATTTGTATCATGTGGAATGGTACTCCAATGGTTAATGGTTACCAAAAGAGCTTGTTTATAAGAATCAATATTATGGTTCTTTACGATTCTAATCACAAAGCAAAAGATAATTTTTCTGCCAAAAAATAAGAACTATTTACTAATTGATTAATAGTACCGAAGTGAACCTATAATACTGTCTGAAGCCCTGGACCGTTATACTATAATATCTCTATAATCTCCCTAGCCTTTTCCCAACTTTGTTGGGGTAGGCCTCCAGTCTAGCTGTATGCAGCTAAATCCAGTATTTTACATGGAGCAACTGCCTATCTGACTTAAGGTTCCTGCAAACAGGCACGACGCGCGACGCGAATCGCGCGCAACACAAAGGCACCGCTCGTTGCGCGACTTGCGGTGCCTTTGTGCCGCGTGTCGCGTCGCTCCTGTGCGTACGAGCCTTTACACCAGCTTGCCTATCTGACAACCCCAGTAACTGGGTAACACGATACTCTTGGTAAGACTGACTACCCATAACAACTGTCAAAGATCTACGAATGACAGCCGGGACCAACGGCTTAACGTGCATTCCGAGCCGAGGTACGGTCGCACCGTAATACTGATAATAATAATACTTGGATTTACTTGCATACACTGAAAAAAAAGAATGATTGATTTTACTAAATTCCGCGTAAATTTTATCAAATCCGCGGGTTAATATAGGTCCTACACACGAAATTGTTGATTTTACCAAATAGAACTGGTTGATTATGTAACCCATACGTTTAGTAAATTTACACATTTCATTTTGTTTATTCAACTAAAAAGTTCTGTATATTTCACATCGATTATTTTCGATATTTTACGATGAGATTTAGTAAATGTCACTTAACGTGTTATGTATAATATGTGAAATTAATTTTGCTACATTTACTCATTTCATTTTGTATATTCAACTAAAAAGTCCTGTACATTTCACGTCGATTACTTTTGATCTTTTACGATGAGATTTAATAAATACCACTAAACGTGTTATGTTAACAATGTGAAATTGATTTCGCTACATTTACTAATTTCATTTTGTATATTCAACTAATCCAGTCCTGTATATTTCACGATGAGATTTGATGAATGTCACTAAATGTGTTATGTATAATATATGAAATTAATTTTGCTACATTTACTCATTTAATTTAGTATATTCAGCTAATCCAGTCCTGTATATTTCACGATGAGATTTAATGAATGTCACTAAATGTGTTATGTATAATATATGAAATTAATTTTGCTACATTTACTCATTTAATTTAGTATATTCAGCTAATCGAGTCCTGCATATTTCACGTATATTACTTTCGTCCATTTAACGATTTTGATTTAATATGTTTAACTAAAAGTGTTTGGTAAAACATGTGAAATTAATTTCATACAATTTACCAGATATCTTCTTGTTGGTTTTGTATATTTTACTTAAAATATGCAAAACTAATTTTGTGATATTTACTCGTATGATTTCGTATATTACATTAAATAAGTTTTGCATATTTTACGTAAGGTATTGTAATAAAATATGTAAAATTAGTATTGTAACATTTACTCATACCATTTCGTACATTTTAGGAGAGCACATTTCGTATACTTTACTTCACTTTTAGTAGTAAAATATACAAAATGCGCTCTCCTAAAATGTACGAACAGGATGTAGGTATATTCTATTAAACATGTTTCGCCATTATGCATGAAAGCTGTAAATTATTGGTTGACTGAAAATCTCTCGTAGCGTAATATACTGGGTGACTAGTGCGCGTAACTTATAAAAGTTACGCGCACTAGTCACCCAGTATATTTCTTATATTATTATATTATTTAGGTCTGAACATCCTTATGGATGTTCAGACCATCAAACTAATGGTCCGACTGAACGAACATCCTCAAAAATTATGCGCACTAATAAAGTCACCGTGTATACTTTGTCGCCAGAGACTTGTAGTCAGCTGCCTTATTTACAAATCAGTAAACTACCAATAAAAAAATAAACGAAAGACAAAATCACCCGCCAGTGAGCGGTATCATACAGTACAAAATAAAAGAACATGTTTAGCAAAATTTACCAAAAAGTACTCCAATTATAACTGTTAAAAATACACATTTAAATGTTAAACAAATTAAATCTGAATTGTATGATAAAATGTTACAATAATTTTGTTCGGTTTATAACTAAAATAGTAAAATAAAACAAAATATTAAATGAATAAAATTGAGTATATTTATAATTGTTATCAAATTGCTTTTACAATAAAACTTAAACAATTCACTTACAGGCGAGGTAATAACTGAAATATCACATAAAATAATCAACTAGTGTGTCACAAAACAAATGTGACACAAAATATTTCAAAATAATCATAAAAGGCTTTCAGGTTCAAAATGAACACTTCCCAGTGTACACCGGTTTCAAAAGGTAGGTACAACTCCCGAAATGTCCACTTTCGAAAAAGTACTTTTTCCAAAATGCACCTTTCCCCTAATGTATATTTCCCAAAATGTATCTTTTTCAAAATGTACATTCTTAGAACAGATAGGAATAACTGACTGAACAGATTTTAAAGTACCAGGATCACATAAATATGGAGATGTTAAATGAATGAATGTACATTTTGGGTAAGATATATTTAGGGAAATGTACATTCCGGGATAGGTGCATTTTGAGAAATGTACTATTTGAGAAGTGGACATTTCAGGAAATGTACCTTTTGAAACCGGTGTAAATTATGGGAAGTGTACCTACATTTTGAACCTGGAGGAAAAAAGGAATCAATTTGAACAGATGTTTCATGTTCACAGTGCTTTCAATAAGAGTCTTACAAAAGGCCCGTCGTAAAGGATGTCCAGAAGGGATCATCTTCAATCATGTGACTCTAAGGGTAGTTAGATATGCTGACCCATTCTGCAATAAAAAGAAAGAATTATCCGCCCACAATGTCCAGCATACCAACGCCATGCAAAACTTTAATATTATATGTAGGTACATATTTATATTTAAATGTACTTAAAACCAAGGTTGCGGTAACCTCTTACAAAAGGCTCGTCTTAAAGGATGTCCAGAAGGGATCATCTTCAATCATGTGACTCTAAGGGTAGTTAGATATGCTGACCCATTCTGCAATAAAAAGAAAGAATTATCCGCCCACAATGTCCAGCATACCAACGCCATGCAAAACTTTAATATTATATGTAGGTACATATTTATATTTAAATGTACTTAAAACTAAGGTTGCGGTAACCTCTTACAAAAGGCTCGTCTTAAAGGATGTCCAGAAGGGATCACCTTCAATCATGTGACTCTAAGGGTAGTTAGATATGCTGACCCATTCTGCAATAAAAAGAAAGAATTATCTGTCCACAATGTCCAACATACCAACGCCATGCAAAACCTTAACATTATATTACTTAACATTATTGCTAAGTTTACATCTAACGCAGTTACAATTCAGCTTTATACTATATCAATACATACAAAAAATATTTATTCTTACAGTCAAATCCTACTTATCATATTAACCACGCTCTGCTACCATGTTGAAAATGTCACGGGGTAGTATGATAATAATAGTTACTCAACACTCCTCCTCAAATTTATATTTTTTATTAAAATTTGCTTTAACCCAAAACACGGTTCGATAATCTCTCTAGTTACATGTACTTAATTCTACAGTATGTATCTCCATTACACATTATATGCGAATAAGTTGGAGCTATGATAAGGTCCTCAGGTTTTAAAAATTTCCATGCGTCAACCTCAACTAAGTTGAGATCACGTTTTCGATTAATGTTAGGATTACTGTATAAAGACAAAGCGAAAGTGGCTGTTGAGTTATTAAAAATTTCATCTTTCTGGGGAACATGGTTACTTTCAGGTTCAAAAACAAAAGAGCGTTCATCATTATCACTATTACAGTCCAAGTTGAAAATTATTTGTTGGCTACTTGATGTACTCGGTTCTTGAATAATATTGTTGTTTCTACAGTTTGACAGGCATATTTCGGAAGGTAGATTCAGATTATGAGCATTGGTCAGATGACGACGAAACGAACGTATATTTGAAAATATTCTGGTACCTACAATTAAACTGTTTACAGCAATAAGTGGAGTTAGGTCGCAAGTCATGGCTAAATTTCAAGTGTAAGAAAAATGATTTATAGTCGTTTAACACAGATGAACACATAAAACAAATAAACATGTTTAAATAAACTATAGGTTCGATGGAAACAAATTAAGACTTTTTTTATCATCAATTCCTTAAAAATGTCTTTGGATTATGTACAAAATAAAATATTTGGCACAAAATAGAAATTTCAGTCTAAAAAGGTTTTAAGACAGATCCGCCATAAAACAAGCTACACTTGAAATTTTTTTATCAGATTTGCAATCAATTCCGTAAAAATATTTTTGTATAAAGGTCCACACGTTAACACACTCTGTCGGGTACTCTAAATTGAAAACATGGAAAATTTTAAAGCATACATCTACTGCTTTTAGTAGGGTGTCGATCTTATAAATGACTGATTCATAATGGACATAGTAATCGGTTATTTCTTCTATCGATGACCCTACCACGACTATCAGTGGTTGGCAAGTAAGTCCTTTGGCCAAGTGCTCATCCTGACGCAGCTTGATCTTTGTTACTATTTCGCTCCGATTCTGTAATAGAACAAATACAAGGTTGAACAAATACAAATATACAAGATGTTCTGGGTCATAAATAATCTACCACACTGAACCCATTGCCTGTAAACTAATATCACAAGTCTTCATTGGGTTGAGTTCTTAAGACTTGCTGATTTCCTCACGGTGTCTTCCTTCACCAAAGACCAAGTCATAATAAGAAAAAACTAAATAAAACCGTTTAAAAAAACGAATCGGCTACCACAGATAGACACAAATACTTTGTGTTATTTATTTTTTAATTTATTGCGCACTTTATTTACCTACCGCGACATGTAAAATGAAAGCCTTTTCCGATTCAGCAATGCTTGGTTTATAATATTTTTTCTTATTTTCTTCGGTTTTAACTGGAATTTTAATGGTGGGTGGCAATTTCGAACTCATCAGTTTTAGGTAAACATAATCTCTCACATCTGCAAGGAGTTAAAAATTATTACAAAGATAAGCCTGTAAAAATGAGGACTGTCTATTATCTTTATTTAATATAATGAAAATAAATTAGCACCTACTGACCTGGTGTGGTACTATCGTCGTTCAAAGTTTTCAGATTATCCACGCAACTTTTTATGTTACTGTAAATTGGCAATGCTTTTTCCATGAATATTGGCCACTTTTTGAACAATTCTAGGTCATGGTTTGGGTACATGAATTCAAAATCTAATTCAACCTAAAAAAATAAAAAATAAAATTGAATGATTACCTACGCATAATTTTTTGTCCTAAACATAAAACCTATACTGTTAAATGGCATAAATATCAATTGGCATAATATTTATTATTAAAAATTCTAAAAGCATAATATCATAAGGCCGAATTTTGTGAAGCATAAATATTGAATGGCATATTTGCAAAAAACTTAAATATTTAAAAAATATATTAAATATATTTAATAATAAATTATACGAACAAGTTTGTAGCCCAAGCTTGCTTTGATTGAAGGCCATTCATTAAATAAGTCCCGGATGGTTTTATCTTTTCCAGATAAATCTTCTTTTCGCAATGTCCTTGTTAGTTTCCACTTCTCCACAACATCTACCCAAGGCTCTTTATTAAATTTCAACCATAGCTTCATATTATTAAGATCTTCAAGTGATACATTTTGGGACTCTTAAACAAATAACATTCTATGTCCATTGAAATTGAACTCGTAAAACTGTGAATGTGACACGTTAAGATAAGAACTCACAAAGCAGATTGTTTAGTTGAGTTCCACCGCGGTCGCCCGCCAACCGATCGCAGAGCGAACGGGCGCAACCCGCCGAGGCGGAGCGCCGAGGCTGCGGGTGACCGCGGTCCGAGATATTCTACTGGTTGCCCGTTTGGAGCGGCATTTAGGCACATCACGTCCACTTCGCATTTGATCCACTTGGTCCAGTTCGCGAAACGTCCATTTCGCATTTGGTCCATTTCGCAGATTGTCATTTCCCATTTGATAATATTTCACATAAATATGGGAAAAGGTAAATGTTTTTTTGTTCTTTTTTCATATTCTACAAATGTCAGATTTTTATTTTTACTGCGACGTCCTAAGAAGAAATGAAAAAAAAAAATTAATATAAAGTGATTGAAAATATAGAAGCTAACCTTTTCTGCGAAATGGACCAACTGCGAAAGAGACGTGTTTTCGGAAAGTGGGCCAAATGCAAAGTGGACTTAATGCGACTAAACGATTTTTCATACAAGCAAAATGATTTTCAAACCCGATAGTGCAAAGTTGAAATGTTGAATAATATACCTTCATGAGTTTCAGTTATGGTAACGGTGGATGTTTCGTGTTTCTTTATGAGTCCTGATTTTCTTAAAATCCTTCTTTGGTTATGGTACCGGTCTGCCAATTTCCCTCTTGCTGGAATATTCTTCCCATATTTTCTACTAGGAACATAATATGCATCCTGAAAAATTGTTTGTAATGTAGTAAATTCCAATTTGATTTTTTTTCAGATATTACCCATTACTTGATATTGCCATCGACCAAAATTGCTGATAGGTAGCAGAGTAATTTTAATAGGGCAGTTTTCAAATTTTTGAAAACCGCTTATATTTAAAGATTGGGACGAACGATCCAACAGAAAAATAAATTAATTAATGTATTTTTCTCCATGAAACCAATTAATAAAATAAACGGTTTGTAAAAATTTGGAAAATACCCTATTGTCAGTGTAAGCGCTCCTTGCAACAATCTGGTTATTGATCTGGAACACTGAAGGAAAAACTGAAACATTTAAAAACAGGGCGAGCCAGCGGTAACCCTTTCGGGTTACCGCTGGCTCGGAACATAAAGGGCTAAGGAAGGAACACGGGTGGGTTTTAGTCAGTAAGAGTCTGACACTCCCTTCCGCTCCACCCAGAGCGAGAGGGGTCATTTGATGATTTCCCATCCTCAAAAAAAAAAAAAAACAGTGAGTTTCCGGCTACCAGGGTTCAGATCCTGTGGCCACCTTCCGACTCCATTCATCATCAGACCCTGAACATCACTTTACTTCATCACAAAGTGCTCTTCAAAACCATTCTAAAGAGCCCAAACACGGTGAGTTTTTGGTCACAGGCAGATCCTGTGACCAAAAACTCACCGTGTTTCTTCTGGCTCCCTCCATCACCAAATTTTGAACATCACTCATCACAAAGCGCTATTCAAAACCAATCTAGCGAGTCTAAACAGCTGGGTTTCCGGCTATTATGGTACAGATCCTGTGACCACTTTGATTTTTTAATTAAAAAATAAAGAATTAATCGTACATACATAATAATTTATGATATAAAAGATTTGAAATCAAGAAATTGAATTGAATCAAAAACATAAATGTGATCATCAAAGTCAAGTTCAACTTTCAACATAGGTAAGTACCCCAACACACATACAACATAAGTACTTACAAGTGAATTTCATGAGTTTTTTGTTGATTGACCTTAGTTCTTCCATATTTCCTGACGTTCTTAATCCTATGACCAAACTAACTTACAAAATTGGAAGAAAAAAAATAGGTAACGAAAAAAAACAAACACAAAAAGGCAATAACATTGACTCGCTCCTGGAAAACTGGCCATAGCCATACAGCAGGGAAATTCTTCTAGCGTTATGGCCATTTGTAGCAGGAACAACATAGGGCAGGCTTTTAAATACCTATATAGCTTATTTAATTTTGTGGTAGGTATTTATGGTATCGATTATTAACAAGGCAATTTCAAAATAAAGTGTAAAAAACTAACCTCTTCGTTCGAAGTAGCACAAGAACAGCCACTAGCCGCAGAACTATAATCGCTGCCCACATGCCCCATAGAATCCTTATCTGATTCTATTGATTCTGTGTCTAAAGAACATGTTTTCTGTAAAAATTAAGATAAGATAAGATTTTAAGCATATAAGTTCGTTTGTAAATATGTTATTATTTTATTAATGTAAAAAAACAATTTCAAGTTGACTCCAGCTAGATCAGTGCTCATACTATTAAGAGCATTTGATCTGAGATACATTAGTAACATTTCTACCAAAACTAAAAATCTTTAAAATAATAATCTTTACTAATATTATTAAATGAACAAATCAATCAGTTTTAAAACAAGCAAAGCCTGTGAGCCTTGAGATTACCGAGCCTAAAGGCTCCTTTGCTACATTCTGGAAAGTAGGTACAGACGCCAGCACATCAAGCTACTACAATCTGTCAAATTTATTTAATAGATTTTCAACTTTATTGCTTAAGTATAAGGTTCAAAGTTGATCGAGTTGGTTGAGTTGGTTGTTGTTGTTGTTGTTGTTGGTTGTTGTTGTTGTTGTTGGTTGGTTGGTTGGTTGTTGGTTGTTGGATGGTTGATATTTGACAGTTTCGGGTAGCTTGATGTGCTGGCGTCCGTACAATAATAGGTATACTTCAAAATACTCACCAGGGATTTATTTTCATTTTTAAATTGAGCTAATCCAGCCTTGAATTTAATTCTATCCTTTATTCTTGATTTTGGAATCAGCTCATTTATATCAGAATCAGAAATATTTTCTATGCAAAAAACATCCAAGTCATATTCTAAAAAAAGAAGGACAGGGCCCAGGGAGGGAGTGATATTAAAATTTGGAATACATTTATCTAAAGTATCTACCTAGTTATATTACATATTAATATTTGTATCAAGTAATAATGTGGTGTGTAGTTATCTAACTAATAAAAAAAATACAATATTTTGTGGTTATTAGTAGATGTGGGTAATCTTTATTTCGGAATGTGAATTGATTCACTTATTCCGACTCTAAGTCCGGTACCGGTTCACCTTAGTTATTCCTTTGGCACCGGCATTAATTCGGTCATTCTGGTTCCGCGGTTCGACCAGAACATTTTATTCATTCGGTTCGTTGGATCATTTGGCATATTTTGAATTGATCACTTTACAGACTTTATTTATAATTATGAATTTATACTTTAATAACTAGGTAACAATTTTTGTTTTGCTAACTACGCGTTCATAGATAGAAAGTTTAATAAACTATCTTGTTTTCAATAAAAAAAAATACTTTTGTTTATTATTTCCATTTTACTTCCCCAAAATAAAAATAAATACGACTAAAAAATTTTGATACATTTGATTGACACCGCGGTGCCGGTAAGTATTGTGAGGAATAAATAAGGTTTTCGTATCCGCGTTCGGAACCGGCACCTTTAGATCAGTAACCTCCGGAGTTACCCACCGCTAGTTATCAGACTGATATTCGCTAACTAGGGTGTCATATTAAAGGCTCAAGGTCAAGGACTATCTAACGAGCTATGTTTGGAGTTATTGCGCGTTCAAATCAGAAATAACGAGATCTGCAGGTTACGGACTTACAGGATCTGTAGATCTTGCAGAACAAGCTTGCAGTGGCAATAGGCAAGGCACATAGGAGAACTGGCAGCCGCCGTTGGATGGCGACCGCGTACTTTACGATAAGACTGACCTGTTAGGACGAAGGTACCTACCTATTCTACCATTCTAAGTTGATAATAAGTAGGAACTTAGAACTTACCTTGAAATACAGCTTGTGTTTCCTTCGAGACTCCCCAAGAATCGAGAAGTGCTATGGCGAAGTTGGAGTCTAATGTAAATCCTAACGTATTTTGTAACGTCGAGTCCATTTTCACTCACTATGAACTGCTATGAACATTGATTGAACTACTATTACTTTAGCGTAACTGAATGATAATTATTGATTATAAATATCTAACTAATCCAACACAGACAGCACCGCGGCCACCGGCCACAGAGTATTTTGTAATATACTAATAATACTGAAAGAAAACCGCGGCGCACGCGTCACACGAACCGACCAACCGAAAGAAAGAATTTGAAGAACAGTGTTGCCAACGAGATATTTTGAATTCCGCTATGCAAGTTGGAAATTTTCCGCCAAAAATATTATATGTTATTTTATCATATTTTCTGTACTTCATTTCCATTATTTAGATTTTACCTTATTTCTGTAGATACTTGGAACAAATGAGAGAGAAGCATGTTTTCGTGTCCGCATAAAAGTTTTTTATTTTTTATTTTCATGATATTATAAATCTTAAAATCAGAAGTTTATCTAATGGCGGTAGCTTCTTGGCATAATTATGAGTTTTATACGAAACGCTCAAGGGTGTCAGCGCGACACCCTTTCTTTTCTTGTTCAGTAGATAGCGTCAAAATATCATGAAAATTAAAAAAAAAAACTTATGCGGACGGGAAAACACAGTACCTACCACCCAAAATCTACAGGAATACTATTTGTCACGCTGAAAACGTCCGAACATGATATGACCAGTAGGTACGCAATATGTCTAAAAATCGGCCAAGTGCGATTCGAACTCGTGCACAAAGGGTTCCGTACCAATCGTTATTAATATCGAGCAAAAACGGCAAAAAATCACGTTTATTGTATGACAACCACCCTTAAACATTTATTTTATTCTGTTTTTAGAATTTGTTGTCATAGCAGCAACAGAAATACATCATCTGCGAAAATTTCAACTGTCTAGCTATCATACAGCAGCCTATGATACAGCCTGGTGATAGACAGACAGTGAAGTCTTAGCAATAGGATCCCGTTTTTACCCTTTGGACGGAACCCTAAAAACGTTTAATTTTAGTCATAATTATTCCCGTCATTTCCTACGTCAAATTACTTATAATAAAATTAAAAAGGGCGGAGAGGTGTTAATCTGGCAACTCTAAGTCGTATCGAGTCGAGACGGAACGCGTCATACGATGAATAGGTATGACGTCACGTCAAATGACATTAAAGTTTAGTAAAATCTCAAAGATGTTTCGTAAAATCAACATTTTAATTAAGTAACATGTAGGTAGATATATTGGTATGGTATAGATCAAAACAAAGACTTAAATCGTTACTTTTTTTAATATTTCAGGAGTGTCTTTTCAAAAGGCTTTATTTCTCATTTTGGAAAAGTTCTTTTTTTTGATGCGATTCGATCCTAACACTATATTCTCAATGATTTTCAATGATATTTTGGTTCTAAACAGCTTATTTCCTTTAAAAAATCGATTACAAAAAGAGCCTTCCGCGTCAAATAGACTTAGGTATATCCATAGCATTTTAGTCCATTTAATCAATTTAAATATTCTCTTTCAAAACAGCTTAATTCTAATAGAAAATTGGTTTTTCTAATATTTACGGAACAAAAGCGCTTATATAATTTATATATGTACACCGCTGTCCTTTTTGATGCTTTTTTCCCATTTAAGTTTTTGAACGGATACATCACACTTGGCTGTATGGCTTATGAGGTTCTTGCTTATTCTATATTAAGTTAATAAAAAAAAACGATTGTCAAATGTCAAACGGTGGTAGGCGCATTTTTTTTTTGACAATTAAGACGCTTTTAACGTTACCTCATTTGTCAAATTATCACAAGTAGCTTAGAAGTTATAAGGGAACAGAGGAACATACATACATACCGGTCAAAATCATATATATTTTCGTTTTTTGCTTCGCCGTAATCGGGTAAAAAAGAAGAGACACGAAAATTGCTCTAAATACTTATAACACTCACAGCTTATAAAGTTATGAATCATGATCGGTTTAGTAGATAAGAGGTGAAGGCGTACAAACAAACGGTCTTTCGCATTTATTATAATTACTAGCGGGCGTCCGCGACTTCGTACGCGTGGCGTTAGTTATTTGCACATATTCCGGGATTTAATGTACCTACCTAAAACGTTAATTCGGCATGAAAGATATCCCCATACCAAATTTCAACTAAATCTCTTCACTATTATGATTTTTGTGGTTCCCACGGGAACCACTAATTTTTCCGAGATAAAAAGTATCCTACATGTTAATCCAGATCATATTCTATATGTGTACAAAATTTCATCCAAATCCGTTAAGCCGTTTATGCGTGATTGAGTCACAAACATCCAAACATCTTCACAAACTTTCGCATTTGTAATATTATAGGATATGTGAGGTTTTGTTAAAAAAAATTGGATACCAAATGAAAGGGCTTAATAAGCACTTTTCAAATATACAGAGTGGCAGGGACATCGACGCGCAAACTGTAACCGTAAATTCAGCACACGATTGTAGATCCTCTAGCGAAGAAATTTTTCGTCGGTTATCAAAAAAAAAAATCATTAGTTTCACAGAAAAGTGCAATACCTACGCGGTCAAAATGTATGGAAAATCAACTTTTTTTTTAATAACCGACAAAAACTTTCAACGCAGGGGGCTTCAGAACCCGGGTCGGCGGCGCGTCCCGGGTCGGCGGCGCGTCGTGTTCCACGCGCGCCTCAAAGAGCTGTCAGCAAACTGACGGGGCCCGCCATAGGGTCAAATGCCTGCTGGAGCCGCGGGACTGTCTGAACAGGACACCGTGGCCCCAAAACTTAAAGGGCATCCGAAGGAACACGGGTGGATTTTAGTCAGTAAAAGTCTGACAGTCCCTTCCGCCCCACCCTGGGCGGAAGGACTCAATGGATGATCTTACCACCCCAAAAAAAAATTCAGAATCATGTACTTACTGAATCCATGGTAACAGGATGTGCGTCAATGTCCCTGCCACGCTGTATATAATATACATTGTTAGCTTTTGCCTTTGCTTGCATTCACCCGATTTACAACCCCAAAAGTATGTTCATTATTATTATTATGTTCCCTCATAACTTCTAAACTACTTATGATAATTTGATAAATGAAATACCTATCGTTAGAAGCGTCTAAATTGTCTTATGGTTTTAGGATATGTGAAGTCACATTTAACTGATATTTGAGTGCAGAAACTACTTTTTTTAGTTCTTATGTTGTAGAAGAGTTATGTTGTATTGTAGAGCAGTGGTGGCCAAGTGGTAACGGCCGCGACTTACGAGTTGTAGGTCGTAGGTTCGAACCCAGACAGGCGCTTTACTTTGTGTAAATTATTTCATCACCACTGCTCACAAAACGGTGAAGGAAAACATCGTGAGGAAACCGGCATGTCCTAGAACCAAAAATTCGAAGACATGTGACATCTACCAACCCGCACTGGGCCCGCGTGGTGGATTACGGCCCACTCCCTCTCACTGAGAGGAGGCTTATGTCCCAGCAGTGGGAACATTATAGGCTGATGATGATGATGATGATGATGATGATGTTGTAGAAGATTATGCCTGCGTGTGAACCCGGTGTTTTGACTTACCTACCGTAGTTTCTGTACTCAAATTTCAGTTGACCTTAAAGAGTATTTTGATCACAGTATGAAATAGGATCATTTGGCAATAAATCATATTTAGGGTTGATTTATCGTTTTTCTGTTCAAAATGTATGGGAAAATTTTTGGCGATTGCTGTCATTTCTATTACTCATACCTTAAATAGTCCCATAGAGTATAATTATGATCCCCACATGAAATAGGATCGATTGGCATTTTTTTTTTATTTTAGATTTTTTTTTTTGCTGACTGTAAACTTTTTCCGAAATCTGTGAATGCAGTTCAGAATATCTTAAAAAGTTATGGATGGTCTCATAGGAACAATTTCCTGTATTATAGTATGAATGAACTATGTTACCTATCAAAGCAAAATTATTTAATTAAATGCTGTTGTATTCGGTATGTTTGTAGTATTTGCCGAATACAACTTTGATTTGTACAAATGAGTGTATATGCACACACTTAATTTGTATTCGGCAAATACTAAAACATATTGCATATAATGACATAATTTTGCTTTCTTTCATAGTGAACAAATTGCCGTTAGTTGTCGGAACACGCTAAAATATATAATGTAGAAGCTAAAACCCATGGAAACCACGTTATGTGCCTACAATAGCGAGTCATGTCACGGGCTAATGTTTAGTAACCTTAAACAAAAGTTCTTTGTAAATTTTATTGACAAGCTTGTGTAAAATGTACATACTTATTTCTAATCTCATAATTTGTTTCAAGTAAAATCAATCTTCCAGTTTGTTAGTTTTTACGAACAACTTTAGTATTTGTAGATTAGCAAGCGTCACCTGTCGGGAAGAACTGACTTCGAAACTCATTCTGTTGTTTAAATAAAAGTTCTTTGTTGATTTTATTTACAAGCTTGCATAAAATTAGCATATTTCTAATGTAAATTATATGAAATGTATCTCATAATTTGTGTCAAGTAAAATCAATTTCCTAATTTATTAGATTTTACGAACAACTCTAGTAGAGTAGCAAGCCACACCTATCGGATATCTGGAGAACTGTGTTGCTAAATTCGTACTGTTGTTTAAACAAAACTTCTTTGTTGATTTTATTGACAAGCTTCTGTAAAATGTAAATGTCAATTATATTAAAAATGTCTCACAATTTGTGTCAAGTAAAATCAATTTCCTAATTTGTTAGATTTTACGAACAACTTTAGTAGAGTAGCAAGCGACACCTATCGGATATCTGGAAAACTGTGTTGCGAAACTCGTACTGTTGTTTAAACAAAACTTCTTTGTTGATTTTATTTACAAGCTTGCGTAAAATTAACATATTTCTAATGTCAATTATATGAAATGTATCTCATAATTTGTGTCAAGTAAAATCAATTTCCTAATTTGTTAGATTTTACGAATAACTTTAGTAGAGTAGCAAGCGACACCTATCGGATATCTGGAAAACTGTGTTGCGAAACTCGTACTGTTGTTTAAACAAAACTTCTTTGTTGATTTTATTTACAAGCTTGCGTAAAATTAACATATTTCTAATGTCAATTATATTAAATGTATCTCATAATTTGTGTCAAGTAAAATCAATCTTCCAATTTGTTAGTTTTTACGAACAACTTTAGTAGATTAGCAAGCGTCACCTGTCGGACATTTGGAAAACTGTTTTGCTAAACTCGCGCTGTTGTTTAAACAAAAGTTCTTTTTTAAATTTATTTACAAGCTTGCGTAAAATTAACATATTTCTAATGTCAATTATATGAAATGTATCTCATAATTTGTGTCAAGTAAAATCAATTTCCTAATTTGTTAGATTTTACGATCAACTTTAGTAGAGTAGCAAGCGACACCTATCGGATATCTGGAGAACTGTGTTGCGAAACTCGTACTGTTATTTAAACAAAACTTCTTTGTTGATTTTATTGACAAGCTTGTGTAAAATGTACATATTTCTAGTGTTAATTATACTAAACGTATCTCATGATTTGTGTCAAGTAAAATCAATTTCCTAATTTGTTAGATTTTACGATCAACTTTAGTAGAGTAGCAAGCGACACCTATCGGATATCTGGAGAACTGTGTTGCGAAACTCGTACTGTTATTTAAACAAAACTTCTTTGTTGATTTTATTGACAAGCTTGTGTAAAATGTACATATTTCTAGTGTTAATTATACTAAACGTATCTCATGATTTGTGTCAAGTAAAATCAACTTTCTTATTTGTTAGTGTTACAAACAAATTTAGTAGCGTCACCTGTTGGAAATTTAGAGAACTCGTACGAAAGTCTTTTACAAACTTTCTTTAGTGTATTCAAATATTTGTTCGATAAATTTTACTATACTTAAAATAGTTTTAGTCAATCTGTTTTGTTATGTAAAATCAACAAAGTGGATTTTGTTAAATTCACTCTTGTTATAGTAAAATTAACTATGAAAAGGGTTGACTATGGCAGTTCATTACTCAACCTACGCTACTTTAGTAAATTCAACAATTCTTTTTTTTCAGTGTAGTGTTTACAGGAATAATCGTACGTTGGTGCCGCATTCCTTTAAAATTTTCTAAGGGGCCTCTGCGAGTTGGCTTCGGCCCCACGTACGCTTTCCAAAGGACCGGGACCCCATGGTCCCGAGATATGTAAAAATATAAAAATAAATAATAATAATAATAAAATGTATTAAAAAAATATAAGGACTATCGTTAAATACAGTATTCTTAAATCTATTGATCGATAACCAAAAGTTACTATTATTATTTTAAGCTCGATCTGAAAAAGAAAGCTAGACATTATTCTCTCCGACACAAGCAACTCAATTAAAAACACCTTAAGAAAGCTCCAAAACCTCAAAGACTTAGTAAAGATATAAATTCACCATCAAATCCTTTAACAAACGGTATCATTGTAAAGCAAGTTTATCCGTTTGCACAACAAAGCTCAGTTGGCCCGTTAAGTACCCATCAACTAAAGCCTAGTATTAAAGTATCTATAGCTTAAAGCCTAAAATCCTTAGGCTACAATACGCTTTATAAATTACTATGGCTTTGTTGCCTGCCTGGAGATTATATTTAACGTTTAATTTATGTTTAAAGATTATGATGTGTCAATGGGAAATCCGCCATTTGTTTCAAGTCGCGTGTAGTAGGTTCAGGAGCAACGCTGCTACTGCAAAATGTATAATTGAATAACTGAATCCGAGACTTGATTTATTCAATAACTCCGTGGCAAAGAGATACACTCGCAAACGACACGTATGTATGTTGCAACAGCGACGGTGAAGAAATAAATGAAAGCTGTTGTTTAGAGTATGCCGCGAGTCACCGTGACGCGCCTTGCCGAGCGGCAGACGGATGATGCGCGCGCGTTTTACTTGATGCCAATCTCGTCGCAGTTTGCATTGTTTTGTGAACGATACCTTAGAACCACCGATTTAAATAATCTCTGCTTAGAACCTAGGAACAATAACATATGCATATTAATATTATAAATGCGAAAGTATGTCTGTCTGTCTGTTACCTCTTCACGCTTAAACCGCTGAACCGATTTAGATGAAATTTGGTATAGAGATAGTTTGAGTCCCGGGAAAGGACATAGAATACATTTTATGCCGATATTCCCTCAGGATTGAAACTTATGCTGGTGAAACCGCGGGATGCTTATGGGTGCATGGTTAATTGACATTATGAGTAAAGACTTAATGAAATATTAAGAGCGTGTAAATTAAACCATAATTTGAGAGTCGAGTTCGTGGTATCGAAGTATTTAATTTGTCGGGTAGGTCAGCAGAGTGAAAACACAGGAAATACTGTTAAATATTTATAAGGAAGGTATAAAGGTTTATCTAAGAATAATATGGCCAAAATGGTGTATCGTACAGAAACCATATATCAACTTTTATGTATACAGTAATCTATCTAGCCAGTGTTAGTTACAAGGAGGTGATATACCTTCAACATAATTAAATACGAGTATGAATTTTAATACAAATTGATATAATGAAAAAGATTCCATTTTTTAATGGATTTATTATCAAAATTTAAGCAAAATGAAACGAAAAAGTGGAAGACTCATTAAAATACCTCTAGAAATTAAAGTTATGAGCCTTTGAAGTTGCGCTTGCAAGAATAATATCGTTATACGCGGCGTTCCAGCGTGTGAAGTCAGAACAAATTCATTCATTCAATAGTGCGTACAAATTCATTGGTGTGTATTCACTTGCGCCGTTCGAGTCGTATTTTGTTTATTACACGATGGCTGAGGTTAAAAAATACGTCTACAAATCCTTGTATTGTTCCTATGTGTCAAAGCACGACAGTTAAAAACCCCAATCATTTATTTTTCTTCCATTTATCTTCCTTCCATTATAGTGAAATAAAAACTATACTCTCATAAATAAAATAAAAAAACAACTGTACCTAAATAACTACAAACGGCGCAAGAGCCCTGGCGCGACTACGAAACTAATACCTACTTGAACGATTTGTGGTGTGACGATCTCGGATAGGTCAAATGACGTCACAGACGAATCAGAGACCACAGATATTCCGTGCTAAAATACGTAAACTTCAATAATCTATATCTAAGTTATTTATTGATGGATTTCAAAATTTTTCATCGATTTATTAGTGTTTATCTATATTTTAATACCGTTGCGTTAAATATAGTACTGAAACTTCTCCATTGTGGCGTCTATCAAACAATATAATATTACGGCTCATTAATGTCAGTCAAACTTTTTTGATAATAATCACCATTAAAATGTTTGGTACAGACTCCAGCACATCAAGTTACTACAATCTGTCAAATTTCTTTAATAGATTTTCAACTTTATCGCTAAAGCATAAGGTTCAATGTTGATTGGGAAAATTAGACAGTTTCGGGTATCTTGATGTGCTGGCGTCTGTACAACCTTTGTTAATAAATTGTTTATTATTTAAGCAAACTTTTAATGGTACCTATCGTTAAACTTGTTTATCAGTTAAATATGATATCTATTAAAATTACAAACACGCAAGCACGCACGTTAAACCCTTGGTCCCGGTCCCGGCTGTAATTCGTGGGTCGTTACGGGTCGTCAGAAGCCCGAAAGTCTGACAACCAGTCTTACCAAGGGGTGTCGTATTTACCCAGTAACTGGGTTGTTGTTGTTATTGTGGGAGGTCAAATAGGCAGTCGCTCCATGTAAAATACCGGTACTCAGCTGTATCCGGTTAGACTGGAAGCTGAACCCAACATAGTTGGGAAAAGACTAGGCAAATGATGGTGACCTATTAAAATTCCCTTTAAATTCTCACCTGATGGTATATGGTCATGGTCACCGAAGACTATGGGCATACCAGAGGTAGGTACCACAGGTGCATTTCCTTTCCAGAGACAAAACTGAAATTACTCATATGCCTGTCATTATACCCCTATATTTATAAACGTTGCTCAAACTTAAGAGACGTTAAAAATGTGAAACGTTAAAAAAGCAAGAAAGTGTTTTCAGTATTTTTTTTCAGGATGGGAAATCATCAAATGAATGAATGAGCGGAAGGGAGTGTCAGACTCTTACTGACTAAAACCCACCCGTGTTCCTTCCTTAGCCCTTTATGTTCCGGGCCAGCGGTAACCCTTTCGGACAATCCCGCTGACATTGCCACAACCCTTGGGTTGAAATTTTACATCGATTCGTTCAGAATCATGTAATGTATCCATGGTAACAGGTCGTTGTCCCTGCCATCCTATATTTATCAACGAGTCAAATATTTACACAGTGAAAATTAACAAGGCTAGACGGTTAAAATTAAATTTATTTCATAAACCTGATTTCCCTACGTAGCAGGCAATCCGGCGAAAGTTATACAAATTCAATAATTTTGATAATAATAACCTAATCCGATGTGCCTGGGGGAATATTCCCTCGATATATTATGTAGTATCATAACATTCCATCTTTCTCGTCTGGAATCTCATTGCTACAGTTTCAAAAGTATCTGGTGAAAGTGTAAACAAATCTTGTACAGGTTAAATTCTTATACAAGTCACTCACACTTACGCTCAAAAGAAGTGTCGTAGCTAAACATGTTTGTGCCACTCTGACCTATGCTTAACACCATTTTATACCATGTTTTATGTAAATAAATTATTTTATTATTATTATTAATGCTAAAGGGAATTAGTAACACATTCATCTGTGTTCAGAGGGTTTAAATTTTATATCTAACTACTTTTTCTAAATATTATTGTTTGAATGATATTAAATTGTAATTGAGAAATCATCGAAGGAAATTTAGGTACCTAATGAAATTAACCTCAATTTTCAAATAAACATCTTTACGACTTACAAGTTTTAGTTTCAAACCTTGACACACGATTTACTTTGAATAAATTATTTCATCACCACTGCTCTCAAAACGGTGAAGGAAAACATCTTGAGGAAACCGGCATGTCTTAGAACCAAAAACTCGAAGACGTGTGACATCTACCAACGCACACTGGGCCCGCGTGGTGGATTACGGCCCATTTCCCCTCACAGAGAGGAGGCCTGTCCCAGCAGTATTTAAGTATTCAAATCTAAGCTCTCAATTTGTAAGTGGTACTACAAATTGGCATCCACAAGTACTTTTACTGCTCCGTTTGTTTACATTTTCATCAGATACTTTTGAAACAGACTATATATGGAATCATGGAAGATATTCTGAAACAGACTATATATTATGGAATTTATATCATGAAAGGTATACATTCCTGGAATCGAGCTTTGTCTCGTAACGTCTCATCGGGTTAGACTGGAAGTCAACCGTAAATTAATCCGATCTGCATCAGTCTACGTTATTAGGAGAGAATTATGTTTATAGAACAGACTATTCTGCAAATTTTCACCTTAACGGTGTAGATTCAGAAGCTTGGCTCTACATGAGATCTGATATCTTTTTCACAGGGCAAACCTTATGTGGTCGTCTTGGCAACATTTTACATGAAATGTTTTAGGTGGGATTTCAGTTCTTTTTGTAAGTTGTAAGTTTTGTAAGTTGTGAGGAGGACATAGGCGAGACCCAAACCTCGAATTATGACTTTTTACTTAAGCTTTTTCAAAAGTTTCTCCGACCGCATTTCCTCTTAAACGCTTGGACACTGAATAAATTTTCTTAATTCAGAGATGGTTGGAACGTGAGAAATAGTGTAACACAGTTTCAATCACAGCGAAGGTTTTGAAGGAAATTCCTAATCCATTGATTCGTAGGTTTCAAAAATAAAATTTGTCTGCGCAACAACGTAAATAACGCAATCTATATGGCTGAACAGTCAAATTGAAAGGAAATTGTAAACAATTGTCATTTTATACGTGTTACGCAATTACCCCACAGGAGAACCTCTTGTTGGTAAACAGGGTACTTGTTAAAGCTCCTTCAAACAGGTGCGACACGCGATAAAATCGCGCGTGACCCAAAGACACCGCAAGTCGCGCAACGAGCGGTGCCTTTGTGTCGCGTGCGATTCGCGTCACGCGTCGCGCCTGTTTACAGGACCCTTTATTCAAACAGTACTGTCCCACTGAACAAAGGTATCCCCGTAAACATGACCTCCCTATATGTTGCCTTTTCACATTATGAACACATACAAGCTCATAGCATTAACATTTCCTAATAGAAAACCAGAAATATAAAGCATAAATCGTCCTTTAAGCGACAAAGTAATAAGCTTGATTACTGTCCAACAATACAAAGCGAATCCCGAAATATTTCAGATGCAAAAAACAAAGGTATCTACAAATAACATTTCCCCTTGAAATTCCATTGTTACACTCCTCATGACAGCTAGTGAGATACACTTGGATATTTGCCAAACAAATTTGAAACTTATGTCACCGTAATGAAAGTCTTACACAATTCACTTGACTATAGTCTCAGGTGTTCGCCCCGAGCAAGAATTGAAGAATAATTCCGAACACCTTTTTCGAATACAGAAACGTATTTTATTAAATAAACGGTTTTCCAGTGTGAATTTCTTGTGATACGACGATAAACTTAATTTTATCTTTGACAAACTGAATGTAATGATTAACGATTGAATTCTGAATATGATTGGTCAATGATCCCCTTCATTTATATGATTAATCATTTATTTCCGAAAAAATTAACATTCCATACATTGTTAGTAAAAATACTTTTAACTATTTTAGTAAAATTATAATTTACTATCTGCGCCCCGCGGTTTCACCCGCGTAAATGTCAATCCCGTGGGAATATCGGGATAAAAAGTAGCTTATATGTTAATCTAGGGTTTCAGCTACCTGCATACAAAATTTTATCAAAATAAGTCCAGCCGTTTGAGCGTGAAGAAGTAACAAACATGTAAACACACACACACTCACAAACTTTCGCCTTTATAATATTAGTGTGATTTACCCCCTTACTAATAAACGTTGTATAGCGTCTGTATAGTTATACAATGCTTTATCTTCTTCTTTCGAAAGTCAAGTACTGACGACTGAAAGAGAGAAATCGGTGTGTAACTATTCATCTGATATAATACGTTTACTAGTAAGGGGATTAGTGATTATTATTTAAAATTGCTCTATTTAACATCATATAGCACCTTCAAATCCGTGCACGGTATTCCAGTACCTCACAACCGGGCAATCTACCCTTCCCAATATGGTGTTCAGAAGGCTGTTAGTGCTGCGCGGGCCTGCGGGCGGAGAGTAATGGGTAGCTCACCATCCGATCAGGACCAGGCCCGTGCCGGACGGCGCGTACGTGTTCCATGCGCGCCTCAAAGAGATGTCAGCATTAAACGAAGGGCCGAAGCCTGCCGGGTCAGCGGGATTGTCCGAAAGGGTTATCGCTGGCCCGGAACATAAAGGGCGAAGGAAGGAACATGGGTGGGTTTTAGTCAGTAAGAGTCTGACACTCCCTACCGCTCCACCCAGAGCGCGAGGAGTCATTTGATGATTTACCATCCTCAAAAAAAAATAAAAAAAAGGCTGTTAGTGCTGCCCCGCATGCGGCACATAGCCACTCTTATCCGTAAAAGTTATAGAACGCTAAGGAATATGCCGTAACTCTATCTATTTTAATGTGACTACATCCATCTTAATATTATAAATTAGAAAGTAACGAATTAGAAAGTTCTGGAACCAAAAATTCGAAGAGATGTGATATCTATCAACCCGCACTGGCACCGCGTGGTGGATTTCAGCCCATTCTCTCTCACATAGAGGAGGCCTGTGTCCCGGCAGTGGGAACATTGTAGGCTAATTATGTTATAATCTAAACTAGCTGACCCAACAGATGTTGTCTTGTCCAAATTTCAATAATTCATACAAAATTCCCATAGAAAATGCACTTTAGTTTTCCCGAATTTTCCAATTTTCTCAGCAGTTTTTCAAATGTTCCTTTCCGTGAACTGATTCGAAATATAACGAACAATTTAAGACAGAAAAATACCAAATCAATCCAGCCCTTCTGAAGCGATGCGCTTACCAACGGACAGCATTTAATTTTTATTACCTACATAGATAAGAGTGCTCGGAAATATGCTGGTCCTAGCTCCATAAGAAAATCTCGAGACTAGACAAAATCAAACTAGTAGCTAATTTTGAAAAATAATTTGTAACTTTTTTGCCATTCATATTATGATTTACAAAATATTGTAAAATATTTTAAAAGAGCATCCAAGGAATTTCTTGCCCATTCTTCTCCTTACGAAAGTACTTACCTTGTGGCACTTTTGAACTTCAAAAGAAAATACAATTCAGTCGCCCCTTGCATAGAATTCTTAGGCCTTCTAATGACTACTTAAAAAATATGATTAGATTTTGACTTTGGAAAAAATTGGCTTTATAAAATGTCGTCTTGTTCAACGTCCTTCCATTAAGTGCTTCCATTAATTGATTAATTAAGCACTTAAAAGGACCTGTGAATGTCAACAGTTACAGGAAAAAATATTCTAGTCGTTGTCATTTGTATCCGTGTGTAGTTTCATACTGAATATCATCATCATCATCAATTCAGCCGAAAGACGTCCACTGTTGGACATAGGCCTCCCCCAAGCACCTCCACTTCGACCGGTTTTGTGCTTCTCGCATCCAACGAGTTCCTGCGGCCTTCACAAGGTCGTCGGTCCACCTTGTGGGAGGCCTTCCAATGCTACGTCTTCCGATACGCGGTCGCCACTCCAGAACCTTTCGGCCCCATCGGCCATCTATTACAGAAACTCAATGTTACATAATTACACCCGGATGCAATTCCGGGTGGTGTACCTAACATGAGAGATAAAAGACTCATTTATCCAAAATCTTTATTATTAATGTTTAGCGATATATGTATAGAAAATATCCTGTAAGGCACACTTGTGCGTTCATGGGTTATCTTATATAACTCAGAGTTAACAACTAACTCAGTGAAAACCTAAAAAAATTGTCTTGCGCCTGCAAGAGTCGGAGGTAAGCCTAGAGTTAAACTTTTAAATACCAAACCCACTGATGTGTAGTAATATATAAGTCAATGACAGATGTGGGAGAGTTAAGTCGCTAAATTCCGGGTTAGTATTAGTAATGTCAAAACAAAATAAACAAATTAGTGTATATTATTCGATGTTGTAGTAAGTGAAAATTTGGTACTATATCAGCAGGCAATATATTTATGAACTTATACAGGGTGTAATTTTAATCACCGTTATCCTCTTAAGGGGTCATTGTACTCATCATTATGAACAACTTTTACTATGGAGCCAAACCAAAAATCGTGAAAAAAAAATCAGCTGTTCCCTACGTTTATGTTCGCATACTCGTCAAAATGTGGGGAAAATCAGATTTTTTTTTTCGCGATTTCAGGTTTGGTCCCGTAGTAAAAGTTGTTCATAATGATAAGTACAATGACCCCTTAAGAGGATAACGGTGATCAAAATTACACCCAGTATAAAAATAAATACAAATTATAAAAAACCTAAAACATATTTTTCCTTATCTGACGTCAATCAATAAACTAAATACATATCCATTTAAGACAATACGATTAAAATGAAACGTCATGTTATAAAATTCAAAAACAAGAAATTATTACGCATCGTAATGTAGTGTAAAACAGATGGGTAAGTATACAATTTCCGTTTATTTATTTTTGGTCGGATTACATATATCAGGGCATAGAGATTGCTATTCTGTTTTATGTTTCGTCGATGAAACTGCAATGTTAAACTCAAAAAACACTAATGTCTGATTAACTAACCCGGTGTTACTTTTTAGTGGCGCAACGCATCATAAGAGTTAAAATGTTAATTACTTAACTCAGAGTTTAGAAACTCTAGATTTATTCATTAAACGCGCAAGTGGGCCTAACTCTGCTAATAGTAAGCAGGTACTTGCAGGTAGGTGCAGGTAATTGCAGCTTTACTTCAACAGATTATCATTTCCATTTGTTTATTATAGCGCTACAAATTTCTTTTGGTGCATGGCCAAAATAGGAACTAAAGCTGCCATCTTGTTTTAAATTTTTGTATATCGTCAGAAAAGGCGATAACAAGTATGTGGTGTAATTTATTGCATTTATGTGTTATAATAAGCACGGTGGAAAAATATAATTAAGTTTTTTTCCAAATTTTAGCAAGAGTGGTGTGTTGAATAATCTTAATTTATTAACGTCAGTATCCTGATTATTTTAGTCAACTATATTATAAGCATTTGATATCGTTTCGAAGTTATAAATAAAATTAAATATTCTTATCTCTTTATTTAACTAAAAAGTACTTACAAAATAAAAGTAACGTATACATTATAGAATACTTAAAATCTTAAATAAGTTATTAACTGTCCCTTTACAGTTCTTCGCTTCTGAATTTGATCTTTATTCTCGTTGTTATAAGGTTGCTCTCAGAAGGTAAAATAAAGCAGATTGGGACAGGCTACGCCGTAACACCTCATCACAAAAATCCTACTTCATCATTTTCGTACATTTTACACAATACAGGCGGGCCGCACCACAAGGTAAAATTTATTGGGACTATTTACAAAAAATCTATACAGATTCAGAGAAACTCCGCTGACGTGGTGGGTATCAATATCTAAACAAGATAAAATAAAAAAATAAAAATTTGAAGATCGACTTTTGGTGGTCATTGACCGTAGTTAGTCTAGTCACTTGATCACACATCAGTTAAAAAAAAAAACAAGTTTTTGTGTTTCCACAGACGTCATTAATTTCGATACTACGATAAAACAGATTTTCTCGGCTCATACTTGAAGTAACAACACTATAGCAGCTATCGTGAAAAAACATAAAATCTTTTTTATTTATCGTGTTTAGATATCGCACACATCGATATAACCATAAAGTCTGCAGAATTCCGCTAGCTAGTTTGATCCTGTTTATATTATGTACAGACGCCAGCACATCAACCTACTACAATCTGTCAAATTTCTTTAATAGATTTTCAACTTTATCGCTACAGCGTAAGGTTCAAAGTTGATTGGGAAAATTCGACAGTTTTGGGTAGCTTGATGTGCTGACGTCTGTATCTATATTATAAGCAAATAAAAAAAAACAACAAATAAATAAATGATTTATATTACTATTTTTAATTAAATCGAATTTAATTGACTATGACGGAGTATGACATGCCATTTTTTTTTTAATTATTCGATTTTCGGTCATGTCCATGACCCGGCTCCATCATCAGACCCTGGACTACACTTTATATGCTATGGTTTTTGTCAAGACAAAATCAACGAGCCCAAACACAACCGGACTTTTTTGTTTAATTGAAGAATTCCTTCCTTTGGCTATCTACCTGCATCATGAGACCAGCTCTATAATACCATATTATTGCACTGTCACTGAAGTGACATAGATATGCCAAGTTTCAGCTTATTTGCAAGTACTTCCTACTTGAAAAATGGACAGCTAATTTCGAACCAAAAACACGACCGAAGCAAGCTTACAAAAAGCTTGTAAAAACATTCGTGTTCTCTCTACTTTCTTTTGGTACTGTTTGAAAATCATGAGACTTAGAATTATAATGAAAGCTTTCAGAATAAAGACGTCTTTTATGCTAAGTTAGGGTAGCTCCCAATTCACTTCGTCGTCGTATTGCTCCTTCTCATCCAGAGGCGTGAAGATTTTAGTTTTCGCGATGAAACCTGCAAAAAAAATATAATTATTGAAATTGTAAACATTGTATTGTTAATACTTTGCTTACGCGGAATGTACAATCTGCGTAAGCAGTCCAGTTTTTCTAACTGAAAAGACTGTCTCGCTGGGGAGTTGCGCCACTTCTTCTTTCCGGCTAAAGCACTTAGAAGTGGTGAAGGACGGACGTTCTCCCTCAGAACGCCCGCCCTTCACCACCTCCTAGTGCTTTCTATCAGAATGTTTTTGTATGAGAGCCCCCCTTAAATATTTATTTTATTCTGTTTTTAGTATTTCTTGCTATAGCGGCAACAGAAATACATCATCTGTGAAAATTTCAACTGTCTAGCTATCATGGTTCATGAGATACAGCCTGGTGACAGACAGACGGACAGTGGAGTCTTAGTAATAGGGTTCCGTTTTTACCCTTTGGGTACGGAACCCTAAAAAGAAAGCTGGTACTTTCGGTCAAACAGAAGCCCGATGCATCCATGATATTTCAGCGTGCTGGATTTAATCAAACTGATTTGTTAATCAAACGATTCGACAGGATAAAATAAATCCGCTCAACGGACGGCTGTGTACGAGTTATATTAAATTTTATCAGGGTTTTATTTGCTCCAGTTGTGGAAAAATTGTGAAATTATGGATTATTCTACCCAATGGTTTGGAACCAATGGAATGAATGAATGGAATGGTTTTGATCTTATTTTTAGGAAAAATCTCTTTAAGGCACCTGTCTCATCGCAGCCGACGAGGAAAGTACTATTGCGAAGTGGCAACTAATAGAATTGAACTAGTGAAATTGGTGCTTTATTTATTCATTAAACATAAGCATAATCAGCCTATTATGTGCTGGGTCTGTTATAACCTGAATTATCACATAGAGTTTTAATCCCAGTTGTACGTTCCCGTGGGATATTATCCCCGCGAGTGCAGCTGCTGGTAAAAGCTAGTGATATTGGGTTGCTGCTGTGAAACAAAATCGGGAATAAATAAACCCTAAGCTCTGTAAATCATAACCTGCAAATGACACTCTCCTATAAACCTGTTGTTAGCTCAGATATACAAAGGATAAAAAATTGGAAGGCACTTAGAAATAACTGGCACCCGCCCCGTTGCTACGCACGGTTTTTATGTCTTGACTTAACATCAAGGTTTTATTTTTTATTTGGAATGCAAAGCCATTTCTCTTGACTCTAGGTCAGAGGTGACAGAGACAAAGTCTACGATGGAGTGAGCTTACCCAGAAGAAGCCTGTTCACTATTACTTTGAAGATATTCGGGTTGTATGCACTCGGAAACACAAACGCAGGTAGAGAGTTCCACTCTTTTGCTGTGCGCATTATTCACGTGGGTAAAGTCGTAGACAGAAGCTAGCTTATAATACCTATAGGTAGATAGATGAACATGACAGGCACATACCGCAAATTAAGCCGCTTACAAGCGCCACAGCCAAAGAAGTTCCCAAAGCTATCAGCTGATACACCGCCTGCATCCCTATGGATCTCGGCTCGAGCCCCTGTAAAAAAACAGCAACTTTAACATTTTTAAATTTTTAATGTAATTATGTGTACAATAAAGAATAAGAAATATAATCATTTATTATATAAAGGCGAAAGTTTGTGAGTGTGTGTGTGTATTTATATGTTTGTTACTTCTTCACGCTCAAACGGCTCGACAAATTTTGATAAAATTTTGAATGCAGTTAGCTGACACCCTGGATTAACATATAGGCCCCTTCTTATCCCGATATTTCCACGGGATCGACATTTACGCGAGTGAAACCGCGGGGACGCAACTAGTAATTACTTAAAATCGCGTGTTTTCAGCGACATCAAAGTATAAGAAAAAAGTACATGTTTTATAGGTAATATTAAACTCCAATCACTTCTGTGTGCTAGTGTCCTTTTTCTATAGTTTATAGCAAAACAATAAAAATGTGCCAATTGTGCAATTTCTGGAGTTGTTGAGTTGCACGAATCGAATAATAAGCCAAAAGGCATCATTCAATTCGTATCCAAAAACTAAAGTGCCAGCCAGAAAAAAAAAAATTCCTACAGGAAATAACTGTAGACTTTAGCTGTAACTTAATTGTAGACTTTAGCTGTAACTTATTCTAAAGCCAATTTAAAAATGACTTACTTCTTTAAGTTCACCTACAGCGGGAAAGATTGCGCCCAATTCAGTGCCATATGTTTCAGAAGTGGCCAGAGCTGCAAACAGCACAGAGAGAAGACCAGCGTATATTCCAGGCATTCCGTGGAGATTGTTCACACCACATGTATCCTGGACGCCAAGTTTTTCCAAAAGTGGCTGCAAAAAAAATACAAAAAAAAATTTAATACTTGTGCTCAATCCATACTAATATTATAAAAGCGAAAGTGTGTCTGTCTGTCTGTTACCTCTTCACGCTTAAACCGCTGAACCGATCCAGATGAAATTTGGTATAGATAAACCATTTATTTGGCACACACAAGAAGACAGCACAACACACACAAGTACAATATTAGATGATAACCAAATTACCCACATGATTATAAAACAAGGTGCCGATAAAGAAACAAAAAGTAAACACATCGAAATAAAAGTGACACTATGACGAATAGGTACTTAAAATAAAATTAATAACGAAACATACACAGTGCGGTTCATAGAGATAATTTGAGTCCCGGGAAAGGACATAGGATAGTTTTTATCCCAAAAATCATCCTTTAAGGGGGTAAAAAGGGGGGTGGAAGTTTGTATGGGGAATCAACAGCCGCTGTACCGATTTAGATGAAATTTGGCATCTAGGTAAACCATGACCTGGATTAGGACATAGGATACATTTAATCCCGATATTCCTACGGGATCGAGACTTATGTAGGTGAAACCGCGAGGCGCTGCTAGTAATGTTATATTAGTATTCTCTCATTTAACATTCTCCTCAACATAATATCTAGCCTTTATTGTTCCCACTGCTGGGACACCAGCCTGCTGTCTTTGAGAGGGTGTGGATCCATCACGCGGGTTTGTAGATGTCACATGTCTTCGAAATTTTGATTCAAGGACATGCCGGTTTCCTCATAACATTATCCGTCACCGTTTTGAGAGCAGTGGTGATGAAATTTACACAAAGTAAAGCGCCTATCTGGGTCCGAACCCACGATCTACAGCTCGTATGTTGGGGCCGTTACCACTTGGCCACCTCATTAGGCCACTATTGCTCTCAAGCAAGCTTTCTCCTCACGGACCCCTAATTGGGCCAAATAAATCAATCTATCTAACCACGTGGTAGCCGTGTTCAGTCAAAGCAAGTTATGTTGTGACGCAAAATCTAAGTATCTAAAGGTATCGTACAGGAATTAAAAAAAAAACTCGTGCTGTCAGGAACGACGTTCCTTATGCGACGCACGCACACACGCGTATATAATAGAAAGAGACCGAGAAAAGAACGCTTTTTTAATACAGAGCCATCTAGTAAAAGTTTGTAAAAGGTATCATAAACTCGTCATCTTGGATTTTAATTTTGGCCTCGCTATCGGCTTTAGCACCCTCAAAAACCATGAAAACGACATTCATGACTAAACATATTAAAGTTCTCGCATCCGCCACCTTGGACTTTCATTTTGACCTCACTATTGGCTTCAGCACCCTCGAAAACTACGAAAACAATACCAATATAAAACTTTGAAAAAATTCTCAGCCGCCATCTTGTATTATCATTTTGACCTCGATATGGGCTTCAAAACATTAACGCTTTTTCGTTACGTGAAGATTTCTATCAGTTTACTTCTACCGTAAGCCGCGTTAAAGAACTTCGTTCCAAAAATACAAACTTACCATGAAATTAGCATGCTTGGTAATTTTATTGCTTTAGTACGAATATAAACAAAACCATTTATTAGGTAGGTACAAAAACAGCATTTCTGTTTGATATTTACAGATAGATATAAAATAGTTTCTATAAAAACCTTAAACTCAAAACCTACACAGCAAAATAAATTTAGTGGAAACACGAAAATTCAGTAAGTGAAATCGCAAGAAGGCAAACTGCCAAAAGATATAAAATACAGGTAAAACGAATATAAACTGTTCGAAAGCTCAACAAAAGTTTCTAAATACTTAAAATAGTTACTGTCCATAGATACCGGCTATCCTGAGGGACTTTCAGATTTCAACGAAGTTTCTTACAAAATACTATCTACTCTAACACTTTTTCACAAAACTCCTCTCTAATTTCGTCTCTAGATAGTCAAAACTTTGTTCTTTCATAGTCCTAACGACAGTTTGTGTGAATGTAGGCTGTATATCGGTGAAATTACCAGTTTCTTTTGGACCAGACGGAATATTTTGTGGAGAAACTTGTACAAGACATTAAGTGTGAGTAGGGTTTTCACAATGTCATCATAACCAGCCTACAATGTTCCCACTGCTGTGCCACAGACCTCTTTTTGGTGAGTGAGAGGGAGTGGGCCGTAATCCACCACACAGGCCCAGAGCGGGTTGGCGGATGTCACATATCTTCGAATTTTTGTTTCTAGAACATGCCGGTTTCCTCACGATGTTCTCCTTTACCGTTTTGAGAGCAGTGGTGATGAAATAATTTACACAAAGTAAAGTGCCTATCTGGGTTCGAACCAACGACAACTCGTAAGCCACGGCCGTTACCACTGGTTTCACAATGTCATCATCATCATCAGCCTACAGCACGGCTGCCCCATTTCAAAACCTAGTAAGGACTTAAAATGATTTTTTACAGGAGAGCGCATAAACGTAATATTGGTCAGCCTATGGAATGTATTTTTTGAATTGGTTAAAGTGACTTACTAGGTATAGAAAGAAGAAAAAGAAAGAAAATCCGTTTATTCTGCACAAACAAAAACGCACATTGCAAATAAAAATTAAAAATGATTAAAAAAAGACAACATACACACACACAACGTAGTCAAAAGCCTCGTATTCAAGCTTAGAAAATGTTGACAATTTTGTCCATCGCTTGATGTCAGGGCCAGGCACCAAAGACAACACACATCACACAGGTATCGATGCTTAAATACTCGTAGGTATATCTCGTTTTATGTAAGTTTAAAACGCTGGTGTTTTTGTATTTGATAGAGACCTTCTAGGTTAGCAAGATTATGCAATAAAACGATTTTTTTAAAAGTGTCCCTTACTAGGTTTTGAAATGGGACAGCCGAGCAGTCCACTACTGGACATAGAACTATTACTATTTAACTCGATTCTCGGCCATTCTCATCCAGCTGCTACCAGTCACCCTGCGAAGATCGTCGCTCCACCTAGCCCGAGCCTATTTTTTTTTATTCGCGTAGCACAGTCTTGGTACTCACCGACAAATACCTATACCCCAGAACGCTGATGAAAGCAGCGCCAATGCCAATAGCGATCGCTACGCCAGGGCCGATGATCATGTTGGCAACAGCGCCGACGGCCACGCCGCCAGCCAGCGTCGAGTTCTGGATGTGGACCATGTCAAACTTGCCAGGCTTGTGGCTTACTGCTGCGGAGAGCACGAATGTTGTCACCTGTTACATAGAATAAAAGACTTATTAAAATCATCGTCACCATCATAATTTTAGAATAGAATAGAAAAGTTTTATTTCAGACAGGAGTCCAAAGGGTTAGTAACAATTTTACTTAGCTTCTAGTGTTATAAGTTACAGACACATATACTGGACCTGGTTTCTTCGAGGCCAAGGTCCAGACCTTGGCCTCGAGACCAACCCTCGCCAAATTTATATTACTGTCCAAATAATAAATGCTTGTATTTCCAGATTACAATAATTAATAACAAAGATATATTCACTAAAAAAAAATACAGAAACACATTTATAATGTGCAGACGCCAGCACATCAAGCTACCCGAAACTCTATGTTTAAGGCCTTTTTTTTCATGTTGGAAAATCATCAAATGACCCCTCCCGCTCTGGGTGGAGCGGAAGGGAGAGTCAGGCTCTTATTGACTAAAACCCACCCGTGTTCCTTCCTTAGCCCTTTATGTTCCGGGCCAGCGGTAACCCTTTCGGACAATCCCGCTGACCCTCTTTTCAATTCTTCCATTCTTCTTCTTTGTAAGAGGGGTTAAGTAATAGAGAGGATTAAATATTACTCCCACAGTTCTCACTTTTACAAGCAATTATATTGGAATGACAATCGTACCGTACATGCAGCTAAAGATAAGTAAGTGTTGATGAGAGCCCTTTGGTACGATTCCGTTGTAGAGGTCAATGCGGCGTTGAATGATGGCCAGTAGATCCATAAGAAAATTGAACCTGTGAGAAATTAAACAAAGAAATTAATAGTTTCCGTGAATATTAAAGGCTCCTTCAAACAGGCGCGACACGATACGCGACACAAAGGCACCGCAAGTCGCGCAACGAGCGGTGCCTTTGTGTCGCACGCGATTATATCGCGTGTCACGCCTGTTTGTGGGAGCCTTAATAAGGATTTATACAATAAGTAACATAATTAACGCAAGATCTTATACACCCAGATTAGAATATTGAGTTAAGGCCGCTCTCTCGAAAAAAGCTTGAAAAAAGCATGCAGATGAAGCCATTTTTTGTCGGCATTTACAGAGAAATTACATCTGAAAAAAATCCTTAGTAATCTTCATGATATAATACGTAATTTGGTTTAGCCATAATTTTTCTACCGGTATCACTTAATTTAAAAAAAAATCACCAAATCACCTCCAAATCATTGAGATGAAACCGTTTTACTCCTTCATTTTTTATCAAAAGAGTGTAAAAAAATATATCTACATCTTCGCAATACAAAGGAGAATAATTTGGTTTTGTTACTTTTTTAAAATATGTATTATTTTTATGATAATAAATTAAAAAGGCCTCTGATAAAGGACTGCGTCTACATCACCCCCGCACTCGTCCATAAATTTAGTGCGGGGCGCATCGTGTTGCTAGGTGGACGTATGTCGCGTTGCGAGAACTCCGCACTACGAAATAAAATCGTAAAATATTACTGCAAAAACAAAAAGTGTACCTACCCAAGCGGGGTTTTATGAAACTTATGCGCTGTCCATTACTCTGTGTACATAGGTACTGTTTATAAAATACCTACCTCATTCAAACGAAAGTCGTAAGTACTAGTAGTGAATGATCACAGAAGGTCCACGTCCACGAAATGATTCAGCCAATATTATAAATTTTACTTTTCGGTGCCTAAGTTAAGTCTATTATTCTGATGCGTTGCGATTATTTGTGACATATTGTGACACAAAACTGAAAATGCCCCTAAAGTAGGTATTAATTATGATTATAGGTCACGTACTTGCTAATAATTTGTCAATTTATTGATTACCGGCGTAATTATTTTCAAATAAAAAAATCAAATCATTTATTTGCATAAAACAGGTTCAGTGGATGTTAAAAAAGGTCAAATGGTACACTGTTAATAACCATATAAGGTGTGCAAATATAAAACAAGAATGTTAACTGTTAATTTCACTATTCAATAAAGTACGGACGCCAAGCACATCAACCTATCCGAAACTGTCAAATTTTCGCAATCAACTTTGAACCTTATGCTTTAGTGATAAAGTTGAAAATCTATTAAAGAAATCTGACAGATTGTAGTAACTTGATGTGCTGGCGTCTGTACAATGTCATTGAAAATAAAATTATCGTAAATACAGATCAGTCAACAAAATAAGGAATTAAAAATAATAATGTCATACAATAGTAAAAAGTAGTAGTTCAATAATATATATGTATATACAGGCTGGATTTTTTTAACCTCACCTAGAGGGCAAGTACTCTAAACACTGGAGATAGCAAATTTTACTCAAAGGAAAATCCCTTCATTAAAAAAAAAACAAATCTGCAATCAAAGATGTTCTAAAATTCGCTTGCCGCTCTCGGGAATCGAACCGCCTAAAATCCGAAAAAATAATACCCTGTACTTTTATGGCATCAATCGATAGGGTCAATCATAAGGATCAAATCTCTCTATGGCAGATCGAAAGTCGAATACTTTTTACTCGACTTCTATCGTCGCGGGTGACATCAATCAATCAATTAAATCAGCCTATCGCAGACCGCGGGTGGCACAGACTACATAAAATTAGAAAATCAAATTGGTAGTCATGTTTTTTATTATAATTATCACTTATCATTACTATCCATGTGGGCTAAAGTGGGTCAATAATATTATTCAACTAATTAAATCAAATAAAAAAATCATTACCTATACGTAGTGAATCAATTAGTTCTACCAGAGAAGTTGAAGGTGATTCTGTTGATTTGGATGTGAATGTATTTTTTTTTACAAATTATGAACCTATATTTTTGTTTTACTTGTAAATATATGTATAACTGCATTCATTTTAGGAACAAGATGATTTGGGCATTCAAAAACTACGGTCTCTATTGGATGACATGGTGACTCACAAGCATCTTGTAAGGTCTGTCGAAGAACTTGAAGATTATTCAGCTGAATTTTAGTTATAATATATTTGTTTATAAAAAATATAACAAATAATATGACATACACTAGTGATAATTATACTACCTATACCTACCTACCTACCTACTTTACCTGCCTACCTATCTACCCTACCTTCCTATCTGCCTTACCCTATAACTACCTGCCTACCCTACCAACCTACCTAGTCTACATACCTACCTACCTATCTACGTACATGCCTACCTACCCTTCTTCTCTTCATAGAAACCTTCCTAAGACTTCAACGAATATTTAAAAAAAAACCGAATTGGTCCAGCCATTCTTGAGTTTTGCGCTTAGCAGCACATTTAGCCATTAATTTTAGTTAAAAAGATACATTAAGTTGTTTACCACATGGCAAGCCAGGCTGATTTATATTAAGGGTATAGCTTCTACTCACGGCCTCGAAAGCTTTTAACAATTTTATTCGTAACCATAGCCCGAAAAGTACATCCATATCAATAGATAATACCTAAATAAAACCAAAACTGGACCATTGTAAATACAGGGTGTCCCAGAACTCAACGTCAAGCCAAAACGGGGTGACAGGATTGATCATAACCATCACGAGAAAAATCTGAAAAAAAATCTATCCCATGCAGTTTGAAAATTATGGGCATTTTAAGAAAAACCTAGAATTTTGATCAAACTGTAACATTTTTCGGTTATTGTGGTTATTCTTTTTTATTTTTGTTCATTTGAACTTTGGAAACGTAATCCTAAATAACATTTTTAGAATCCCAATATAAAATAATGACACAATTGCCTCAAGTTTCCGAGAATTGAGACTATTCGTTAAACTACGAATTTAAAATTTTCAAGATTCGTCGACTTTGATAGGCCCTCCTTTAAAAAAAATGTACTAGAGTGCCTTGGCAAGTGGCATTAAAAGTTGGTGCATTTAATCAGAATTCTAAAATTGTACAATACTTGTTAGTTCTATACAATAAAAAAGAGTAAAAAAATTAAAACCTCAAGTAACCCGATTTTTGCTATCTCAGTTAAAATGTTTTTGATTCGCACAAGCTCTAGGTAGGTTCTTAATTTTAAGGCAAAATGATGAGAGAGATGGATAGTGGGTATGTTTGCCATGAGTGAGCGAGACAGATAGTGACGCCACTTTTAATAAAGTGAAAAAAGTGAAAAAAAGTTAGTAAAATAATGAAAAATCTTGATCTAGTTTAATTTAGGTTTGTTGGAATAAAAGTCAGATAGAGAAATAACGTTTTTTATTACAATAAATAAGCCCATTGAGAACGTAGCCGACCTGCGTGAACGCATTTCTCAAGCAGCTGAGGAGATCAACTCTTGAAGATATGCCCGACTAATAAGTAGATCTTTTTTAAGAAGATGTAGGGCTTGTATTGAGGCTGATGGTAAACAATTTGAACATTTATTGTAATAAAAATGTTATTTCTCTATCTGACTTTTATTCCAACAAACCTAAATTAAACTAGATCAAGATTTTTCATTATTTTACTAACTTTTTTTCACTTTTTTCACTTTAATAAAAGTGGCGTCACTATCTGTCTCGCTCACTCATGGCAAACATACCCACTATCCATCTCTCTCATCATTTTGCCTTAAAATTAAGAACCTACCTAGAGCTTGTGCGAATCAAAAACATTTTAACTGAGATAGCAAAAATCGGGTTACTTGAGGTTTTAATTTTTTTACTCTTTTTTATTGTATGGAACTAACAAGTATTGTACCATTTTAGAATTCTGATTAAACGCGCCAACTTTTAATACCACTTGCCAAGGCACTCTAGTACATTTTTTTTTAAAGGAGGGCCAATCAAAGTCGACGAATCTTGAAAATTTTAAATTCGTAGTTTAACGAATAGTCTCAATTCTCGGAAACTTGAGGCAATCGTGTCATTATTTTTTATTGGGATTCTAGAAATGTTATATAGGATTACGTTTCCAAAGTTTAATTGAACAAAAATAAAAAAGAATAACCACAATAACCGAAAAATGGTACAGTTTGATCAAATTTCTAGGTTTTTCTTAAAATGCCCATAATTTTCAAACTGCATGGGATAGATTTTTTTTATATTTTTCTCGTGATGGTTATGATCAATCCTGTCACCCCGTTTCGGCTTGACGTTGAGTTCTGGGACATCCTGTATATGTGGTACACATAATTATTTAACTTTCACGATGACTTGACCTTCTGTGATTTCGATACTCTGTGACGAGACTAGGCGAGGCAAACCGTGGTGGCGGCGCACACAACCGCACATTTTCTGTTACATGCGGGTAGCGGAGTGGCGCGGAGAAGGGGTCGTTAGCTCCGCCCAAATGCTCAAGGTTATCGGCATTAATACAGGCCTTAAAAGTATATTTTTCCCGTGTTTTAAATGTTATTCTGCTGTTCGGGGCGGAGACAAATCCAACAAATCAAAGATCATAAAAATCGGTCCAGCCGTTCTTGAGTTATAGGTAAATGGTGTAACAAACCTGACTTTGTTTTATTTATATAGATTAAAATAGCTTATTGCTTCAACATCTATATTTATTTATACTAAACAAATATATAAAAACAAAAGTCATTTTAAAAAACAATCATGATATAACAAGTCTGCGTATGAAATAAAATCAAAACAAAAGGCGAGGTAGGAAGGTCTGCAAGCAAAGCTTCAGGAGCAATCGAAACGAATCTAGGTCATTCCGTCACTCCTAGGATAATGGAGCGCACCGAGAGACGAACATTTTCAAGAATATTAAAAGACACTTTTACGTAAGCTGAACTGGATAGCCGGCTGTATTAATGGCAGTTTAGAAAGTTAACATTAATAAATGGAGCACACTCTTCGTGCATTTTAGAAAAAAAGTCAAATCATTTATTTCAAATAGGCACATTAAAGGCACTTTTGAGCGTCAAAACTTACAGTCAAATTGAATTGATTCTAATCGCCCCTTCCAAAAGGTAGTTTTCGTATCGAGAAGAATGGGCAAGAAACTCCACCGTTACTCTTTTAAAATGTTTTACAAGGGTTTGTATTACATAATATAATTAATTAATTATATTTGAAAACGATGTACCTACCTAGTCTACCACAAAAAAAAACAAAAATAATTAAAAATGAAGCAATTACAGGTATATCATTATGTGAGAGATACATGGTCCTCACATATTTTATTTAATTTTTTTAAGAAAAAAAAATTTACAATATCTTAATTTAATAATTCACTGAATACGTTTTAGACATAAACAGGGTGGATGGGACACAGACGCGCAAAATGTAACCATGAATTCACACACACATGATTCTGAAACACCAGCAAACTCTTCAGCTTTATTATTAGTACAGATTAATGCGTGGACGCCATTTTGAAAAAAAAAAAAAAACAAAATGGCGTGACAGTATGTATGACACGGACCTGCAAAGCGCTTTCAACCCAGGAGTGTTCAGAATCATGTGCTGAATTTATGGATGGGCCGATCGAAGATTAAGCTAGATACGCTTGCAGAGGTCGGTCCGCGGATGGGTGACCGTCTATTAAACATCAAGACTTCTCCGTGTCTCGGAAAGCACGTTCCGTTTTTCCCGGTTATCATTTGTAGATTTTTGACAGTTGTTACAGGTAGTCGAAAATCGGAAAATCTGACATCCAGTCTTATCAAGGGGTATTCAATAACTGGCTTGTGGAGGTCAAACAGGCAGTCGCTCCATGGAAGTATTTTATATGGAACGACGATGAGATGTTTTTTGTTTTTAATATAAATATTATGGTTGGTGGTTTTAATATAAATATTATGACGACACGGTTGGCGCAGTGGCTGAGCGATCGACTGCTGCACTGCGTATCGCGGGTTCGATTCCCGCACGGAACAAATATTTGTATTGCCTACAGGTAGTTGTTCCGGGTCTGGCTGTTTGTGTATGTGAATTTAAATGTTTGTAAACGCACCCACGTTACAGGAGTAATTCCTAGTGTGGGGCAACGTTTTATTAAAAGAAAAAGAAGAAAAGAAAGAAATGGTGGAACTGTGGGGTAGGTACAGACGCCAGCACATCGAGCTACTACAATCTGTCAAATTTCTTTAACAGATTTCCAACTTTATCACTAAAGCATAAGGTTCAAAGTTGATTGGGAAAATTTGACAGTTTCGGGTAGCTTGATGTGCTGGCGTCTGTACTAGCGCAACACACAATAACAATGGCTTTCAATTTAACTGTTCAACAACATGCATTGCGTTATTTATGTTGACGAGTAGACAAATTTTTCGAACATATGAAGCGATGGAGTATCAATATCCATCAAAGTGATTCAGATTGTGATTGATCGTGTGTTACACAATGGGGGTTTTCGTGATACGACACCAGTTGGCACCACTTTGACAAGAGGTCTTCCATTTCGACAATGAATATAAAACATATGATGATGTTCATCATTCGATTCATTCATTCGTTCATCATTCAGTCATGACTAAAGAAAATATAGGCTCTTTGACAAATGCCTGGACCTGACATGACAGTGCTGCCATCTAGCGAACGTCATTTCAGAAAACCCTCATTACGGTGCGGTAAGCCTTACCAATCATAGCAGTAACATCGGAGGTGTAACTGGGTCCATTAATTGCGACTGTATTTGCTGGGGGCGCTTCATGTGGATCTTTAGCTTTCTTCATTATTCTAAAAGCAGCGCTCACTCCTAATCCAAAGTAGGCTCCATACGCGTGAATAGCTATAGAGCCGCCTACATCTGAAATCTGAAACCAAAGGCACGTAACATCACGCTTATATTTCCCGAAAGGTATGGCAGAGGTGCACCTATATTACACTATATATATTATATTTTTTCCTATAAAATAACTAAAGAGTAAGTTAAGGTCAAACTAAATTTAAATACAGCGTACGCGTCGATCTTTTTTTTTTTAATTATTGTAAACACTGGTAAGCGAACGCCGGTCGGCTTTTATACTATTTAGATTGTAATATAAAGAACGATTTTATACGGTCACCTAGTTTCGTGTGAGATTCATCTTGCTGAAGTATGTAAGCTTGAGCTGCGGCTCGATACATGGCGAGCGTTGGATAAATATTTTGTAACAGAAATAAACCCATCATTTGCCAGTTATGTTTAAATCTCATATGTAATACCCCGGTCGAGACTATTGCCATCAACCGAACAAAAACCTCCGGGCTGCTACAGAGAAATTCCAGTTGGAAAAACCCAAAAACACTTCGCCTGACCCGGGACTCGAACCCAGGACCTCATGCTCAACAGTAGAACTTACGACTAAAACCAACAAGGGCAAGTTAATCTGATTAACAAATCTGAAATCGGCTGAAAGGAGATGCGGCAGTAGGTCGCGTCTAACCCTTCGGGGGTAAAAAGGCGTGACATAAAGATCATATGTATTTAAAAGATGTTAAACCTATGACATATTCCTTCAAGAGCTCAAGGACAGGCTGTCTCGTTTTTTTAACACCAGTCTATCATTGTCCCACTGAGGGCAAAGATCTCTTCTCATACAGAAAAGACAGAATCATTGGTCACCACAGACCAACTGAGTACATCCTAACGACAGTTATGTTATTACACAAGCTTTTTTTTTTTTTTTTTTTTTTTTTTTTCTCCAATTTTATCATGCGATCAGTCTTCTAGACTATAAGCAGATGAGATGACTCCATCCGTCGGCGTGTGGGGCACCACTCCCGTTGGAGTTTGCCCTAACTCTTTAAGTCAATCTTCGGACTGACTGTTCTGGTCGAAGATGTCCCGCCGCTTTTTTAATCGGCGGATGCTTTCTGGAATAGTAAGCTGCCCCGCAAGCTTATTCGGATGCTTAAGTAGTCGGCATTTATACTTTTCTCCATGTGTATTTATTTCCTCGTTGACCATCGGAATATTGAGAATTTCATGGATCTCTGTTGTCTTGACAAACCATGGTGCGTTGGATATCTGTTTAAGGATGTAATTTTGTGCCCTTTGCACTTTCATTTTGTTGGAGGCACTGGCTGATCCCCAAAGTTGGATGCCATAGGTCCAGATTGGCTTTAATATGGTTTTATATATGAGGAGTTTATTGTCTATAGCCAGTTTTGAGTTTCTTCCCAGTAGCCAGAATAGACCTCTGTATTTCAGATTCATTTCATCCCTTTTTGTTTCGACATGTTTCCTCCATGTGAGCCTTCTGTCAAGATGCATACCCAGATACTTCACTGACTCGTGGTGCGGGAGTTGACTACCGTTTAAAGTGACCGGGTTACAGTCATTTTTACGGAGTGTAAATGTGATATGCACGGATTTAGATACGCTGGCGGCAATTCTCCATTTGTCAAGCCATTCTTCAGTTTCTTTTAAACTAGTTTGCAATTTGCGAGATGCTTGTGCTGGACATTTGTGCGAGGCAAGTAGGGCAGTATCATCCGCGAAAGTGGCAATTGTGATCTCGGGAATTTGTGGAAAGTCGGAAGTAAACAGGGTGTACAATACGGGTCCAATAACCGAGCCCTGTGGTACTCCTGCGGATATTTCGTGAAATCTCGAGGTGGATTGATTTTCCCTTACATGAAATATTCTGTTGGTAATGTAGGATTTTAATACACCATAGAATGTATGTGGTAATAAGGTTTTTATTTTGAATAACAATCCTTTGTGCCAGACTCTGTCGAAGGCCTGTTGTATGTCGAGAAAAGCAGCCGAGCAGTACTCTTTTTTCTCAAAGGATTTCCTGATCGTCCTGCACACTCTATGGACTTGCTCTATGGTAGCATGTTCTTTCCGAAATCCGAATTGGTGATCTGGGACAATGGACTTTTCTTTGAGGACATGTAACATTCTATGTAGTAGGGACTTTTCGTAGAGCTTAGACATTGTCGGTAAGAGACTGATTGGTCTATACGAGGTGACATCATGTATAGGTTTACTAGGTTTGTGGATCATTATTATCTGTGATACTTTCCATATGTCTGGGAAGTAGCCTACGCGTTGAATGGCATTGAAAAGTATAGTCAAGTACACAAGTCCCTTGCGAGGCAATTCTTGAAGTACTTTTTTGTCGATAAGATCATAGCCCGGGGCCTTGTTGTTTTTCAATGAATTTATATTCCTATGAATCTCTTTAGGCGTTACCAATTTCAAGGGTAAATCCAGTTGAAGATCTTGGTTGAGGACAAGGTCGATCTCAGATTCATCCGCGTTTGGTCTCGGGTTATTGGGCATAAATACATTGCTAAGATGGTTCGCAAATGCATCAGCTTTGTCCTGTTCAGTTCTTATCCAAGTTCCGTTATGGTTCCGAAGCGGTGGTTTGTGGTGCAAGGGTCGATCCAGGTTTTTACAGGCCCTCCATAATGAATAGTCGGTTGTTTTCGTAGCTGAGAGACCTTCCAAATACGTATTTAGAGCGGCATCATCTGCTTCAATTATAAGAGTTTTTAGCTCTAAAATAGCTTTGTTTAATTCTGTTTTGTCATTTGGGTGCCTACTTGTGTGCCATATTCGCCGTAGTCTTCTTTTTTCCATTATTTTTGTCCGTATTGTTTCCGAATATACTTTGCTTTGGTGTGAACGTTCTTTGTCTTCTGGTGTTGACCTCCAACAACTTTCCTGGATCACCGAGGTTATATTTCTCGCAGCTACGTCGATGTCCGACTCAGTTTTCAATGGTATTTTGAGGTTGATTCCATCTTCGACCAATTCCCGAAATGAATACCAATCTGTGTGCCTGTTATATAATTTAGGGTTTTTCTCTCTGTTTAGGACCGTGGTGCCAATCGTCAGTATTACCGGAACATGATTAGAGTTGGCGTCCAGGCTTGTCTCTACACGGTGAAAAAGACTGGATAGCCCCTTTAAAGTGAAAAAATCTATGACATCCGGCAGTTTATTTGGGTCTGTGGGCCAGTTGGTTGGGTCTGTTGTAGAGATTGTTCTGAGATGGTTTGTGTCTATACTCTTTTTCAGCTCTCTGCCTCTTGTATTAGTAAGTCTGGAGGCCCAGTGAACATTTTTTGCGTTCCAGTCACCTCCAGCTATAAAGCGGGTGCCTAGGGTGTTAAAATACTCATTATATTGTTCCTCTTTCAGTTTGTGTTTAGGAGGGCAATAGATTGCAGATACATTAAATGTACCATTTCGATCTTCTATTGCGATGGTTGCTGCTTGTATGTACTCAGTTTTGAATTGAGGTTGTTCATGGTGTCTGATATTAGACTTCACTACTATAGCCGCTCCGGCGTGTGCAGTCCCGTCTGGGTGATCTGTGCAGTAGATGTTGTAATTCTGTATTTTAACACTGCTGTTTGCGGTTGTATGAGATTCTGATACTAGCAGTATATCTATGTTGTGGGTGTGTAATAGGACTTCTACCTCTACTTTATTTGGTGATAGTCCCGCTGGGTTCCATGTAGCTATCTTGAGGGAAGTCATTATGACATCTTAGAGACAAGGGTCGTTATGAGATTGATTAACAGGCTCATTTGTTGTAGGATTAGATCAAATTTTTCTGCTTGTTTTAAAAGCATGTTTTCTATGCTTTGTGATTTGCTTTTTGTGAGAACATTCACATCCTCGGGGATTTTATCGGCTTTCGTTGCTTCAGCATATGACTTTCGTGTGTTGTTTGGTTTCGGCCGTGCGTCAGTTGGAAAGGTTGTAAACGTGGGTCCGGTCCATTTATTTGGAAGGGATGGGTAGTTTTTCTTTAGTGGCTGGGCCCTGTCATCAGCATCTTGTTTCGGGTTTTCTCTGGCCTTAATGTGTGGTTGTAAGTTTGACTTTCTTGCTAAAATTTCTCTGTATACTTCGCACCCTTTGAAATTTGCTGGATGAGCGCCTTGACACAGAGCACATTTTGCTGGGGTGTTGCGATCCTTCTTTGGGCATTCTGATGTTTTGTGTGATTGTGCGCATTTCACGCACCGGAAGGGCCTCATACAGTAGTTTTTAGAGTGTCCATACTGCTGGCATCTTTGACATTGCACTACTGAATTTCGTTTTCGTGGGTCTTCTATAGTTACAGACTGATGGTGTATGTATTTAATATACACCATCAGTCTGTAAGTCTCGTTTTTTTAACACCAGTCTATCATTGTCCCACTGAGGGCAAAGATCTCTTCTCATACAGAAAAGACAGAATCATTGGTCACCACAGACCAACTGAGTACATCCTAACGACAGTTATGTTATTACACAAGCTGTACAAACTTTCATCTCGTATTTAACTCCAGTTAGGGGGGGAATTTTCAAAAACTCCTTTAGTTCACAATCGTTATGCAAAATCTTATGGTTCTAGACCCAGTGGTTTAGACTGGGCATTGTCTGTCAGTGAATGAATGAATAATTTTATTCGTTATTAGTCGTTATTCGTTTTTTTTTTTTAAATTTGAAATGGGTTTGCTCTTGACTCTAGTCTAGGTCAGAGGTGACAGAGACAAAGCCTACGATGGAGTGAGCTTGATGCGATGTTATGATCCGTGACCCCGGCAAATGACCCCTGCGTTACAATTCTTTAAGTACATGTTACTCTACGATGCTATTATATCTAATTGAAAATAATAACGTTTAATGAAATTAAAATATGTTCATCAAACGAAAACGCAAAATCGTATAGCAACACAAACCTTAAGTATTTCATCATTTATATACAGATTGACACTGCCGATTGCTGATTCTATGATACCTATGAACAGCAGCTGTGTGCCACTCGCAAGGCCTAGCAAACATCCGAACGTGATGAGGACAGTCGCAGACATTATATCAGCCTCTGGAAATGAAATAGAAATTAATACGTAATAATAACAAACATAAGCTCTCTCCTTCGCCCAACTAATCGTAAGTGACGTGACGAGTAGCGATACCTAAACACGATAAAATAAACATGTAAAAGATTTGATGTTTTTTTTTGGGGTCAATGACTGCTGGTGGTGTTGTTATACCTATAAATATCAATAGCTATCTCGTCTGTGAAGTTTACACAAAAGTAAATTATCTACACTAACTTAAGTAATTGTTTACATTAAAGCGAAAGCGCCAGGGTAGCCCGCGAAATTCAATTTTTGAAGTGAAAACTTCTTTAGCGGCGCTGTGTACTTTTTTTGGAATGGGTAAAAACTTCTAAACTCGCGTCAGGTCACGTGACCCTGATCGAAAATTCGTAAGACGTAAAACGTAAGACGCGCGTTGTTGAGGACAGCGCCATCTATGCACATCGGGAAGAACTACGAGGGCCTCGCGTACTAACTACGTAGTTCATCCAACAACGACGAGATGGCGCTGAACCACGGATATATAACTGACGACGAGCTGGAGCTCGTCGTGGAGCCGCTCGCATGGATGCGAGCGGCTTGCTTCTCTTACCACTGCCGCGACCAACACCACGAACTGAAGTCTATCCTGTGTGCTTATTTGTAAATCTGAATAAATTCCTTTCACGAGAAGAATAAACCAGTCACTTTGGTCATCATACCTGATTTGCAAAAAACCCTATAAAATAAGGAACACACCTTAACACGCGTGTTTTGTTTATAAGACGATTCACAAAATACACTCGTAATTGTTCAAGTTTTCACTTCTGTCGGCACTACCGGAGTGCCAGTGTTTTTTTTAGGTTTTTTGGAATTTGCTGGTCAGTATTAAGTTGTACGTTGATTAATATATGAATCGCGGCCGTAACTAACATGTATTTACAGAATTATAATCATTAAAGTCATCAACAATACTCTCTAAGACCACGTAAGTCCGAAGAATAACTGTTTCATAAAATTATCATTCTTCGGACTTACGTGGTCTTAGAGAGTTGTGTTGATGACTTTAATGATTATAATTCTGTAAATACATGTTAGTTACGGCCGCGATTCATATATTAATCAACGTACAACTTAATACTGACCAGCAAATTGCAAAAAACGTAAGAAAATTTGAATTTCGCGGGCTGCCTTAGCGCTTCCCCCTTCCTTAACTGCGGTCCCTAGAAAAAAAACATCAAAAAATTATATATGTTTCACTTTATCATATTTGGATATCGTCTGCGGAGTTTCGCGCTAGCTAAGTTAATTTGACCCTGTTTATCTGATGTCTTTATAGTGAAAAATAAAAATAGAAGAAAATAAACAATTATGCAATAACTGCAAAAATCAGTCTAGAGCAGTGGTTCCGAACCTGGAGGTAACTTACCCCCGCGGGGGTAAATCAGCTATTCTGTGGGGGTAACAAACAACCTAATAATTAAGACCTAATCTAATTAAATACCTAGCTAAAAAGAAAAATTATAGATCGCCGCGCAGTAAGAACCGCACGTGGCATCTCTTTCTACTTGTTTTCGCGGTCGCCTCGCACTGAAAGAAATAAGCAGTAAATAAAAATGAAAAAACATTAATCTGAACTGCTTTAAACAGTTCCATTATGAGTCTAACGTTCAAAACAGTATTTTTTACTGATCCGAAAACAGTTAAAGCTTGAGCCAAAATGTTACCGTCATGACAGTAATCTTTAACGTTTTAAGTAGCTAAAAGGTCATAAAATTAACAGTTTTATTCATTTAGTGATATCGTAATGATGGTTTTCCTTTTTATTTTTTTCAGTAAATAGTGTGTTCAATCATTATTCAATCAACCAATCAATCATTAAAAGTTACTGCTTTATCTTTTACTACTTACAAACATTTCTTCTTACTGTATAAAGTCAGTAAATCGTAATGAAATCGCTTTAATGTGCTGTAGTAAGAAATCATTTTTTTTCAGTGCGCCATGTCTGTTTTATCCTGTTATAGCTAACAGAGCTTTAAAAATGCTAATACTAATTGCCACCACCTATAGATGTGAGAGTGGTTTTCAACTTCGGTTACACGAAACTAAACCTTAAATAAAAATCTTGTGAATGCCTCCTCCAGTAAATATTTTCACTTAATTCATTGTTCATATAATTATATAAAATACGTTAAAATTGTAAGATTAATGTGCAATTTATGATTATTAAGTTTGTATTTGCTTGTATTATTTGTATTGATAACATTTTAATGTCTGGGTAAAATCAGTTTTCCTAATAGGTCCAGACTCCAGGGGTTCCATATTGAAAAGGTTAGGAACCACTGATCTAGAGCGCTCCCTAAATCTCATCTCACAGCTAAGCTCAATGACAAATCAATCTTGTAAAATCCTAAAGAGCAAGCTGAAAATTTACTGAAAATCAACATCTGCCTAATTCAATTTCGCTTGTGCCAAAAGCAAACCCAGTTATAGATACCTACACAAAATGGTGATTGAATTTTAAACAATATCAAAACATTTCGACGATACTTTAAGAGCTTTCTTTTGTGAAAGAGAATACAGAGGAAATTGAGCATTTAAAATTTTGCCTTTATTAAAATTGAAAACAGGATCCTACGTTGTTGCTAGATACAATAATAATTATTATTTGTTTCTGGCGAATAAACTTTTGTAATTGAATGAAGTACGAAGTCTTAAAAAGCAATTCAACAATTTATTGTTTTGTTTAGACAACCGAACGATGGAATGAAATTGATTTACTTGTACAAGCAGATCTGCTAAAACACTTTAAATTGTATACATACATTTTTAGTCAATATTTTAAAATTGGGCTGTGTGCAATTCCATGGACTTATCGAAAGATTTCTGTCACAGATTTTATTATATTTTTTTTTCATAATCTTTTCAGTACAAATATCAAATAAGTATCGGATCTAATAATTGGGCATTGTAACTTTAAGTTCATTAAACAATATAGTGTCCAATGTGTGCCACGAAAGATGAGACTTGACACACCACGTGGTTTGACATGCGCAGTACACGATTTTAGGTATCTTTAGCGGTATGAGGACTGAGTGCGGGATGGGACCGGACGTCATAGGGGCGGCGGAAAGAGCGGGGGAGGCGGGGTCAAGTCTCATCTTTCGTGGCGCGCATTGTAACCTGCGGGGTACTTGGGTAACACGCTATCAGTAGCAATCGCTTTCATTTTGACAGTTCAACAACATTCATTGCGTTATTTACGTTGCGAGCAGACAAATTTGTCGAACATTTGAAGCAATGGATTGGCAATATCTTTCAAAATTATTCAGATTGTGATTACTAATGTATTATGCAATTAGGGTCCTGTACATGTGAGAAACTTTTGCATTGTAATACCTCTACTACTAGGAATAATTAAACCTTTTTATCTGTGATTGAATTTGTTAGATTTTTTCGATTTTTACCTTTGCAATTAGGACATTGTAGTTCAATAGCCTGAAAGACAACTAATAATAATGTATAAGAATATTGGTCTGGACAGGTCGCAACACGTTTGTCCTCTCCTCTATAAATGACACATTACGACCTGTCTTACCGGGCGCCTCTGTAAATAATACAACTTTCATTTAAATCTGACTATTTTGGAAACTGGGTAAATAAAAAGCTGGGTAGCTTATAGAGTTAGGCGGATCACACACCACAACGCGGCGCCACGCGACGGGACGAATATAACGTGCCCCCGCGCGTGACTTTTTACGTACAAATTCAATAAAAACGCGCTTCCGTGCGGGAAATTTGGCTCCGTTTCCCGAGCCCTGTCGCGTGGTACGTTGCGATGTCATCGGCCTTAGTGCTAAATAATTCAAGGGCTCTTGAGATCCCACTTATCCAGGTTATACTGTACTATTTTTAGTTGACAATCACTCACCTAACATATGTTTCTTCGTGATTAATATTTTACCGTCCTTCATATGGAAGAAGGCTTGGCAGAGGAGGCTCCATTGTATAACCAAGGCAGCCAGGAACCAATTGTATCCCAAGGCACTGTAGCAGTACTTCTTCAGGAAGGTCATAAGGTAAGCGAAACCAATGAATATCATAACATGTGTATCTTCATAGCCTGAAACAAGGAAAAACATTTATTTTATGAACTTATATGGTACTAAGCTTCTGCTCGCGACTTAGTCCGCGTGAAGTTTCTTGTTTTAAAATAAAATATATCTTATAACACTCGGCAATACTGAAACTATGTTTTTCTAACTGAACAGACAGCTTTGCTGCATTGCATAAGAGTAAACACAATCAAACTGACGTGGCCACCAGTCACAAATACTATCGTAGAAATATTTATAAGACAGCCGGATTGGTCGGTCTTCACTGTTAAGCAACGCTTGCCGAGGTAAATCCATGGATGGATAAACATCCATTATTTACAGAGTCGTTGGACGTGACTGTCATTTGTATAGGTACCTATATCGCATATTTAACAGTCCTTGGTCCAAAAACAGTACAAAGTGAAAAATAACTTTTCACTTTGTAGTGTTTTTTTGGAAGACGGTTGTTTTTTTTTGTAAAAAAGTTTTTATTTTTCACTTTTTAGTTGTACCTACCTACTCCAAACAAATTCATATAACACTACTTGCTATGTGAATATCAGTGACAGGAAGCTATTACACATCTGCCTATCCCTTTAAAGGGTACAGGCGTGATTTTATGTTGTGTGATTGCATAAATAATGCATACATGTGCTATAGCAGCAATCGCGGTTGATTTGCTGGCATTTATTGAAGAGTTCCATTGTCTGTCTCCGAAACACATCATCAGATCTTTACGAAATTTAAATGGGACAATTTCGGAAAAAAATTGGCAAATCCGTCTATATATAAAGGAGTTCTGCCCGAACATACATAAAAAAAAATATATATGGACATCCGAATTGATAACCTCCTCCTTTTTTGAAGTCCGTTAAAAACACTCATCACTAAAAATAAAATGGGCAATAAACAACAACACCTATTGAACTTTTAAATCATTTATTGTTTAAATGCTTCAAATATACCCATTACGAACTTCATCACGCATGTAGGGAACAATACATTGACCCAATATATCTCTTTTTATCTGTTTATTTTTTTTACCCAGAAGTAATTGTTAGAATGTCAAATGAAAAATTGCGAATGAAATTACACATTTCATTGTTTTCTGCCACAGAATGGAGCCCTCGAGGATAATGGAGCTTTAAATGGATATATATGTAGAACGTGAAATGCTTGTGTACTATTTTTTATACAGGGTGATTCTTTATTCAGTGGTTACGGGTGATCAGGAGCTCGAAAGTCTAACAATCAGTCTTACCAAGGGGTATCGTATTAGTCACTGGGTTGTGAAGGCCAGATAGGCAATCGCTCCATGTTTGTACTGTACTGGTTTTTAGCTGCATCTGGTTAGACTGGAAGCCGATTCAACATAGTTGAGAAAGAGCTAGGTAGATTGATAGATTTTACTATTAGTAACAAATCACCAATGACATCAACGCTGTGGTTATAGCTTTGTGACAAAAAATTCATACATAAACTGACTTCATCCGCGTGAAATTCCACCGGGGAGGGTGGAATTTCACGCGGATGAAGTCAGTTTATGTCAATCACCCTCTTAGGGGTGGAAATTCGAAAAACTCTTTCTTAGTGGATACCTACTCTTTAAAGAACACACCCTCCAAATTTTATGTCTCTAGGATATATCAGTCAGTTAGGACTTTGAACCCTATAATATTGCCATACAACGTAGTAAGGCCACCAGTATTTTGGATACATTACTGCAGTCGACAGCGATGCGTTGGAATTTTTCGAAGCAATATTTTAGTTTGTTAACAGTTAGGATATTATATTTTCATTTTATTCATTCATTATATTAGTATACGTTGTTATTTATGTACATTTCATTTTAATTCTGAATAAACAATTTAATTACCCCATATGTTACATAATTATGTTTTGTGACTTCACATTTTTTTATATAAATTTAATACTAGCTTCTGACCACGACTTCGTCCGCGTGAAATTCTTGTTTCCCGATCCACCGCATCGCATCGCATCGCCTACCCGCGCTATTACTTCGTTCTCGCTTTGCATTCTTTCTAACTTTTATTGTTTGAGCTCAGACCCTAAGGGTTCTAATGTGATGTTAAGAACCTATACTACCTCAAAATGGCTTAGCATGACCCTCCGTTATGTCGAAAATACCGCAGCTTTAATTGTGCAATAAATATATGGTAAAGTTGAGGATTAATGTTAAGTACTATGTTAGACGAAAACACGATTCCATAAAATTTTCCCGATAGGTAAAAATTTCAAAGTTACCTCCAAACCGAACAATAAACCGCCGCGCTGGTATTCAAAAAATACTTCAAATTAGATTATGAAACTTTGCATACTAACTAAACTAATTATTATAAATCAGGTCTTATGTTTTTTTAATTTCTTTGAATTACCTTTATTTTCACCGTAAAAAGCAAATACCTAAACTATTGGCGCTGCCTTCCGCCCAGCACCGCACTCTGTCTCGCTCTCACACAGTCCACGAGCAGTATCGTGCGAGCGAGCTAAAGAGTGAATTTTAGCTGAAGTAGTATGGGCTCTGAAATAGCCTACTATAGCCTTCCTCAATAAATGGGCTATCAACAGTAAAAATACATAATTTTTCAAATCTGACTGGTAGTTCCCGAGATTACCTACCACGTTCAAACAAACAAACTCTTCAGCTTTATTATTTGTATATAGTTACTTTATTATTATTATTAGTATATTTTATGGATCAAAGATTGAAAGCAATGAAATTAATTCTTCTAAGGCTGACTGTATAAGTACAGCCAGCCATAAAACACATGTTCAAGTACTAGGGTATCTAATTAGGTATAGTCATGAGCACTAATATGTCAACACTTGGCAACTTTCAATAGCGATTTTTTCGTGAAATAACGAATGCAACGTTGAAATACGACACTTTACACAAACCTGACAAAATACTTTTTGCGTAATAACATAAAATTTCATTCAAAACTAAAGGAGAAAATCGTCTTTGAACAAAGCCAAGTGTATACATACTTATGCTCGTGACTGTACAGCATGCCGTTATAATGGGGACGTTAATTTAACACACGTATACGGTTTCGCGTTTTCGTTTTATGAACATAATTTTAATTTTACAGAATAGACCATCTGTTCTTTGAATTCAGCTTCTAAGCGCCATTTTGAAACAGACCTTGGAACCCTTTTAGAATCATAACAAGAAATACCTGTAGTGAACCTAGATGTGCATGTTATGTGTTTGGAATGTGACGTAGCCTGAGACCCTTTCTCCGGCTTCTAAATCAATGGTATTTAATCCCCTAAGAGCTTAAATACCATTAATTTGAGAGAAATAGAGAGTGCATGCAGCTTAACTAAGACTTCTTAACGCAAAGCGAACATTGAATGCCTTTACAATCTACCTGGTACTTACCGACAAGCCATCAGAACTAATCTCTCACAAAAGAAAATATATGATAATATTCCATTTCAGCCTTTTCTGCACATTTACATAAATATATGAAAAAGTTATAACGAAGTTGGTGTCAGCTTTGAATCACATTTCTTACGAGTATGTGTGAAAAAAGACAAAGATAACACTCGTAAGAGGTTCCAACTTCATAAATAAAAATATGTGATTAGTTTTATCTCACAACTCGTGCAGGTACATTACTAATGATTAGGTATTTGTGAGTATGTATGTAGGTGGTAATCTTCGGAACTAATGATCCGTTTCCGAAAATTCATTCACTAATGGAAAGTTATGACGAGATTTTCAGGTCCACCATGGCCAAAGTTCGCTCAAGACATAGATTTGGAAGGTAAAATGGGAGGCGTTTTTCCAGCCGTGGGATACAATATAGGCTAACGAAAAAAATGGAATGTATTGCCGAGTGCTATAGATAGGTATATATTTTATGGTAAAGTTTCTTCCACGCGGATGGAGGAGATTCCGAATCCATGGCAACCAGGTGGCCCTGAGACTTCCCGCAACGGAAAACATTTAGAAACCTTTTTTTATCTCGTAAGTAGTTATATCAAGGATCGACATCATTTGTGTATACATAACAATAGACTGTAAGTGCTGGAGCTCATTTCAATAGGTTTAAAAGTTATACGAACAATAAAACAGTCCACGTTAATTAAAGCAGTAAACCTAGAGTTTCCTAGATAAACAGAGACCGCACAATTTACGGCCTCAATGACGACTGTCATGAAAATTATTACAGTGGCAAAGATTTAAATGGAACCAAACAGAAACGCAACTATAGTTACGTTTCTGTTATAATATGTATACACCGTGTTCCATATGATCTATAAAAACTTTGACCAGATATTCAGACCATGGAAATAAGCATTTTTCATTATGGACACATTAATGAATTCTTATTTTTTATTAATTTTCATACAAATTAAATACCTTGATGTAAATCACCCGATATGCATGCCTCTTTATCCGATTTGGCAACGACGTATTTTCATTCGTAAGATTTGGCGGACTGAAACTTGTCAAAACTAAGTTAAGACCCTTTCTTACTGCATAGAATAATACTCTTTATTATGTACACCATATAAATTACAGACATAAATATAGAAACTGTACAAAGGGTGACACAATGGGCGGTCTTATCGCTAAGAGCGATCTTTTAAAGACAACCTTAGGATGCATAGCTCAATTAGATTTCATTAAATGAAATTACAAATACCTTTGCAACGAAACCTTCTTAAGTAAGACTTCCTTTGTTAGATTTAATTTGTAAAAACAGTTGGTTGGTTGGTTTGTGTGTTGTGTTTGTTAGTTTGTACAGAAGCTGAAGAACACGAAGAAGAAGTGAAGACCACGGTGTATAGTTGCGTTTCTGTTTCGTTTAGACACCTCCGACACACAATGACGCTGTGACTTGACCTCATTGCTATGGAAACGCTATAGAGGGTTAAAATAAATTAGCTAGCGAAACTGGACGTGATAGGTATCGATATCTAAACTCGATAAAACAAAAAAGAAATTAATTTGGCGATTTTTTTTTGGGGTCACCGACGATACTTTGCGCTGTCACGTGAAATATCATTTAAAAATTAGCTTTTTATTGTGTAAGCTTCATAGCCGTGATGGATATTGTTGCGCGCCACAAATAATGCTTGCTACATGGCGACATTAGTTACCACTAGCGCCATCTAGTATCAGGTAGCAGAACTAGTAGACAATATCAAGGTCAAGATCCTAGAAATTCCAAGAACTATCGACATCGGGTCGGTCGGGACCGCATGTCTTTATTTATACTGTGGCTATGTACTCGAACATACTAGATATTTATAGAGTAGCTCTGTGGCACTATATAAGGCCGGTGTGAGCCGCGAGACACATCAGTTTTGAATAAGCGATACAAGCGAGTAAATCGAAAGCTATATTCAAGTGCGACCAGTAGTGAAATTGTGTGTCATAATTAGTGTGTTTGGGTTGTAATTAGTGTGGTGATTAAAGTGTCATTTTTTTGGCTATTAAATCGGCAATTGTCACGAACCCCAAGCTCGTAACAATATCAATATCTCAACACGAAAAAAAAAAAAGAAAACAGATTTTCCCAACTCTTACTTCAAGTAACAACACAACCAGCTCTCGTTGAACCAAAAAAAAAAAACAAATATTTGTGTTTTTATTTTATCGTGTTTAGAAGTTAATACCCATCACACCTGCAGAGTTCCGCTAGATAATTTAATTTCACCCTGTATAATAAAGTGTTTTTTTTTTTAATGGCATCTCGTAGTTCACCTTGAGAGGTCGTGACTACTTAACCGGACTATCCTGCGGCTGCCTTGAGAAAACTCAAAGCCTCCAGCCAGGGGCTTAAACTAAGTAAACTAAGCGACTACACGCTAAGGGAACCCCCTGTGGGGTACGAGCCTCGGATTATGGCGTCTCTGGGGGGAGGGCAGCAAGTTGGGACAGGCTGGATCGAATTTTGATTATTTAACGAACGATGGGGCCGGCATTTCCTAATTGACTGTGCTCACTACTCCGTATGGACACTTTTTCGCGTAACTAAGTACGATGAGGGAAATCAAGCGATTTTAATCTTTAGACAGCAGGGTTTGACTTCAAGTTTTCAAAAACGCTCTCTAGGAATACAGACCAATTTTCTTTCATAGATTACGTTTCAGTGACGTCATTCACCGGTAAATTGCGGACGATATGTGGGGGCGGTCACCGCTCGTCTAAGAAACCTTGCTGCCGACCGTATTGAACAAGTGTCGATCGTGTGCGAATATCGGGATAAAAACTCTCTTATGACCTTTCCCGGGACTCAAACTATCTCTTTACCAAATTTCACCTAAATAGGTTCAGCTGTTTAAGCGTGAAGAGGTAACAGACAGACAGACACACTTTCGCATTTATAATATTAAGTATGGATGATGTACGAATATTTTGTTTATAAGTTGATTTTTGCCAATAAACACCATCAAATACAGACGCGATTATCCCTGAATCAACTACTTTCCAATCGAAATTGAACTCTAACCCACACAACAGTAAGCTTACTTAAGACTGCCCTTTAATAATACTGAAGATGCGCTTAGTCAATACTTGGTTGGTCCCAAAACTTATAAAAAAAACTATAAATTGATAGGCCTGCTAAGTTATTGGACCCGCTACATGATTGTCATTAAAATTATATGCATTAAATATTGGATAATTTTCAATACAAACTAGAAATTAATAGCTCTGCCAAGTTATTGGACCCGCTACATGATTTTGATTAAAATTATATGCTTTAAATATTGGAAAATTTTCAATACAATACTCATTACTCAATCAACCTTTGTTTTATTAAATAAACGTTAAATAATAATGTGATATTTGCACAAACATTCCGTTTTCAGATGAAATAATTTAAATTGGCGTGTTTCGAGTTAAAAACTTAATTTAAAATATTTCGGTTCCCCGAAGAATTGCTGCTAAATGTTTTATTAATGTTGCAGGCTGTCGACTGACTGTAATCACCAATTTATTTTTGTTACAAGCTTTTACTCGCTAAAGCTTGCGTCTCACTAGTGGGCATGTTATAGGTTGATTATATTATTTATTTTTCTATACAGAAAAAACTTTCAGGCTCAGAATGTCCTTTTCCCAAAATGTCCCTTGTTTTCAATAATCCCTTTCCCGAAATGTCTATTTCCCATAATGTCCCTTTCCCGAAACGTCCATTTCTCAAAAAGTCCCCTTCACGAAATGACCCTTTCTCAAAATGTCCGTTACCCGATAATACCATGGAATCAGTAGGTACGTGATTCTAAACCCCTAGAGTCGAAATTATACGTCAGTTATTAAAAAAAAAATTGCTGTTCCTAAATTTTGACAGCGTTACTGTTACTGTTAGCCTGCATCATCCCACTGCTGGGCAAAGGCCTCTCATCATGACTTCCAGCTCTTTCAATTCAGGGTTAAAGTGGACCACTGGCCGTCTGTTTTGTCCAGTTCGTCCCGCCATTTTCTACGGGGTCTGCCGCGACGCCTTCTACTTGTGTCAGGGCTCTACGAGGTCGTCCGTCGCCCCCCACACATCAGGACTCGAGGTGGCGGCGCGTAGTGTTCCACGCGCACCCCTCTTAAACGTCGCGGGGGGGGTCAAACACCTCACTCCCCCCCCTGACCAGACGAGGCCCGCAGTGGCGGGCCGGCACCAGTTGGGGGTTGCGGAAGGATCGTACGTTCCCGCGACCCCCGGCGTAGGTGTGAGATGGAACACCGGGATGGTTTCGGAAACAAAAAAAGGGCTCTACAAGGTGGTTATTTCGGCCCACAGCTTATTGATCATACGGCAGACGTGGCCAGCCCATTCCCACTTCAGCTTAGCGGCTTTTTAAGCAACGCCAGTAATCTGTGTTTTGGAGTGCAATTTGACGCCTAGAATACTGCGCTCCATCTCCATTGCACGTTGACAAACCTTGAGTTTGGACTTTTGAATGTTTGTCAAAGACCAAGTCTGGGATCCATAGTCAGAATGGGAAGGATGCACATGTCCATAATTTTTCCTTGAGTGTCAAAGGCATATTCCCTTTCGTAAACTCTTTCATGGACCAGTAGCTCTTCCAGGCATTTTCGGTTCGTCTTAAGACTTCCTTGTCTTGTCTGGACTGGAATGTGACTAACTGGCCCAAGTAGATGTATTTATGGACATATTGCAATTTCTCATGATTCACTCTGATCCTATAACACAAGTCGACAAAATTTTTACCCAGAAACCAGACTATACTTTTCCGAAGGATTTTGACGCGCTGAATTCAAATCTGCCCTCAAAATTGCTCTATCACGTCAGGGTTTTGAGATATCCTAACCTAAAAGTGCAAAAAGTACCATTTTTTCTCATTTTTGAGGTTATGTAGCACGGCCGATCCTATTTTCTTTCAAAAATTATTAATAGCATTTCAAAGGACTAGTCTTCCTCTTTAAAATGACGTTGGGTTTACTAAAATATCTTTTTTTTTCGCTGAGATATCGCATTTTGAAATTTTCGTGTACGTGGATTGTTCTACGTTTGAGAATTCATACACATACAGTCTATTGAAGAAAACACGAAAATTTCAAAATGCGATATCTCAGCGAAAAAAGAAGATATTTGAGTAAACTTAACGTCATTTTAAAGAGGAAGACTAGTCCTTTGAGATGTTATTAATAATTTTTGAAAGAAAATAGGATCGGCCGTGCTACATAACCTCAAAAATGAGAAAAAACGGTACTTTTTGCACTTTTAGGTTAGGATATTTCGAAACCCTGACGTGATAGAGCAATTTTGAGGGCAGATTCGAGTTTAGCGCGTCAAAATCATTTGGAAAAGTATCATCTGGTTTCTGGGGCAGAGCGTTTGTCAAATTTTGTCGACCTGTGTAATCAGTGGTGTTTGACATCAGCTTGGTCTTCGACATGTTGCATTGCATTTTTGGAGGAAAAGGCAGATATTCTTTTTCATTAACGAAAAATTTCAACGCGGTTGTGACTTGTGTCAGAATCATGTACTGCATCCATGGTAATTGAAGGTCCATTCCCGTAATAAAAAATGTTCAAAATCTAATTTCATCTCAGTGACAATCAATGTCAAAAACATGTCCAAAACGTAGGACGTTCTTAAAATTACGAGAATTGCCCCTCAGGTTGTGAGAAGATGTCCCTTTTTTTTTTTTTTTCAGGATCGGAAATCATCAAATGACCTCTCCCGCTCTGGGTGGAGCGGAAGGGGGTGTCAGACTCTTACAGACTAAAACCCACCCGTGTTCCTTCCATAGCCCTTTATGTTCCGAGCCAGCGGTAACCCTTTCGGACAACCTTGCTGCTCGCACCGCTCGCTCGGCCCTGACGGGCCCCTTCGGTTGATACTGACATCTCTTTGAGGTGCGCGTGGAACACGTACGCGCCGTCTGGCACAGGCCTGGTCCTGATCGGATGGTGAGCTACCCATTACTCTCCGCCCGCAGGCCCGCGCCTACGGTGGCTGGGAGTCGTCCCGCGTAGATGTCCCTGCCACCCTGTATTATAGTTAAGGTAGACCGAAGAGGAAAGAGTCAAACCCCCTTACTAATAAACGTATAAGACGAATAGTTACACACCGATTTCTCTAGTCATCAGTAATTTGACTTTCGAAAGAAGAAGACAAAGCGTTGTGTAACTATACAGAAGCTGTTCAGACGCTACACAACGTTTATTATTAAGGGGGAAAGGCGATAAATGGCTTGTTATAACAGCATACGAAGCTCTGCCCCCTGCAGTATGCTATCAACAACGTGTTGATTATGAGTGGCAGCTTCCTCTGTATCGGTCTTTGGGATCCGCAAATTATTTAGTAGTGATTTGACGGCGTCACGTTTGACGGTTTGAAGACCTTATAATAATGAACATAACGCCTATATTCCCCAAAGGATTATGCACTTACGTACCTATCATACACCTACATTTTGCCAGTACTGTTATGTTTTAGTCCAATCTAATAGGAGGCGAAACTGTTGCCATCAACCGGGCATAAATTGAGCAAAGAGAGCAGTGGTGACCCAGTGGTAATAGCCGCGACTTACGAGTTGTAGGTCGTAGGTTCGAACCCCGACAGGCGCTTTACTTTGTGTAAATTATTTCATCAGCACTGCTCTCAAAACGGTGAAGGAAAACATCGTGAGGAAACCGGCATTTCCTAGAACCAAAAATTCGAAGAGATGTGACATCTACCAACCCGCACTGGACTCGCGTGGTTCACTCCCTCTCGAAGAGAGGAGGCCTGTGTCCCAGCAGTGGAAACAATATAGGCTGATTATGATGGGCCCAAATAAAGACACCGGACTGCTACTGACAAATTCCTGATGGAAAAACGCTATAGGTATCGCTTTGCCCGACTTGGGAATTGAAACTAGGACCTCATGCTAAGGCTAAGCAGATGATGATGATGATTAGTCTAATGGTTGTATCTGCCTAGCCTTTTCCTAACTATGTTGGGGTCAACTTCCAGTCTAACCGGATGCAGCTGAATACCAGTACTTTACATGGAGCGACTGCCTATCTGACCTTCACATTTCCACAACCCCGTATCCACTAGATCATTAACACTTTGTGGGACACTTAACGCCCCTCGACGTAATAACAATAAAACTTCTATTGTGTCTCGTTCAGTGTCCTTCAATGTGTTAAGGCAATCAAATTATATAGTACACTAGCTTCTGCCCGTGATTTCGTGCGCGTGTAATTTCACCCCCATTCATACTCTTAGGGGTGGAATTTCGAAAAACCCTTTCTCAGTGGATACCTACTCTTCACAAACAACACACCCTCCGAATTTCATGTCTCTAGGACCAGTGGTTTAGGCTGTGCGTTGATATATCAGTCAGTCAGGACTTTGAATTTTTTATATGAAGATAATTAATTGACGGATTAACGTGTTAAGAGGTATGAATAATTAATATCCATTTAATCTTAACTTTCCCGCATCACAACAACTACTAACTACGAGCAAATAATCCGATTAATTGAAATAGTACACTAAGAACCTCGGTCACCGACACGTTTATTGATATCCGGTTCTGAACGCAATCCGGGTCAATGAGGGAGTGCTTGCGTCACGGCATCGGATAACTGTTTACCCGGGTTTTAATGGAAACATGCTCCGGTTTTCCTACTCGGGAAGAAAGTAAGAAACTTTCTTTATCGATTTTTAAATTATAATGGGGGAAAGCCTCTGCGTTCTAAGAATAAATAAGCATTGATCATGGCGGCACCTTATTGCGTGTTGATGAGGCTGGACACGGTGACCGATGAATCGAGCCACCTTGCATTTTTTTTGTATAAAGGTCTGCAACTTTTTAGATGGTCGTAAATTTCAATTTTGATCATGATGATGACACCAAAATGATGGCCAAAATGTCGGCTTCAAAACTGCATAAAAACTTTTAGTCAGAATTAAAATAATATGTACCTAAATAACAACTAATACCTAATTAATAAAACAGCAAAATTATATCTTAACTTAATTAGCTATTCACAAACTAAAATAAAGCATCGAAAAATTCATCCGCATCGCTGTCGGCTGGTAATGTACCCAAGAGACTGGCGGCATTACCACGTTGTATGGCGATGCTTAGCCTCTGGCAAAGGTAAAACCAAGCCTTTGGATCACGGGAAGTGTGAACAATCAGTTTCGAGATTTCCTTGAAGAGACCATGAGGACTCGGACCCCAAAGCCTGAGGGTTTTAACCTCAAACGGCTCGAAAATATAATCACCGGTAAGGTATACTTATGCTTAAGCCGTTAAGGTATACTTATGCATACTTATGCTTTTTAGACCTTTTTATCTACTTTTAAATAAGCACGGTGATTCGATTTAGGAATCTGGGAGTGTAAGCTGATTCGCATGGAACTTCATATTTCGCCTAAGAACATTGAGTTAAGTTATAAGAGTGTATAATGGTAGTCCCAGTTTCCTAAAAACGTTTTCATTTACCGTTCAACGCCAATGAATAAGGTCAAAGAAATGTAAAGCTTCTAATATTACTTAGGCATTATTTTGTGAACATGACAAAAATAAAATACTGGGTTTGACCTCCGAACTTCGACATAAGATGAAACGAAAATAAAATCATGAAAATTGGCAACCACCTACCGTGCGATCATTGAACTTCAGACAATCAAAGCTTATAGAATTGTCTTCCTACATGTGGTAAGGTAACAAACACAAAGATAACTGATGTCACTTGGAAAGCTGCCACGCTCAAATGGAACTGGACTGGACACATCTACCGCATGTCAGACGAACAATGGGCCAAACTTACAACACGTGCCACGAAAGATGAGACTTGACACACCACGTGGTCTGCGCACATGCGCAGAACACGATTTTAGGTATCTTTAGCGGTATGAGGTCTGAGTGCGGGACGGGACCGGACGTCATAGGGGCGGCGGAAAGAGCGGGGGAGGCGGGGTCAAGTCTCATCTTTCGTGGCACGCATTGTACGACCCAATGGGTCCCTCTTAATGGCAAACGACATCGTGGCAGGCCCAGACGGAGATGGCGGGATGAGCTCAACTCCTTCAACATGAACTGGTCCTTAGCAGCTTTGAACAGAGAGAAGTGGAAAGAGAGTGGGAGGCCTTTGACCTGCAGTGGGACTTCACAGGCTAATAATAATAATATAGCCGTCCCGCATGACGAGAACCTCGTGAAAGCCGAGAAAGATAAGCAAATCAAGTATCTTGTCTTGGCTCGCGAGGTTGTCGATGTGGGATGTGGACTCAGCGATCATTGTGCCGATAGTCATTACAGCCAATGGCTTAATTGCCAAGAGCCTCAACCAACACCTGAGGAGACTCTCTTTAGGCAGCTGGATCAAGGGCTTGATTCAGAGAGCGGTACTCCTGGACACGGCTCGTATTGTTAGGAGGTTCCTTTCTCTGGAGCCCTGACCGCCGGTAGCTTGGACCCTGTTCCCGATACCGGTGGGCTACAATTTTTTATATTTTTAAATGTTTTTTTTTTATGTTTTTTGTAAAAAATATTTAAAAATATAATAAGTTGGTAACAAAATAAATAAAGGAATAATAATATAATGTGGTAGTAATTTGTGCTACATATTAGGAGTTCATTGTATTCTCATACAATACTGAATAACACACGTGAAAGGGCATGACACTCAAGTAATTCGGTTTCAACGAAAGTGCTTCCGCTGAAATCTAATATTGACGGGGATATGTTTTGATGAAAGTGATCGGAACGGAAATCGAAACGGGTAAGGTTAATGTACTGTACCTCAAACAAACGAGAATAATCCTCGGAATTGGAAGAATAATTTGTAGGTACAAATATTAGTTAAAAGAAAACTGTATTGTTACGGTCTGGCGGCATCTACACCGCTACATGACATGTGAACTACGCCTCACACTGACACGGACATCACGCAAAATCCTGCATCGCGCAAGCAAAGTATACCGCGTGACTATAAGCCAACCGCTTAACTGATATGTTGCCTGCGGGACGACTGCTCTCAAACGGTGAAGGAAACATCGTGAGGAAACCGGCATGTCCTAGAACCAAAACTTCGGAGACATATGTCATCTACCAACCCCCACTGGACCCGCGTGGTGGATTATGGACTCCGTGGTGAATAATAGCCTACTCCCTCTAACAGGGAGGAGGCCTGTGTACCAGCCGTGGGAATATTATAGACTGATTATGATGATTTCATCACCACTGCTCTCAAAACGTTGAAGAAAAATTAACGTGAGGAAACCTAAATATCCTATAGGTAATCTAAAATTCGACGATATGTGACATCCACCAACCCGCACTGGGCTTGCGACCCACTCTATCTTACAGAGTGGAGATCTTGATCTCAGCAGTGGACAAAAATATTCTAAGCTGATTATTTTGTTATTATTATGACAGCGCAATTGACTGCCCGGGGGTCCTTTGTAGGCTATTGCATCCCTATGACACACTTTAAACCCATACATTGTTGCAGATATCTTTAGCAACCATCTTCTATCAGGTTTGCGTAAGCCTGCTTGCCAATAAATTACTATCAATACAGAAATTGACACCCAATACCATCAGAAAGCATCATGCAAATAAACAAAGACACATCACTATGTCAGTCTTTAATTCCCAATCTGCATGCGAACGATCGAGCCTGTACATCACGGGAACAAACATGTCGAATGCGTCAGATGTAACTATTTATAGTAAACAAAGTGCTTCGGTTTTAAGCGTCAATTGCAAGATTTATAGGTTTTTATTGCTGTTTGAAGGATTTTTGTGTTTACTTTTAATTTATTGCCATGATTTTGAATTTAAAGGGGAGAAACTGTATTTGTTTGCATCGATATTGCTTCTTTGTTAGGCAAGTTTAATGTAACCTTTAACCCGGTTTCCACCGAGAAAGAGTAATGAGCCGGAAATGGCGAAAGCGGAGCGGACTTCGTTTTCATGAAATAGGTTTGCGTGTCCACCAAGAAAGAGTTTAGTCGTCTGATTCCCACCATAAAATAGAAATGAAACAGAAGAATGAGCAGAGCGAGCTTCAAATTCGAGCGAGCTCATTTTTACTCTTTTTGCTCGCTTAGTCATTTTCGCTCAACTCTTTGTTGGTGGAAACATACAATAATATAAGCAGATTTCTCTTGCGAGGTAAAAGAGGCCATTAAAGGATCCGCTCCGCTCGCGGTGGAAACCGGGCTTAATAAAAAAGATAAGGATCCGTTCACAAGTACCATATCCACACTACATCGCAGCGATCAATGTGGGCAAGCAGTGGTTATGGGTGAATAGTGTAGCTGCAGCTTCTTGCAGTTGTGTCGTGGTTGCGTTGTCGACAGTAGTTGCGATGTGGATACCTTGTGGCTAGTGTTTGCAGACAGACAGATAGTTGTGCCTGCGATGTGGCAGGCCACTACTGTGCGGTCTCGCTGGTGGTTGTGTAGTGTCTGCGACGTGGCCTTGGTGTGAACGGTATCGCCCACACGGTTGCTTTTGATGGTCAAATGTGGTCCGTGTCAAAAGTATTCATTTTCATATAAATTAGCGCCCGTCCGCGTGTTGTGGTGTGGTTGTGGAGCGGTTGTGGGTGTGAGTGATTGTCGTTATGGTGTGGTTGTGGTGTAATCACACATACACAACATCAAGCTCGCCTACTAACATGTTCTACTCAAACAGCGGTATCTAAAGTTCAAAACGCACAAAGGTTTACTGAAGCGGATCATAGATATCGAGTGTTAGGCTTTCTTACTTATGATCAATCAATCTACTTAGCTTTATCTCAACAATATTGTGGTAGGCTTCCAGTCTAACCGGATTGCAGACTGCAGTTGACTACCAGTTTTTACATGGAGCGTCTGCCTATCTGATCTCCACAACCCAGTTACTAGGTAATACGATACCCTTTTGTAAAACTATCGTCAGGCTTTCGGGCTTTGCCGGGTCAGCGGGATTGTCCGAAAGGGTTACCGCTGGCCCGGAACATAAAGGGCTAAGGAAGGAACACGGGTGGGTTTTAGTCAGCAAGAGTCTGATACTCCCTTCCGCTCCACCCAGAGCGGGAGGAGTAACATGATGATATCCCATCCAGAAAAAAAAATAAGGCTTTCGGGCTTCTGACGACCCGTCTTCGTAACGACTGTCAAAGATCTACGAATGACAGCCGGGACCAACGGCTTAATTTGGTTACCGAAAGCAAATGCCGTTTATCAGAAATCAGAGGTTAAATGTTTCCGTGAAAGGTTACCAATTACTGTTATGCTGAAGCCAGAAAAACGGTACTAAAAAATTCATCAGCAAACAAGTCGCGACAAATTGCTACCGTTTAATCCTGAACTACATAAGTAAACCAATTTAGTCTAAGCCATTTACTTGCATGATATTTGAAACATTTAATATTTAAAGCTTCTAGTATTTTCGGTTTGCCTTTTGAATGGTGCATTATTTTCAATAACATCTACCGTACGGAGCTCGGGTTTTGGAAACCAATGATTGTATTAGGTAAATGGGACATCACAGACTACTAACAGTATTTATTTATTTAATATTTCCAGCACATAAGCGGACTTAATGCTATAGGCATTTTCTACCAGTCAACCTTTGGGTGATGCAGAGACAAACTGTGGTAGGTGCAATCATGAACATTGAGGAATAAATATTAGTATCAATATTGTCTCGCCTTCCCCTTTTTAATCCATGCAAAGATTGTCTATAAAAGATCGCTCTTGACGATAAAACCGCCCGTTGTCATGCTTGTAAAATGTCTACATCTATATCTGTAATTTACATTAGGTAAATTAGCCGTTTAGTTAACCGCCTGGCCTTTGGACGTAGTGCTCGCCTCGCTTCGCTCTCTCGGCTCGCACGCGGTTGATCACAGTTCTAACTAACCTAACCTAAACCATTTGGTCGGGGCGAGCTGGCTTAGTTACTGCGACCAATTCGACTCGCGCGTGATTGGTTTCAGTTCCAACCTAAACTATGATTGAATATCTTTCAAGCAGTTAGTTGAACGGCCGCCGCGCGCCGTTTAGTTATAAGGCTGACCGGTTAACTAAACGGCTAATTAAACCAGTTTGCTGCCACATAAATATAGCTTATTCTACTTTTTCCATGGAGATAGGCAGAAACTATAGAAACACTTCTTTTCCTTCGACTTCGTGGATGTTTTCTAGCTTAATAAAATAACAAAAACTTGATGATATCCTCCAGTCATGTGTAATAATGTATTTTTTCTGATAAGTGGATGCTTTCCAATTAACAGTCACAACACACACTTGACACATAAACACAATCACATTGATTCCGTTTCTTCAATTTCAAAACAACGCAACGAGTCGATATCGATTCAATGAGAAACTGGTCTGCACTTCAGTCGATGACTATCTGATAAGAATTTTATTTTTTTCAATCTCCTTGTCACTGAGAAACGCTGGCACAGCGACCTAACTCGTTCTTGATTGATTGGCCGAAACAGGCAGCAGACAAAGATGAATGGAAATGTATGGGGGAGAGGTTTGCCCAATAGTGGGACAGATTAAATGAAAATATGTATCTTGTTTAAGAAAAATGTATATCCTAATTTCTCCCTAGAACTCATTAATATTCTCTCTATTCGGGTCGCTCGTTATCACCATTGCAATTTTCCGAGTATTTTGGGGCAAGTTTCCAGTAAGACGAGCTAGATGCTCTATCATAGTAACTTTTTCAAAGTAGATAATATTGTGTTAAAGAAAACGTAGTAAAAACACCTTTACTTCATGGTGGCGCTGCGGGTTGCGAACGCGACACATCTACGACGGTAGCGGCATTACCCTTTTTCAGTATCGCGAATGTCATTTGTCTCAAAAAACGTCATGTCGCTGTACGAGTATTAATGACAGCCACTGACAGAACCACTGGTATGTCGTCTGCAGTCTATCAGATAAGGTAATACTATCCGAAATGAGAATGCGCTCTGAAGAATATTTATTGAAATACCTTCTCAGAAGGTCAATATTCTCAATCATCGTAATAAGAAATTATGGATTAAGTTACTGTCTTGAAATGTATCGTCTTTATAGAAAACTGAATTGCAACATTAATTACTTTCTCAGGCATTATACTTCAAATGTTTCTTTAAAAAAGTATTATTATATTATGGTCATCAAGCACAGACGCCAGCACATCAAGCTACTTACAATCTGTCAAATTACTTTAATAGATTTTCAAATTTATCGTCAAAGTATAAGGTTCAAGGTTGATTGGGAAAATTTGACAGTTTCGGGTAGCTTGATGTGCTGCCGTCTGTACATATCTTGAAATGATCAAAACTAAGTTCAATATCGGTTAATCCCCTTTCAGAAAGTCCACCATATAAACTAAGGATCGTTTCGAGACAATGATCGACGGCGAAGCTTACAGTGACTAGAACTGCGTAGCCACAAACGGCATTGTCAAATTATTTCGCTCGCCTTCCGCTCCTGAAATCTCAGACCACAAGCATACTATTGCGTTAATTGGTTCGGACGTTTCACATTGTATTGTTAGATCGATGTTAAGTCTTTCCTCTTAGGGCTGTATGTCTGCTATCGATAGTGTTGTATTATATATAATAATTTAATAACGCTCTTTAGCGTTAGTTTATGTGTTTGTTTTTTTTTATATTTTTTTTTCTCTTTAGTTTAGCAATCTCTAGAACTACCAGTCGGATTTCAAAAATTATTTTTGCCGATTGTAGAATGATTTATAATTTCAAAAGTAAAAGCAGCTGACTCCTGCAACGCGACTGCGTTCGCGTGAAAGTCGTAAGAAAGTCAAGAATTGGGCTATCAAATGTGACAGCCTAATTCTGGAAGATTCTTGATTCTTCTTTGTTTATTATATTAAAATCACGCTACGACGATTACCGAAAACGAAGTACCTAATATTGCGAGCGGGCGATATGAGTGCAGTGAATGCAGTGGGTCGGGGGCCGAGAAAGTTTTATAAAAATGCGGCCGATATTTTAATGCATTGTGTATCTTACGACTTTCACGCGAACGAAGTCGTGGCAGAATCCAGTTGTTTTTACGTTTGAAATTTCAAAGCATTCTGCAATTACCTATGGGTGTCAATTAAATGGTTAGCATAGTATTGTTATTTCTGTGAGCAGAAAAATATAATCGGTGAGCAGAAATAGCTAATTGGTCAGCAACTCATGGTCAGCAAACATTTCAAAATCAATCAGCAATTTATGTCATTCTGGATGGCTGTAATTATTTTTGTACAGCATAAGGTGGTCGATAATAATAACGACAAACGCACATATAAACTTTTATTAGTGGAGAACGTGCTGATATTAGAACAAAAATGAGTGACTAACAAGAAAGAACTTCACTCGCTCTTGCATCCAATGTCGACGGAGCCCCGCTTCGCGGGGCTCCTATTTCTGTGAAAAGGGTTTAAAGTAACCTAACAAAACCGAACCTCGGGGTGGGAACATCATATGAACATTATACATTTTGATCAACAGCGCAAATGTTGTTATCGCAAATAAATATTCGATGAAATGAAAATTATGTTACCTTTTGAAATGTAATTAAATGGGTCAGCAATTATAAAATTTGGCGAGCCACCCAAAAGCAGCATTTAAATAATTTGGTCAGCATACAAAGATTTTGTTTGCAATAAAAAAAATCAGGCAGCAATTCTTGTTCCGCAACTAATTTTGATAATGGTCAAAAATTAAATCATACATAGGCAGCCAACAATAACATGAGTCTGCATAATAAACATTCAGTCCGCAAAATAACTGCTTGAGCGGCAAGATTTTGTGGATTAGGCGTGAAAAGGTAACATAATTTTCATTTCATCGAATATTTATTTGCGATAACAACATTTGCGCTGTTGATCAAAATGTATAATGTTCATATGATGTTCCCACCCCGAGGTTCGGTTTTGTTAGGTTACTTTAAACCCTTTTCACAGAAATAGGAGCCCCGCGAAGCGGGGCTCCGTCGACATTGGATGCAAGAGCGAGTGAAGTTCTTTCTTTTCGTAGTCACTCATTTTTGTTCTAATATCAGCACGTTCTCCACTAATAAAAGTTTATATGTGCGTTTGTCGTTATTATTATCGACCACCTTATGCTGTACAAAAATAATTACAGCCATCCAGAATGACATAAATTGCTGATTGATTATGAAATGTTTGCTGACCATGAGTTGCTGACCAATTAGCTATTTCTGCTCACCGATTATATTTTTCTGCTCACAGAAATAACAATACTATGCTAACCATTTAATTCACACCCTTACCTTTTCACGCCTAATCCACAAAATCTTGCCGCTCAAGTAGTTATTTTGCGGACTGAATGTTTATTATGCAGACTCATGTTATTGTTGGCTGCCTATGTATGATTTAATTTTTGACCATTATCAAAATTAGCTGCGGAACAAGAATTTGCTGCCTGATTTTTTTTATTGCAAACAAAATCTTTGTATGCTGACCAAATTATTTAAATGCTGCTTTTGGGTGGCTTGCCAAATTTTATAATTGCTGACCCATTTAATTACATTTCATTACCTATTGAAATCATAATATTCAATTCACACAAAATTTGAGGATTTTCAACATTCGGCAGCGTCCTTCGTTTGTTATTACTTGTGCCTAATAAAGAAGATTTATTCCGGTCTGATCCCCTGAACCCCCTCCACTCCCGCCACCCCTTTTCGATCCCCTGATAGTTCGAATATGAAATTTGTCGCTCTCTCTCAAATAAAGAGGCAAAAGGTAATTCATCAACTATAAAAGTAATACAGTCATTGAACTAAGAGTCAGTAAATGAGACAAACTAAGAATCGGTAAATGAGACATAGAATTTATATTAAGAATCTTCTCACAAATGTCGTGAATTCAATTTGTGGTACATTCCACGGCAGTCGGAAGGGTAGGGGTGAGCTAAACGGACACGAAATATTTTTTTGGAGAAATTGTCAACTTCAATTAAAGGGCTTTGTGGGTCCGTGACATACCTACCTGCCCGCCATTTTGAAATAACTTCTCAAAAACTTTAAAGTAGGTAATCAAACATATTATATAGGCAACAAGATGTAAGCTAGTCAAAAAAATATGCATGTCACATGTCACGTGATCAACTTCGAATGTTAATGTCTCGGAAACGTGACACTACGGGGTTTGATCCCACATTTTACGTTTGCATTGATGTCAGCTATCGATTTATATATAGGTTGCAAGCGTGGCCGACATTTTGAAAAAAAATCAAAATGGTGCGACAGTATAACTACATGCCAGGCTCCATACAAAAATCCTCAATCCCCTTTCGTAGCTTTCGTAGATAGAGGATAGTCCACAAAAACCCACAGTCCTTAGATGGGTGGATAACCGATACAAAGAACCGTGGGCTATGTTGCAGGTACAACTAGGCCCTGTTTAATATTACCTATATAAATACTTATAACAGACAATGCGAAATATTTACCGAAAATTTACATAAATTACACGTTTTCACGACAGGTGCTGTTTAATAGAGCACTAAAACTATGAAGGACACTTATTAAATTTTCGCCTGTTGGTTTTATTAAATAGGCACATATCCCAACGCCAACGGGAAAGCGACTAGATATCAAAGACTTTCTCGGTCAATAACCGTACAAAAGAATGTAGGCCCAAGTAACAATGGCTTTCATTTTGAAAGTTCAAGAACAGTCATAGTGTTATTTACATTGTTAAGCAGACAATTTTTTCGAGCTTAATAACATTGGATTAGCAATATCATTAATAATAATAATCGTTTATTTGCATGAAATATGGTGCTTACAGATGTCATAATACAATTCATAGTACTTCATATTCCGCCTACTAAATTCAGCATGCAAATTTTGGATGTGCCATGATTCATATAGTTATTGAATGATAGTTATATTCATTAAAATTATGTTAGAAAAAGTCAATAAGATAAGAAATTACAAAATGTTAAAATTACAAATTATTTTAGATAACAATTAAATAAATTACAAATAAGATACAGGCAAGTCAAAATTAATAAAATTACCGGAATGTCAAAATTGATTAAATTACAGAAATGTCAAAATTATTTGAATTACAGAAACGTCAAAATTAATTAAATTACAGGAATGTCAACATTAATTAAATTACACTATTCATGTTTGTGCAATATTCCTATTTATATTATAATTATAAAATGATTATTTAAAATGATTCAGATTGCGAGTGAAAGTGTGTTATGAAATTAGGATCCGGTAAGTAAGAGAATGTCTATGGTCCGCCTATGAACCTTTTTGTGCAAAACGTTTGAATAAATAAATAAATAAGAGAAAATTTTCTCTGTTATAATTAATTACATAGATAACTATTTTCATTATAAAATGAGTCGAAAAGGAGATATTGTCAAAATACTATATTCCAATATGGCGGCGCGAGCGGCAAAGAATACGAGGTGAAAAAGTGTCAGCACGTCGTCGTCGCAATCAATAAAATCACCAATTTCCAAAACTCCCGGAAACCTTTCCAGGTAATTCTACCAAATGACCGGACTTTATGCCCACGCTCGTGCAGACGTACAAATATCGCGGCAGAATTGTATCACGCTCTGAATTTTCAACTCTAGGTGTTCAGCCAAGCGTTGAAAATCCAACAAAACGCATCCCAGGCAGCGCGTGAAAAAAACACACTGTTGGATTTTTAACTCTCGGCGGTGAGCAGTTCGTTGAAAATCCAGTACGCGAAATAACATCGCCGCGGGAAAAACGCGCCCGAGCGAGCGTAATGGTATAATCGTACTCTTCTCAGAATTTGGATCCAATATACCTAGTCAATTTTTCAAGCGTTGGGGCGCCACGGGCAATGTTAATTAAGGGGACTACATGACCTAAAGCGCGGTCACTGTTGGACTGCATAGAAAAGAAAGAGAAGCGCGATGAACACCCTGGTAATTTATTGCTAAATATGAAGCAAGTATCTATTTACAAAAAATCTATTGTTTGGACTAAAAAATTAAAACACTAGTGCTTGTTTATTGCTTGTAGAATAATCTGACAAAAAAATCAGAACGATTGTATGTGTAATTAGTAAGTATGGTTTTTATTGTAAAAAGTTTTTAGAGGTATCTTCATGTTTTTTTCTATCGTATCAAATTAGTTGTATTATGTTTACAACACACTATCTAACTAGCATATATCCTGCAGAATATCATAGATTTTTCTGATTTTGTGTACATTAGTCGATCATATACTTTTAGGCATTATAAACCTTGCGTTTTTTGCGTTTAGTTCCTGTAGTCCCCTTAAACCGTAAATAATTAATATAATATAATAATATAATATAATATTTATATGGTGTACATAATAAAGAGTATTCTATTCTATTCTATAATATTATAAATGCGAAAGTGAGTTTGTTTGTTTGTTACACTTGCACGCTAAAACGGCTGAACAGATTTGGATGAAATTTAACACATAGGTAGACCATGATCTGGGTTCGGACATAGGTTAGTTTTATCCCAATAGGTATTCCAACAGGATCGAGACTAAAGGCTCCTACAAACAGGCGCACACGCGATATAATCGCGCGCGACACAAAGGCACCACTCGTTGCGCGACTTGCGGTGTCTTTGCGTCACGCGCGATTTTATCGCGTGTCGCGCCTGTTTGAAGGAGCCTTTATAAGGGCGAAACCACGGCGCGCAGCTAGTATTGGTTAAATGAAAGAATAATAGGTAGGTTACTTGAAACAATAGCAGATAGTTATGATCACATTTTTCTTCATCCGTTAAAGTCGACAAAGGTTTTGTTATGGAGGATACATATTATCATAGTTTTGAAATAAAACGCATGTTATGTCAACTCTATGGAATTTATCTGTAAATATTATGATTTATGACTTCTAAGTTTGTATCATCAGACGTCACACATAATAGCAGAAACCGTGCTTTCCGAGGCAGGGAGGTCTTGGTATGCAAAGATGGTCACCCATCCATGGACCAACCGCGGCAAGCGTAGCTTAACCTGATCGATCGACCCGTGTGGCTGTTATTACTTAGCCACAAGCCCCTCTAGACCCAAGACGCGAGAGATGACCCAGACAATTATAACTTTTTTAATAATATCACGCTTGTATACCTACTCCGAAGGGTTTCGGGAGATAAGATAAGATCTATTTATTTGCTCAAACATGTGTATAAATACAAGTACACACACACAACACAATTAAGTTCACACACACACACACACACACACCCCCTCACACACGCACACATACACACCCCCAACGCACCCCCTCACACACACACACCCTCACACACACACACACACACTGCACAGTGCACATATAAGTTCATCCACATTTCCCCATTTATGTTTTAGTCTCATGTAACAGGGGCGAGAATCCACATAAAATTCCACATGGAAAAACACTTAACCCGACCCGATAATCCAACCCAGGACCTCATGCTCAGCAGTAGCAGAAAATGGGCTCCAAATAAGAAACTCATTGCTTCTATTACAAAATAAAAAATAATGGTCGCCACATTCAATGGTCGCTAGGCCGCCCATTGTATATTTTGTTGTGTTCGATCTATTTTCTGTTATGTATTTTTTTTTTTGTGTACAATAAAGTATACCTAAATAAATAATGGTAGAACATTATTCCAGAATGCACATTATTCTTCTTTTTGCGTATATTAATTTATTGTTCTCGGAGTGGCAACCCTAACCAGTATCCGTACCTACTCGTTACCGGCCTCGACTACACTCTGGATTAATGTGGAATTTCAAGCAAATTAATTGTACGCCAGTCCTTATTCACACGGAGAACATTATTTTAATTGACAACGCTCGCGATGATATTAACAATTTAGTGTGTAACGCCGCGCGATACCGTGTTGCTTTTTGTTCATTTCTTGCATGTATTGATGTTTAGTATGATTGTATGTTTGCTACTCAATCCCGCAAAAACGGCTGAACAGATTTGGATAAAATTTTGCATAGAAATAGTTTATAACCCGGATTAATACATAGGATATTTTTTATCCCGGTCCAACATCAAAATGGTCGAACCCGTGAGCAAAAGCTAGTCTATTATAATTTAGATTAATTTGTTTTTTGGATTTCGACTTTGAATGTACTAATGGCAAATTAGATCATATTAAAAATCAAAGGTATGGTAAATCTGTAAAGTGTAAAAAGACATATTCTCATTCATTCATTCTTCCAAGTAAGCCTCTAAAACTGTTTATGTTCCACTTCCTAGATTTTATTATTTCTACAAATATTGAACAAAATAACAAACTCAAATGAATAATAATTAATCTTCTGAAACTACAAGTAATAACAAAACTACATCGGACTAATAAAATTTGCATAAAACTCGAGAATTTTAGTCCAACTCGTTACAACAGTACATCCTTGTTTTAATAATTAGAGCAACGCATCTGGATTTACAGAGGAAGCGCGAATGAATTAATTGAACACGTCGAGCATTATTATTGAGATAGAGATGGATTATGTACATTAATTAGGTCGCTCGTTGAAACTGCACTACTAGTATGCAGTTCAGCAAGTCAATGTCATCGGCGCCTAGGAGACGGACATTCATGGGCGCAGCGTCGACCAGCACTCTAATTGCGTAACAATCACAATCTGAATAATTTTGAAGGATAATGCTAAACCATTGCTTCATATGTAAAAAAAAATCTGCTCAACCACGTAAACAACGTAAATAATGTTTTTAACTTCCAAAATGAAAGTCATTCCTACTATTAGTTTGTTACGGAATTACCCAGCAGTTTATGAGTTTTTGGTAATTACCTAACAGTTTAGTAGAGCTTCAATCAATAACTAGAAAATCTCACGAAAGTCTCACTCAACAACTAGATCCTAGAGAATAGGACGATGTGCATGATGAAGGATGACAGGCTAATTGGTTTCTGGACATTAGGTAGGCACTTACAGTACCCGGCGATAAATATTGCACATCGACCTTTACCTTTTTTTGTATTTTATACAAAGAATAAAAATAATTATCAAAAGAAGCAAATCATAATTGTTTTAACAGCTCCTAATAGATACCGGACTGTTTGTATTTCGTGCGACAGAGATAACGCTCTACGAAGCCGAAATTAGCCGATTGTCTCTTTCCAAAGGTCGATGTGCAATATTTATCGCCGGGTACTGTAAATCTAAAATTCGTACTTCGATAATTGTTTCCCCATAGATCGAATTATTCTTAATAGATAGATCAGTACTAAAAAAACATATTTATCATACTATCAATCATAAAATAAACAAATGATAATACAAAACCGGTAAACACGCAGATCAATGCTCAAACTCAAACCATTTTTATTTCAAATAAACCAATTTCAGGCACTTTTGAATTGTCCAGAGGTCGGTCAGTAAGAAAGATGAAGCTAGTTGCCCATTCCAAAGCGTAGTATTTACCTATATCTCCACGTACACTCTTTTAAATCATAAAATTATTACAAAATATTGCTTACATCTTTCATGTTAAAATTATACATGTGAGAACGATGTAGAAAGACGTGCACGTTAAAAGCGTCCGTAATAATAAGGATAAACACAAAAAAAAAGGCTTCTTCTGGGTGAGCTCACTCCATCGTAGACTTTGTCTCTGTCATCTCTGACCTAGACTAGAGTCAAGAGCAAACCCATTTCAAATAAAAAAAACTGCATGCCAGCTGTAACATCGCAGTTCGGATGCAGTTGACATATCTAGGTTCCGAAGCAGTTAAATGAACTGCATCCAAATAGGATGTTGCAGCTGAAATGCAGTCCGTCTGTTTAGACCCTAAGAGATGACCAGTCCCGTTTCAGTAACAGAAAAGTCGGCACCCGGGCGACGACGCCGAGGACGAAAAGCTAGTAGAACATATTTATTTGGTATAAGGGGCTTACAGGACCTAAACGCAAAAAACGCAAGTTTTAGAAACAATAAAAGTATATGATCCACTACAGTAAACAAAATCAGAAAAACATATGATATTCTTCAGGATATATGCTAGGTAGATAATGTGTTGAAAACATATACAACAAATTTGATATTATTATATAGAAAAAAATCATGAAGATACCTCTAAAAACTTTCTTTTTACAATAAATACCATACTAATATACATACAATCATTCTGATTTTTTGTCAGATTATTCTACAAGCAACATACTAAAATACTAGTGTTTTAATTTTTTTGCCCAAACAATAGATTTTTTAAAATTAAATAATTGCTTCATATTTTGCAATAAATTACCAGCGTTGTGTCATCGCGCTTCTCTTTCTTTTCTATGCAGTCCGACGGTGACCGCGCTTTAGGTCATGTAAGCCCCTTACAACTAGAACTTACCTAGAAGGTGAGCATCTTTAGTATCCCCATAGGTTGTGAACACCATGTACAGGATCATGAGAATGATTTGAAACACCAACAACGGTGCATATCTGAGTCGACCCGATTTCATCATTATTTTTATCGGCTTTTAATCTGAAACAAAAACGTACACAATATAAAAATAAGCTTTATCAGCCTATAACGTTCCCACTGCTGGGACGTAGGCGTCCTCTCTGTGAGAGGGAGTGGGCCGTAATCCACCACACAGGCCCAGGTTGGTGGATGTCACATGTCTTCGTATTTTTGGGTTCTCAGCTAAGACATGCCGGTTTCCAGTTTGCGGTCGCCGGTTTATGTAAAAATAAAATAAGTGCAAATTAGAGAATGGTACACTGTGTACAATGGTACACGTACTAAATGCAATCGATTGTTTCATACATTTTCGTTTTTTCAGTACGACTTTCTGACTGACTGAATAACTGACATTTGGGTAGTAGGTACCGCTCCGTCTCTGTATATCATATTCTCAAAATATCATGAAATCTCAAATCACCATAATCGCAAATAATCACATTATCAAAACATCAGAGATCATATTCTCAGAATATCATGATCTTAGATGCAGCTCCGACTACGCGGAAAATGCAGGGCTTGTGTTATGACGCATTCCGCTCATTTATAAGATTTAAATCGTATGCATTTCAACAAAAACAAAAATATATAAAGAAAACCTTACAGGGTGAAATGGACGATCGTAAAAAGCTACCGTCAAAGTCAAATCGTTTATTTCAAATAGGCACATTCAGTTTATCAGTTTTATTTACAGTAAATACACAAAGGCACAAAAAAAAAGGCATTAAAGGCACTTTTGAACGTCAAAACTTACAGTAAAATTGAATTGATTCTAGTCGCCCCTTCCAAAAGGTAGTGTTCATATGGAGAAGAATGGGCAAGAAACTCCACCGTTACTCTTTTAAAATGTTTTACAAGGTTTTGTATACATAATATAATTATATGTGAAGACGATGCACCTAGAATAAAATTAGTCTACCACAAAAATCTAAGTCACCATAGATTTAGTAAAAACTCGTATATAAGGTGGTAAAAAATTAACCCAACAAACTTTAAGAGGTGCTTTAGACCATCGAACTGAACAACTTTCACTATGGGACCAACTCTGAAATCACGATAATAAAATCTGCTGTTTAATACAAAAGTTCTATACCTTCTTGACCAAAATGTATGAAACATTTCATTTTTTTTTTCAAGATTTCAGAGTTCAGTTCGATGGTCTAAAGCACCTAAAAAATCTATGGGTTCTATATCCGTAGTGATAAGTACTAATCATCATCTGCCTAGCCTTTTCCCAACTATGTTGGGGTTGGCTTCCAGTCTAACCGGATACTGCTGAATACCAGTATTTTACATGGAGCGACTGCCTATCTGACCTCCACAACCCAGTACTAATATTATACTAATACCTATATATCTTTTATAAATAAATGGGAAAGAAACTCTGTGTATAATTATGTCTGTTACCTTTTCACGCCTAAGCGGTTTAACGGATTTGTGTGTATTTGGCGCATTTATAGTCTATGGCCTCGGTTACGATTATGAGATATATATTTAGCTAGGGTGGTCCTTATTTTTCGACTTTCGAATTATCCCCGGGGCACCTTCTTATTTGATTATATACCTCTAAATATGAAATAAGTTTTTTTTGTTTTTTTTCCGTTAAGATTTAGAGGTCGCTACCAGCTGTTAAAATTAAAAAAAAAGCGTTGAATGACAGGTTAAATGATGGTTGCATTAATATTTCATTTAGGTGTTTATATTGCATTTTACGTGCAAGTGAAACTCGCGCAGACAATCGCTTCTTATCCCTTCCTCCCCTCGACCTCTCTTCTGTACCGACGTGTCGAAATTTAGCCTGCCCCGCACCACGTGTTTTATTTGTAAAAGTCATAGAAACGTGTTTCAACTTGTATTATAAATACCGGCTTAAGAAGTGGAGTGTGCGTTCTTTTGGAGCGAAAAATGGATAAAAATATGCTTTGGCTTGCTTGTCGTCACCACATAATGGAAATTATGTTGTCAGCTGTAGTGGATCAATCGCTTGCCCCATCTAGTTGTCCTGATATACAATTATTTAAAAGATTTAAGAATAATTGGAACACTATTGACCAAAGCGACTTCAAAACAATAAAAGATGATCCTGAGGCAAATACTCTTGCAGAAGTGGTCGCAGACAGGATGTCTTTTGACAAAAAGCAACTTCAAGTACATCAACCTCGAGATGACTACAGGGAACTGTTGAATCTCACTATCATTTTCTTAGGAGGTGTTCCTGAAAAAGGCATTTCATTTAGGAGACCAGCTGGTCTACATCGAGCTAGATGAATGGCAAGAGCCTTGTACTGTTTGAAAATTTATTTATTTAAGCATCAGTTTAAGCTGACGAAGAAGGACGAAAAGGCTGTGAGAGGAATATGCATTTTCACGGTGATGATTTATGTTAAATATTGGTTCCAAGCCTCTACCGCATGGTCAGCACCAAGAAACGACTTACAATTATTGAAAGACCTTAAAGCCTTTCAAAGATTTAACAAAAATATAGCTACTGTTGCGCTAAAAAAGATTCTAAATCATTTGTGGTACTTGTCGGAAGAACTAGTTTCGCTTGCCTTTTCGATGATGAACTTTCAGTTCAAGAGAAGAAAAAAATGGTAGAAGCACTGAAAATTGAAGGCTGAGCACGGTGTTGCTTTAATGGAAGAATATAATAAATTAATTACAACCAATGAAGAACAAAAGCAATATTTGCTTTTGTTGGTAAAAGACTATAGGAAATAGTACCCTAATACTAACAAGTCAACCCTTATATCTTAAAAATAAATGATTCAAATATCTACAATAATCTACATAATATCTTAATTATAACAACAACAATAATTTTGTAATTTTTTTATTGTCATAGCTATAAAAATAAAAGATTCTAACAAATACAGAATTTGAATTTTTATTAAAATTCAAACCTTGGTAGCGACCTCTAAATATCATTTTAAAAATTCAAAAAAAATACTGAAATACTTTCTCATGGTATATATTATTCAAAGAACGTGGTGCCCCGCGAAATCAAAGAAAAAAATTTTTTTTCTTAGGAATAAGGACCACCCTAAATTATTTACGTTACTTTTTATCCCGGTAATACGTTCCCGTATAATAATTTCCGACCTCTATGTGGGCGAAACCGGGGGCAAAAGCTAGTGTTAATTCGTAAATGACGATTACATTCTTAAGTACACTAAAATAGAATGAGATGACGTGATTAGCGTTTGTGAACATGGCACAGTTTTTACGACTTCTGGCGAGATTTTGATAACGACTAATTACTTTTTTTTATGATTTAGGTCTATTACGTTTTACATCTCTAGGATAAGATTGTCGCCAACAAACATCGGTTTTTAGGGTTCCATACCCAAAGGGTAAAAACGGGACCCTATTACTAAAGCTCCACTGTCCGTCTGTCCGTCTGCCACCAGGCTGTATCTCATGAACCGTGATAGCTAGACAGTTCAAATTTTCACAGATGATGTATTTCTGTAGCCGCTATAACAACAAATATGAAAAACAGAATAAAATAAATATTTAAGGGCTCCCATACAACAAACGTGTTTTTTTCGGCGGTTATGCCTTGTGGTACGGAACCCTTCGTGTGCGAGTTCGACTAACACTTGGCCAGTTTTTTTATTTTTTATGTAGTATTCGTTTATTATTATTCAGTTCTCTTCAAAATGGTTGGTTGAGCTGAATGGTGCTGATCCACGCGTTGTGTTTGTGAACGGGCCCCATCAGTTGGGACTTAATCTTATATTTTGAATTGTTTCATATTGTTTTTGTTTACATTGTTTTCACATAATATGCAATGCGTGCCACGAAAGATGAGACTTGACCCCGCCTCCCCCGCTCTTTCCGCCGCCCCTATGACGTCCGGTCCCGTCCCGCACTCAGACCTCATCCGCTAAATATACCTAAAATCGTGTACTGCGCATGTCAAACCACGTGGTGTGTCAAGTCTCATCTTTCGTGGCACGCATTGTACAACACGTCCCGGAATTGACGCACACCATCAAACACCCCAATAAGAATATTTTGTTATACTCATTATACAATTTTTTTACTATGATGTATAAAACATTGTTTATTTATTAAATTTGTTAAACTGATTGTGGGGGGAAATTATGGTCCACATTACAAATCTAGCTCCTACACAGTTGTACATGTTTATGGGTCTAGCGTAGTAGGTACTTCGTCCATGTTTGTTTGTTTTGACTGTACAGCGGAAGTATAACTCTAATGTACGTAGTTTTAAATTTGGGATAAAAAATTACCTATATTAAATACTAGCTTCCGCCCGCGGCTTTGCCTGCGAGGTATCTCGATAAAAGCTATCCTATGTCCTTCCCCGGGATGCAATCTATTTCTCTGCCAAATTTTATCGAAATCCGTTCAGTGGTTTAGGCGTGAAAAGGTAACATACAGACAGACAGACAGAATTACTTTCGAATTTATAATATTAGCATGGATGACAGAAATCGATTAAGGCCAAAGCGCCAGGGTAGCCCGCGAAATTTGTTTTTTTTTCGGTTTTTTGCAATTTGCTGGTCAGTATTAAGTTGTACGTTTTTTATTATATGAATCGCGGCCGTAACTAACATGTATTTACAGAATTATAATCATTAAAGTCATCAACACATATCTCTAAGACCACGTAAGTCCAAAGAATAACTGTTTCATGGAATTATCATTCTTCGGACTTACGTGGTCTTAGAGAGTTGTGTTGATGACTTTAATGATTATAATTCTGTAAATACATGTTAGTTACGGCCGCGATTCATATACTAATCAACGTACAACTTAATACTGACCAGCAAATTGCAAAAAACGTAAGAAAATTTGAATTTCGCGTTTTTCCGAAGAATAATTTTGAATTTTTGACAGTTCTTCCATACAAAATCTGTCAGACGTCAATTTTATTCCACGAATAAAAGTTACCTGTCGGTTGAAAAATCAGCCTTAAGTGACATTCTGTTACACATTGTAGAAGCAACACGAATAATCCATAACGCGTGCCCAGTGCGGGTTGGTGGATATCAAATCACCCCCATTCAAAATTTGTTAATTACAAATGTCTCTAGAATAATAAAGAAATTTCTAAAATTTATATGAAAGGTTTCCCGTTTGAACATTTTCCCCTTGCCACTAGAGCTACTTAAATTATCTCAGTTGACAGCTTCAAGTGGTCCTTCTCCAAAAGCGAAAGATTATGCCGCTATGTGATATTATATTCCTGCTATTCCGACTGAGCTAAGCGCATGTAAAGTCAATGAAATTAATTCTTAAGCAAATTGAATCAATCAATCTACCTAGCTTTGCTTTGCAGTCTAACCAGATGCAGCTGAATACCAGTATTTTACATGATGTAAAATACTGGTATTCAGCTGCATCCGGTGGTCCCAGCGGTCCGCCCAGCGGCCTATCTGACCTCCACAACCCAGTCACTGGGTAGTACGATACTCCTTGTTAAGACTGGTTGTCAGATGGTTAGGCTTGTGACGACCCGTAACGACTGTCAAAGATCCACCAATGACAGCTGGGAGTAGAGGAACGGAGGAGTCTCGGTATGTAAAGATGATCTACCCATCCACGGATACCGAAGTGCTTTGACAGTTATATGAGATGGCTACAACACGGCAAATTGACGTTGGGTGTCAATTTGGTTGACAATTAATTTCGCCGACTGTAATATAGAGGGTTCTCGAGTAGGATATGAACTCGTGACCCCTTTATCGTACATCAATGCTATAGTTGTAACTCTGTTAATTTGTCGTTGTTCTTATTTAGGTATTTAGTTTGAACATTATACAGAGTACTACACACGGCCGTAAATAATGATCATAAATAATCATATTCAGCCATATTGTTCCCACTGCTGGGACAAAGGCCTCCTCTCTTCGAGAGGGAGTGGGCTATAATGTAGCTACCACGCGGGCCCAGTGCGGGTTGGTAGATGTCACATGTCTTAGAATTTCTGTCAAGGATTAAGCAAAAGTATTTAGTTTGGTCTGAGCTGATACCGGGTATATATATATTAATCTCTATAAGAGTAGGGGAAGACCAAAGAAACGTTGGATGTACTGTATGAAAGATGACATTGCTAGGGTAGGAAGGGGGTGACGTGAATAGAAAAGTGTGGAAGAAAAAGACTGACACCAAATACATAAACTAAGGCAATATTTGCATGCTATGATAAAAGCAAAACATGTATGCTCTATAATGTATTTTTAAAACTACTTTATACACTATGTTTTATGCAAATAAATATTATTTCTATTTATATCGTTTCTTTGGTCTTCCCCTACTCGTATAGCGATCCACATTAATTCTAAAAACTTTCCTGACGACATTTTCCTAATTCAAACAAGAAACAATTCATATCCACAAATTGTAAAACAATATTTTATTTGACCATAGTAAAGATTTCCTTATTTCAAAAAGTCGGAGAGTCACAGAAAATTATTCTAACCCGGAAAAGTCACGAACGAAAACCAATGAAAAGAAAACTATTACTAATACAAAGTCAAAAGAAAATAAAAGTTATAACCGTTTAAAGACAGTTTTAGACGCGATTTCCATTTGCCTAAACGGTCGCTGAACGATCGAGCGTCATTATGTAATTGGTTGCACTGTACCTACGTAATTCAATGAAAATTTCACATTTTATGCCCCAGCGCTTTATCCGAAGGATGTTAAATATTTGAATATCGTTGATTGCTTTTCTATTGGAAAATGTTTGAAAAGTTTCTTCTCAACTGTTACGTATTCAGATTGGTGGTTGATTAGGTTTCTGTGTGCCTTTTAATGGCGTGACAATTTATTTTTTGTCAGCCTGAAATGGTTTCAATATTTATGAAGTGGATGAAAAGTAAAGCTGTTGCTCACGAACTCATAGTAACAAGATTAATGTTGATTGATTAAAAAGAAAACTGCTATCTATCAGAATGATAGACAGCAGTTTAGAAAAGCCTCGAGACTTATAGTTATGTTTGCCACTTCTTATTATCAAAAACTTGCTCGAACAGAAAGAAAAAATAAATTCGACATCAAAATCTAGTCATTTTAGTCAAGCTAGGCTCAGAAACAACACTTTTTGAATGTCAAAATTACATAAGACGGAACCAAAACACCTGCCCTTCACAACCTCCTAGTGTTTTAGCTGGGAAGAAGTGGCGTAACACCCCATCATGTACGGAACATCTTCAAAGTGAAGTGGTAATTTATTAACATTTACTATTTCATAACATAGAAAACTGAAACTGAAGTCTTGGTACTAATAATTAAAAAATAGGGATCAAAAAATAAAAACAGCATTTAATGCTATTTTATTATAAAATTTAATCTTATCACTTATAGATCCAAGCATTGTTTATCTACAAAATTAACTAACTGAGTTTTGTGGTTTGAGATAACTTTACTCTCATAAGAATACAGTAATTCACTTACATGAAAATATTAATACTAAAACATAAGTCATAATTTTAAAAGAGTTTTCCTACTTTCCTTCTTCTCCACTATCCATTATCTCCCACGTTCATAAAAAAATAAATGATCTACTAATCGTCATAATAAAACACTGCATACCTCTTGTACGTGCGAAGTCCCCGGCAGCGATCGTCCGACACACCCGCCACACTTGACAAGCCCCTGTTTGTCAAACATCCATCAACTATTTACTATTAACCATGTCGCGAGCAATGTGTACAAACGGGTGATTCCACACTTCCTACTAAATGTTGGGATCACGAATTATACACATTGTTTTGTGACGTCACAAACTCATATCACACTGTTTGTAAGAGTGTTAAACGATTTGTGAGATGACGATAAAATGGTTTGGATTTGAATTATTTTATGGATGATAACAGTTTTATCTTCTACACTGCATGGTATGCTCCAACATGCACTCCAGTTTGGCGCATTCGAAATAATACAGTAGGACAGTATACAGGGTGGCATCGGAACACAATCTGTTACCATGGATTGAATACATGATTCTGGACGCACTTAAATTTTTCGTCGTCTTTTGTTTTTTTTGTTACCAGCTATTCCATACATTTTGACCGTGGGATTGCACTTTTGTAGGAAACAGCTGTTTTTTTTTTACAGACGAAAAATTTCAACGCTGTCTTTGGAATTATGTACTGATACATGGTAATAGGTTGTGCGTCGATAAGGGAACGTCAGTCTTTATAATTATATGCACTAACACAAATGTCACGCTTTTGGAACAGATCTTGTGTTACGCCAAATTACTATAAGCATTTATTGAATCGTCAGTTTTACACAAATCCCTCGACAAAACTGCTCGTATTAAAAGTATCACTTCCCGTATTTTTAAACACACTTTTGACTAAATTACTATATTTCTTTTTCATTCGCTATGTAAACACTTCGAATGCCCAGCACTGACTACCTATACCTACTGTGCAGTAATGACCATTCTATCCCGAAATATGTTTTGTGACGGTTCAAAAATAATACAAATAACAGTTATGTAACAACATTTTCTATGTGCACACGTTGCCAGATCCAAGTCTAAAGTACTACGCAAATACTTTTCTCATTAATTAAATTTTAAACGTTCGTCTATCCGATTGGTTGCTCGTCATTTATTGACGATTGTTGTGCATTGATTTTTATTACAGAATGAATAGTGTGTGTTTTCCTTAAGATGTAGGTATATTTATTGATAAAGACTTACCAACTAATCACATACCCAAAGTCTTTCTCATAATATACATAGATCTCGCATGTATCTAAATTATAGCAAAGAAGGAAGGATATACGATATCATTTGCATGCAAAAAAATGGGCCCGCTTTCACCACAAATCTCAAATTGAATGAGTGAATTGGGTACATTACCGGTCGACAGCGATGCGGATGAATTTTTCGACGCTATATTTTAGTTTGTACACAGGCAGGCCTCCGTCACTTCATGTACTTGCGCGCTATAATTACCTACCGCCCGGCCGAGCGGTCTCGGGCCGTTTGCGGACCATATTCAGTGCGGTTTTCGCAAGCGAAGCGCACGCACGTTATTCAATTTTAATCATTCCATTCGTTTGTACGGGTACCTACAATGCCGTCTGGTGCCTTATGTGCAGTAGATGGGTACAAATCAAGTAAAAGAAGGGATAAACACCTAATATTTTTCCATTTACCTGTCAATGAAGAAAGTTAAGTGATAAACTATTACCATTTTTTGTCGTTTCAAAATTATTACAGTCAGCACCAATTTATTAAAAACATATTTTACCTTTATACGATAGAATTTTAAACTACCGAACATATTCACAGTTCTCAATAAAATAGACACAAATAGTTATGTTAATTTAATTTTATCGAAGAGGCGGCCCTGCGATTGCTGTGGGATCGCGCGGTGCGAAGCAATCACAACTGTACGCTTGAGCATTTAGGCACATTTTAGCATGCAGCGGTTGCTGACGCGACGGAGTAGGCTATTATAGCAATAGGTATTGGAAATTTTCTACTGAGTGAAGTATCTGTTACGTAGTAACTATTTAGTAATCTGTGACACAGGGTTAACCAGAAATCGCGAAAAAAAAACTCAGCTGTTCCCTACATTTTGACGAGTTATACGAACATTAATGTAGAGAACGGCTGAGTTTTTTTTTCGCGATTTTAGTTTTAGTCCTATAGTAAAAATTGTTCATAATGATGGGTACAATGACCTCTTAAGAGGTTGTTGGTGTTTTTCCAATAACCCTGTATAGTTTAGTTAAGTTAGGATAATTCTCATTTTGTTATTTCATTAATTAATTAGGTGTTAGTTGTTGTTTTAATTATCAAGTAAAAACGCCGCTGATGCAATTGAAAAACAAAATAAAATCCATTAATGAATTTAAAAACATCGTTGTATTTTCATCAATCACATGAAGATGACAAGATGAGGGGCTCGTGGCTAAGTAATAACAGCCGCACAGGTCGATCGATCAGGTTAAGCTACGCTTGCCGCGGTTGGTCCGTGGATGACTGACCATCTTTACTGTATACCAAGACCCTCCGTGTCTCGGAAAGCACTTTAATCTTGCGAAGGGGTATCGTATTACCCAGTAACTGAGTTGGGAAGGATAGGCAGTCGCTCCTGTCATCATCATCATCATCAGCCTATAGCAGTCCACTGCTGGACATAGGCCTCCCCTAATGAGTGCCATAGCGCCCTGTCTTCAGCTTGACGCATCCAGCATCTGCCTGCAGTCTTTCGCAGATCGTCATACCACATGGCCGGAGGGCGTCCTACACTACGTTTGCCGAGTCGCGGTCTCCACTCAAGAACTCGTTTACCCCAGCGGTTGTCGGTTCTTCGCGAGATATGGCCGGCCCACTGCCACTTCAGCTTGCTAATTCTTTGAGCTATGTCGATAACTTTCGTACTCTGTCGGATGCATTCGTTACGGATCCTATCCTTCAGAGACAGAATTATGTTTTAAATACATAGGTACATAGGTAGGTCGCTCCATGTAAAATACAGATATTCAGCTGCATTTGTTTAGACTGGAAGCTGACCCCAACATAGTTGGGGAAAGGCAGGCAGATTGATTTGAAGATGTCAGAGACAGAATTATGTATTAAATACATAGGTATAACATAAAATGCATTTAGTGGGCCTAAAAATCCACCGGCATCGAAAACAGACAACTGCGATCGACGCTCCATTAACTTCTTAGATATTTCTATCTCTGGAGCGGGTTCCAGAGAAAGAAACGTCTTATGTGCCATTTCCCCTTTCCAGAAAAAAACCGTATAGCCTAACTTCTGGCTAGCGGTAGTAACTATCAGCACAATGATTGCCCGGAAAAAGAGTGAAAACTTTTTCACCATAATTAAAGCCCGGGAGGTATTTGAGTAAGCATAAAAATCCAATCTCTGATCCAGAATATCTCTCCCCTTTCTTATCTCTGCTCTATCAGCAAAGGCCACAAACCCGTGTTTACTGTCATTGGAATTGAGAGATAAATAAAGGGATAAGCTATTCCACAAACATAAAATCAGACACAGTCCAGAAATTGCCGTAACATCCCGATTTCGAAGCAATACCTCCATCTTTGTCCCCCACTATGGTTTAGAAAAAGATGCATATAACCCCACGTCAACATCGGTTGCCGGTACTTATCGTCCATTTAGCGAATCGAACGCCCTTGCACTTGGTTTATGTATGCCGTGTTACGAGAAACAATTCGCTTGTTTGTTTGTTTCAAACGAAATGAACTAATTACGTTCGGCTGCAGGAGGATGTAAAGGAAACCGATATAATTTGCTTAAAGCTATTTAATTAATAAAAATATTACAATTAAATCCGTAAAACTAAGACGCGTGACACTTGTTCGATGTGAGAATCAAGAGTGATCGACGCTATTGAAAATGTTGAGAAGGTGACGGTGCCGACGACAATGGTTTCTTTGTATTAATTATGGTCTTCAGATTTCAATCCACGCTATCGAAAATGTTGAGGAGACGATGGTGCCGGCGACAATGGCTCTTTGTATTAATTATGGTATAAATCATGGTGGTCAACGATTTAAATGTGCCGCGAGTACGACATAATAGGGCGCTTTGTATGAGTCATGCTCTTCAGATTCAAGGTGACGCAAGCTCTACATAACATCTCCCTCCACGAGATCGACAACTATTTGAAAACTCTAGTCGAAAATAGTGTCGATGGTGAAGCTGGATCAATCTCGGTGTTGCAGGCTTCCTTATCCTTAATATCGATTTCATCAGTGGCTTTCTGTAGTTGGTTCAATCTGCGAAGACGAAGTGTAACGATGGTAATGAGTACACATGCACCGGATAGTAGAATGTATACCGGTATGGTAGTGTGGTATGTAGCTTCTGTGTTCGACGACTGTGGCGTTACAGGTTCTTGTAGAGCGATTTCAGAGTTACTTGAATGCAAACTCCCAAAGTCAATGGTATCTGGTTTTATAGTTTTCATTGGTAAGTACATTATACGAATTTTCCTTTGTAATTGGTAAAATTTTGGTCGTCTAGCTGCTCCATAGCTTCAGAAGACAGGTCGACTGATGTAAATTGACAGGATTCATTAATTTCTGTTGAAGTATAAGCTGCTGGATACAGTCCGATTGGTTGCCATGGTGGTGACTTAAATCATTTCGCAAAGGTGACTGTAACTATACTTCGGACATTCTGTCTCTATGTACAATAGATCTTTTTCGTGAACCGCTAAGAAAGGATTAGCTAGAATTGGGACCTTATTGTCATGATTAGGAGCCAAGGACAATTTATATAGGACATAGTTAGTAGGATAAAGCATCGGAAATTTCATAACTATCACTATTTTATTCCCATTGTAATAATATATTAGTCTAATGTCAAAATATTCTCTAAAATTCGTATTTAGAAACTGATCCTTATTATACCTAATCTATTCATCATATCCTTAAACATAGCATAGTTTAATATAGAATTATAAATATTTCTAACCTTAATAAATGCCAATAAATTTTGCAATTTACCAAGTTCTTTAAACAAAATACCTATAATGTTCATAATATAATTAGTAACTATCTGTGCATATTAATTGGTATCTATTTCATATTTACTATTGTTAGCTAAAATAGAATTGATAATTTCTCGATTTTATATTGGTTTTCTACTGTAATATTTGAACTACATGAAACCCACTGCTTACTTAAACTCATTTGTTAATTCATTTCAGCAACTAAATTATTTTAATTCTGCAAGATTGCAATGGCATTGTCGTATTTTAATGCATCAGTATAATCTAAATTACCTGACAGGTCCATCGTTAAGACTGTCTAGCGTTATCTCTTCCGCTTGGGCCAGGGTCAGGGTCAGGACTAGTATTATATTCAGTGTCTTGTAACAAACGAGCACTTTTAGGTACCCGTTTTAGGCGTGATTTAGGCACGGTGCCTCTTTTCTTTTTGGTATAGATGTGAATAGGCAAATCCTTTAGATAAATTTGTTGATTAAACTTATTAAGGGGGTCGTCGGAAATAGGGATTTCTAATGTGGGACTTTCTAAATTACTATGGGCGCTCAAAGTCCTAGAATCCGCGCTTTCAGTTCTACAATCTGAGTCTGAAGGTACACCTTGTGACGTGTTAACTACTAACGAACTAGCCTCTCCATGATGAAATAAATTAGTATTACGTGAATCATAGATTCTAATAGGGTTTGAAGCAAACTTAGTTGTAAATAATTTATTTTTATAATCTATTGTAGCTTCCCATTTTTCTAATAGATCGGTACCAATTAATCCATCAAAGTAATCGTGGAACTTATAAATATCAAATGAAACTGTACTCGTATCGTTAAATTCATTAAAAATAGGTAAAGTAATTGAATAGTCGTTTCTAGTTTTAGCATGAACACTGTGCACTTCGAATGGAGAATAAGTTAATGGAAGATCACTAAAGTATTTTTTTACAGCATTAGGACATAAAAATGACTGGTTCGCACCTGTATCTATTAAAAGCTTAAGAGGGGGTGACGCGATTTGAACATATGGAAGGTACTGTTGAGTTTGGAGATTAATTTCTGTTTTAATTTGTCGGATTTCGGAGTTTTTCTGAAAATCCTGTTCCTTTGATTCTTTTGCGTCCTCTTTTATGTTTCCGGACGGTTGGGGATATTCTACACATTCCTGAGGGGATGGTTGAAATTCATCGTACGCATTTTCTGGGAACTCATAGTAATCGTTATAAGTTCCATCATAATCGGTAAAGTAATCATTGAAAGAAGGATCATTAGAACAATCACTGAAATGCATCTCCCGACTTTTGAAATAATTATTGGGTGGCGGATTACCTGATTTGCTCCAATCATGCTTAGAAAAAACGTTAGTAGGTGGTAATTGTCTGCTCACAAAATGGCTAACACCACTCATTGGGCGTGGTTGCACTGATCCACTAGGCTGGTTAGGAGAATTCTGCTGGACTACTTGAAATGGGTTATTCTGACGGTTATAGTTTGGTGGGGGTGCCCTGAATACTAGCTGAGTTCGAGTTGGACCAAACTGGCGAGGTTGAAAATAATTCGGTTTCCACTGCGGTGGTTGTTGAGCTAGAAATTGGAATTGTGGAGGTCCTGGCATGCTATAATTATTAGGCCTTGGGTAATTAAAATGATCACCGGCTTGGTTATCGTTATTAATTCTTTTAACAGGTAAACGGTCATTACGATTTTGCAGATAGATGGTATTCGTTTCTTCATGAACAAACTCTAGTGCTTGTTCTATACTTTGAGGGCGCATACAACGCACACGTGATCCTACAGGATCTTTTAATCCGCGCACAAACGCCTGGAGTGTTAGTTTCTTATATAAATCCCTTTTAGCGTCTATGGTAGTTTTTAAGGTGTCGTGTAAGGAAACATACGTCATTATTGTACTAAAAAGATTCTGACAACGCTCATAGAACTCTTGCGGAGTGTTAGAGCCCTGTGTTAAAAGAGATAAATCACTATAAAGAGCGGTCTCGTCTCTTTGGTCAGCAAAATTATTTATTAATGCTTTACGGATGCCATCCCAATCACTTGCTATACCATTCGAGTTGATTAAGCGAGCAGCAGACCCTACAATTTTATTTAATATGCCATTAATAAGTGCAGAGTTAATTAACTCGGAACCACCTTGCACATTATAATATTCTTTAACTAAATGATCACACAAATTAATAAACCTAGTCAACACATTCGGGTTCCCGTCAAAGTCGGGTACCAACCGTAATGCTTTATAAATGATATCTAAATCTAAAGACATTTTTCCAGAAAACGATTCTGTATCCTCGTTTAATAATATATCTAAATTAAAACCTCTTCTAGAGTCTATCACTATTTCTCTACTACTACTTCTAACTATCCTAGTATTCCTGGATTTTCGTAGAAAGAAAATTTTGGAAAGTTATGTTAGTACGGGCTAGGATAAGCGGTCACTAGAAATAATCTAATGTACTTACATGAACATTATATCAGCCCCTTTACGTAATCAATGTCTGGATTCCTCGATACAGCACGACGTGTAGATTCTGGATACTCTGGAACGACTGGATAGCCGTACGGGCGGCTTAACGATTACGTAAATCTTCGTTTTTTTTTTCGCGAAACCGACCGCGAGTATCCTACCGGCTGCGCCAATTACGTTCGGCTGCAGGAGGATGTAAAGGAAACCGATATAATTTGCTTAAAGCTATTTAATTAATAAAAATATTACAATTAAATCCGTAAAACTAAGACGCGTGACACTTGTTCGATGTGAGAATCAAGAGTGATCGACGCTATTGAAAATGTTGAGAAGGTGACGGTGCCGACGACAATGGTTTCTTTGTATTAATTATGGTCTTCAGATTTCAATCCACGCTATCGAAAATGTTGAGGAGACGATGGTGCCGGCGACAATGGCTCTTTGTATTAATTATGGTATAAATCATGGTGGTCAACGATTTAAATGTGCCGCGAGTACGACATAATAGGGCGCTTTGTATGAGTCATGCTCTTCAGATTCAAGGTGACGCAAGCTCTACATAACAAACTTGATTCGTGATTAATTCTTTTGTTTTTGTTTACGTTTTGAGTTGTTTTGAGAAAGTTTTTGTTTACTAATTACGTCGTGTTACCTTTTCATACCCTGCCTTAGGGAAGTTTTCACCATCAGGAAAATTCATATTTTCAGGTGCTGAGATTTGCTTTGATTTGAATGCTTAGTTCAAGTTATTTTGATGTTAACTTTTTCTCTGAAAGTCGTAATTAAAGCATTTGAAAAAAAACTCCACTTTTCTAAACTTTGGGTCTTGAACTAAGCATTTGTACGATCGGGAAAAAAATCCGTTCGTCAACACTGTGAACGAATGAAACTTTTTCTCCCGATCGTCGACAGTATTGGCGACGGAGAGGTGCTACTGATAGGGAATATTTAGCTCAGGTGTGTAGAAAAGGGAAAGGGAAGCCCAGCTGTGGGACAGTTCTAGCTAGTTAGATATTTGAGCCTACAAACACCACAAATCCAAACAAAACACATTAAAACAGACACACACAAGTAACTAGAGTAAGTGCAGTAAACAAAACAATCAACTGGCTAATGGAAGTCTTAACCGCGCGAACCAGAAACTGTATCCGTAGATGTAAAGGTTCGTTTCTATTTACTGTTAGTTTAGATTTTATGGAAAAAGAGGTTTTAGAGTTATTCGGGACCCTACTTGCTAAACACACTATCAATCTCAATCTGAATAATTTTGAAACATAATATTGTCAATAGAGAAAATAAATCATTTGAATTTTAATCCATTGCTTCATATGTTCTAAAAATTGATCTGCTTAACATCGTAAATAACGCAATGAATGTTATTGAACTGTGAAAATGAAAGCCCGATAATATGTTACGCAATACTGATAATGTGTTACGCAATTATTCCGCTGATATTGATCATACGCTACCTTACCAGTTTACGCTTATTGAGCCTCAAAATTATAAGGTTTATTAGGGTAAGTTCAGCCTGAACGCAGCCCTTCTTCATATTAACGAAGATACGAACGCACCCAATGTCAACGGCGCTCGCGACAGGCTTCACGCGGACGAACCGGACGAACTTCACTTCACGATCTTAGCGCGCACCGCCATACTTTTGTCGCGACACACAAATACAATATTATAATTGTAATTTCCATAAAATAAACTACCTACTTATCAATTCATCGTGGTCGATCTTATTTGTATCGCCGCCAACTAGGATAAGACTGTATCAATCAAATTCTGCGCTACTATATTCTGCATCAACGCGTCAGATCATCTTAGGGACAGAATAAAATGTCACAGAACACAATTTTATCAGCATTAAAAAGTATTGTCCAAATAACCGGGAATTTGATTCGTACGAACTTATCCCAGCCCCGAACTTACCCCAACATACTCTACTTGGTCATCACCCAGAATTCGGGTATTCAAATGACTTATACCCGATTTCAGACACCTGACAATTTGAATACACAAGTACTTCTCTTGTTGAATTTGCGTGTCGTAGCTCTATGAAATTGGGCGAAGAGATTGGACGCCCTTGTCTGGAGACCGTAGTACTTACTCATTTTCACTTATTCTTGGTCGCTAGGCCGAATTTCATGGGCTGTCAAAGTGTGACTGCACCATAAACCACAGTTACGAATGAAAATGCGGTCATTTCTAGAGCCATTTCAAGAAGCATAAAAAGACCATTATATACCTAACAGTGACTTCTAAATACTTAAACTCCTGTACTATAAATCTGTTAAGGATCTCAAAAGTATGTCTTACAGTACATTCAAAGCAAATTCAAATCCGATAAGATGCAACCTCACCAAATGGAAGCATTGCCTTAACCGGCGCCGTCCAACTAATACCAGTATCATCCGGTTTGTTCCGCCCGTTTCCAGTTTAAAAGCCTATTGTGACTTACTCAAATGGACTTTGTTTTAGTTCGTTTAGGCACATCACTCACTTTAATGCATGGAGCAAAGTTGGGAACTAAAATTAATTCGTCTATTTTTGGGGTTTTAATCGAGAATGAAGTAAAAGCTTTTAAAATGGTGGACGTTTTAGCTTTATACATTTATTTCATTTTTGATTAGATTATAATCGGTCTGGCTTCTTTGAATAAAATTAGGTGTACAAATAAGTTTCCGCCGTTTTTTACAAAAAAAATAGAGGTTTATTCTGAAAGCACAGTACATTATGTTTTATTCAAAGGTATTTTATTATTTTTTATTACTTGTAATGTAGGTGCGAGTTCTTCTTGCGTTTGGCGCGAATCTTCCATTTTTCATTCCTTTGTCTTCCATATCAAAATCACAGTTTTTAAACTTTTAAAACCACTCACGACAACTTCTCTCGCTCAAAGCAGCTTCACCATAAGCCTCTACAAGTAATCGATGGGCCTCGGCTGCAGTTTTCTTCAAATTAAAGAAGTAATACCAGTTCCCGCAAATGACGCTTATTCGGTACAAACCTTGACATTTTTGCACAAAAAAAAATATCTAATATGGATAAAGAGTCACTAATATTCTAAGTGTATATTGTTACTAGATGTCCAAACTCACGATATCACATGTTACATCTGACGATTTTTACGTAACCTCTTAGTGAGGACATCTTTCGTTAAACGGCGGAAACTTATTTGTAGTTCAATATTTTAAAGCCTCATTCGGTTCAAATTATATTCTTTCAAACATTATTATAAACTTATTCTTTCCAAAAAAATATATAAACTAAGCATCGGCCGACCGATTAACTGAGACGTTGCCTGAGGTAGCAGCGAGGTGCGGGAGGGGTGTGGTGACGTGTTACCAGAGCTCAGTGCAGTTCACTGAGCTCTCGTGTATATATTTGTCATAAGTTGACGAATCACTGCAGTGATGCGTCAACTTGTGACAACTGTTAACCCTCAGCTACCTCAGGCAACGTCTCAGCTAAGCGGTCGGCCTATAGTAAGTTTTTTATCATCCGATCACAGTTATTTTACCACTAATAGCAGCAACTTTATTGTAACGGGAATAAAGATTACAATGACTTTGACAGACTTGTCTGTAGCAACAACAACTTTATTACAAGGAGTATAAATCTATCATGAAACTTGGAGAGTGTGTTCTTTGTGAAGATACCTACTCTTCACAAAGAACACACCCTCCAAGTTTCATGTCTCTAGGACCAGCTGTTTAGGCTGTGCGTTGATATATCAGTCAGGACTTTGAATTTTATACGAATATATGTACATAGATCAATCAGAAAAGCAGTGAATCCTCTATCTTTCACAGCCTATTGATAACGTTAGCAAACAGAACTGCAAACTTCAAAACTCTTTTCCTATTTCCAGAGACAACAAATAAAGTTTCGCGCAGAATGAGTTATAAATACGCCCATTCAAAGTTTTAAAGTCGGTCAGAATAAAAACATTGCTGTGGAACATGGACACGGCAGTTATGCTGAGACTGTGGCTTCGCCCGCGTTATATCCTTTGTTGAAACATCCAATTCCGATCAACTGTTTAGACGTGAAAAGGTAACCGACAGACATTACTTTCGCATTTATAATATTAGTAGATAAATATTCAATGTGTAGGTACAATGCGTGCTACGTAAGAAGAGACTTGACCCCGCCTCCCCCGCTCTTTCCGCCGCCCCCATGACGTCCGGTCCTGTCCCGCACTCAGACCTCATACCGCTAAAGATACCTAAAATCGTGTTCTGCGCATGTCAGACCACGTGGTGTGTCAAGTCTCTTCTTACGTGGCACGCATTGTAAGCATATTCTGAAGTACAAATAAATTATAAAGCAATGGATTAGCAATACCTATTCTTGAAAATTATTTAGATTGAGATTAATAATTTGTTACGCAATCAGGGTGCTGGAACCTAACAATCGACATAAACTTTATCTGTAAACACTTCAACAATAAGACCGCTTTTTAAGCAACATTGTTGCAAAACATTAATGACCTGGATGTTTTCATAATACATATGACAATTTCATGTTTTCCAAACACAACAAGCCTCTGACACCGAAACATAACTATATGTAAAAAGGGCGATATGGATGTATTCCCGTTGTCCCCGTAATCCGTGTCCCCGTTACGGGGACAACGGGACGTCATAAAATTCCTTACCGTTGTCCCCCTTATGACGTATGGGGCAACGGGGACAACGGACAGTTAAGATTTCACGTTCCTTGTATTCCCGTTGTCCCCGTAATCTGTGTACCCGTCACGGGGACAACAGAACGTCATAAAATTTCCTTAACGTTGTCCCCCTTATGTTCTTTTTTCACTTGTGAACTTAAAAAAATATAAAGAGTTTCACTCGAACTGGGACCTAGAGAAGGACATAGATGCTTTTCGTCATAAATCACAATAGAAGTCACGGGCAACACGTAGTTCTACATAAACAAATTGACAATACGAGTCGTTTAACTTTTTTGCCGCTGTGGCATAGTTGTTCCTGAAGGGAGACCACGAAATGGCAAATGTAGTACAGTACCCGGCGATAAATCGTCAATCAAAAAGAAAGAGACAATCGGCTAATTTCGGCTTCGTAGAGCGTTATATATCCAACTATATTAGGATCGGCTTCCAGTCTAACCGGACGCAGCTGAATACCAGTTTTTTAGATGGAGCGACTACCTATCTAACCTCCACAACCCAGTTACTGGATAATACGATACCCCTTGGTAAGACTGGTTGTCAGACTTTTGGTTTCTGACGACCCGTAACGACTGTCAAAGATCCACGAACGACAGCCGGGACCAACGGCTTTACGTGCTTTCCGAGGCACGGAAGGATCTTCGTATGTGAATATAGTCGCCCATCCACGGACCAACCAGGTCCGTAAGGCTTTTATCACTTAGCCACAAGCCTATCGGTACCAATAGTATGTACAGATAACAACCCCTACCTATAATTACCCCCCCCCCCTTTTTTATTTTTGGTTACCTATAATTAGAAGCGCACACTTGTATTTGTCCTATTCATGTTAACATGCTTTTTTTTTTCAGGACAGGAAATCATCAAATGAGATTGGTGTCTGAAATGGTCTTTTGACGAAAGAATCACACAGATTGAGTGGACATGTCCAGTCAGTGCATGCATTTGTCAAAAATCGTGCAGCTCAACTCAGAACTTGAGGAGCTCAACGATTCGACATTTGTGTAACTTTTTTTTCGTGGTGGGGAATCATCTAATGACCCCTCCCGCTCTGGGTGGAGTGGAAGGGAGTGTCAGACTCTTACTGACTAAAACCCACCCGTGTTCCTTCCTTAGCCCTTTATGTTCCGAGCCAGCGGTAACCCTTTCGGACAATCCCGCTGACCATACTGTATAGCCTCTGTTGACGATCCAATAAATAAATAAACTATACAACAGTTATCCCCCTAGATGCAATGAAGCGTACACACAAATACACCTCCCAATTCTATCTCTACCGAGAATAGAAATTGTGCGTATGTGCGCCAAAACACAAAACAGCTTTTCTCAACGCGAGCGTTAACTAATGTGTCGACGTGTTTGTGTAAACAAAACTATTTATGTTACGTAACTGCGTCTGTGTAGCGTTTGTTGAACGTTTGTCAAACGTTCGTGTTTCATGATTGAGCAATTAGCGTTTCATTTAGGTTTTAAGTGCAAATTGTCGTTGTTATGTCATTGGAGACTGTTGTTATTAAGACACGGTGTCGTGCGTGATCACACTGATCATAGATGTTTGATGTCGAGACACCGTGTTTTATGGAACTATTCACTTTGGGATTTGTTTAAAAGCGATGATTAAAATTAAGTGACCTTTTAAACATCAAAAATGTGTGGTTAAACAGTCGTTAATCATTACTTAAGTTGAAACAAGGTTTATGAATAAAGGCTCCTTCAAACAGGCGCGACACGCGATAAAATCGCGCGCTTCACAAAGGTACCGCAAGTCTCGCAATGAGCGGTGCCTTTGTGTCGCGCGCGATTCGCGTCACGCATTGCGCCTGTTTGTTGTTGTTTGTTTGCCGCCTTAAAGGGGATAATGCAGGAGCAAAACCAGCCTATAATGTTCCTACTACTGGGACAATGGTCTCCTCTCGGTTAGAGGGAGTGTGCCATAATACACCACGCGAGCCCAATACGGGTTGGTGGCATAAAATAAATGACATAATGGCATGATTACTGTCATCATGTTCCGTACCTCAAAAGGAAAAAAATCGGAATCCTTATAAGATAACTTCGTTGTCCGTTTGTCAAGACCCTTTTTCTCAGGAACGCGTGGAGTTATCAAAATGAAATTAATACCAAATACTCAGGGTTTCATTCCCTGGAAGCAGTGAAAAAATCAAAGTTCTAAGTCAACGCAATCAAAAGATACGGGCGTTTATGTTCAGTTTATGCCGCTTATTTTGACACTCGAAAGGGAATCAAAACCTATATACGGTACTTCCCGTTGACCTAGAATCATGAAATTCGGCAAGAAGCAATGTCATGTAGCACAAGTAAAGGAAAAAAATCCGAAAACCGTAAATTTGTAGTTACATACCTACAAATTTGTACGAACCCTCGGTGCGCGAGTCCAACTCGCACTTGACCGGTTTTTTTAACAGTAATTATAGATTGTGAAAGTACGGACGCCAGCACATCAATCTACTACAATCTGTCAGATTTCTTTAATAGATTTTCAACTTTATCGCTAAATCATAAGGTTCAAAGTTGATTGGGAAAATTTTACAGTTTCGGGTAGCTTGATGTGCTGGCGTTTGTACATTTTTTGTTTTATAGTTTCTTTTATTTTTAACATTATAATTATCCTTATAAGAAATCTGTCAGCACGATCCAGTGAGAAAAAATTTAAACGACCGCCGTCCAAATAAATTCAGAGAAATTAATTGTTAAACAAATTGACTACCAACTTAAATTGTCCGTATAATCAAATCGAAAATGCCACATACGTATACATACACGCACTCATTCTCTGTCACACACTCTTTGACAGTTGTATAAAATAGCTATAACACGGCAAATTGACGTACGGTGTCAATTTGAGTCAATTAATTTATATTGTGCCTTATCGATTTCTGCTGATAAGCCGGTGTTTAGATCTATTATATCATCGTTTTGTAAAGGTATTCCTGAATCACGTTTACAGATTCAATAAGATCGATGCTAATCGCAATATGCTAATTAATGACGGTTTTCTTAAATACCTACTGCTTTGTATATAATAGGCGAAATCTCATTTGGATGTTAGTGCTAATTTGGGTACCAGACACATTATCTAGGTGCCAATGATCATCTGAATTTCTCAACAAAATCACAGAGTGCAAGAAAAAGGTGCAACTACTTCGCGTGCCCCAGGCTTTTTGAAAAGCCCTAGGTTATTGCAAAGTTATTTGAATAAAAACTGGAATATTCAGTGGCTAGCGATATGGACACTCATAACGCTTTTATGGCCTAAAGGATTTAAGGATAAATCGTTTAGATCCTGTTCACAGCCTCGATCAATGCGACTTGCGACGCGACTGACGCGACTTACCATGCGACTTGCATCAAACTACATGTGCGAGTGTGGACGTTTTGAGAGCAGTAGTGATGAAATTATTTACACAAAGTAAAGCGCCTGGCTGGGTTCGAACCTACGTACGACCGTAAGTCGTATTGTTCGTAAGTCGCTGCCGTTACCACCACTGCTCTCACACGATTGCCACGATAGCGACAAAGCACACACGATCATGGAAACACCGATTATGTTAACAATCATAAACATCAGAATGTAGAACGCATCACTGCCAAAGACGTCCTCCAAACGATGCGCAACGTAGAGGTGTCATAGTGGAAAACCTTCTCACTTGATTATTAGCAATCGATCACAAAAATATTCGGTGACAAAAATATTTCATGATTCAGTACTTAACAGCTTGTTTAGAAGTTAAGTGAATATTGATGTCGGTATGTCGTTAAAAGGCGTTAAGAGGCCTCTTACAAAAATGCGCGTAGATGCATGAAAAAAAAAACCTGTGATAAACTATTTACATACCTTCAAAGTACGGAACCCTCGATGCGCGAGTCGGACTCGCAGTTGACCGGTTTCTATTTGTAATGTGCGTTTTATTTGTGCAGAATAAACAATTTTTCTTTCTTTCTTTCTATGATGATGATGATTTTAAAATGGCTGCTGTAATTATCATGGTACCTACATGGTTAAGAACCGTCCCGATAAACCAACCAAATTGCCCACACTGTCCTCTCATAAATATTAATACCGTGATTTGGAAATATCGTACCTAAAAGCCAACTATCTGTAACCGTATATCCGTGTAGTTTCTTGCCGGCTCTTCTCCATAGGAAACGACCAACTGGAACCGTGCAGCTAGGTTCTGACGTTTTATAGTGAGTGTCCATGTAGATTTATCTATATTATAACTAATTACTAATAATACAACTGAAGAATTTGTTTAAGGCTCCTGCAAACAGGCGTAATGCGCGACACAAAGGCACCGCTCGTTGAACGACTTGCGGTGCCTTTGTGTCGCGCGCAATTTTATCGCGTGTCGCGCCTGTTTGAAGGAGCCCTTATTGTTTGTTTGTTCGTTTGAACGCTCTAATCGCTGATACTACCAGTCGGATTTTAATAATCATTTTTGTATTTCATAGCTCAATTCTTCAGGATGGTTATAGGCTATCAAGTTGCGACTCTTAAGAACCGAGCAAAAAGGGAAAAGTCTGAAAGAATTTTAAGCGTAAATGAAGTAACAGCCAAGGCGGGCGATGCGATGCGACTGTGTGGGTCATAGGAACAAGAAATTTCACGCGGACCAAGTAGCGGGGAAGCTAGAATAGAATTGAAGAATAGAATACTCTTTATTATGTACACCATATAAATTACAGACATAAATATAGAAACTGTACAAAGGGTGACACAATGGGCGGTCTTATCGCTAAGAGCGATCTTTTAAAGACAACCTTAGGATGGATTTAAAAAGGGGAAGGACAGACAAATACTGTAGGTAGTCCGTGGTGTACCAATTTACATAATACAGTAAATATACACAATGTATATTATACTAATCTAAATAAATATATACACATACATATAAATATATCCATATAATAATAAACATGAAACAGGAGCAAAGAAAATAATATATAATGATGATGTTTAAGAAGAGAGGAAGTGCTTTGGAGCTAGTGTGAGATAAAACATTTTAATTTCGAAACAAAGTCTTTTACTGGTAACACAATACAATCTTTGTCGTTGGGCTCCGAAATTGGTTTTGGTTTCGCCAAAAACCTAAAACAATAATGAAAGTAGAATGATTTATTCATGCCCGTTGTTCCCGAGCAGAAATTTGCCCAAGTTGATATTTTAAGGTCGCAACTCCGCTATAAGTTTCCTCTCTACAAATACTCAAAGTTGCATCTCATCTCTTCTCACCTAAAGACTTGCTGTTAGATAGATATTGTTCTTTGTAGCCGGAGCACCTGAGCATACTTTATGCACATGCATTGTCGTTACCTGCCATATGACGTCATTATATTGAAACTCGTGTAGCAGGGAGGGAAATGGTGCATTTTATGCTCTTTGTGTTCAAGTTTTTTTATGAATATCGCTTGCGTTACGGATAGTCAAAAGACCAAAAGTCTGACAGCCAGTCTTACCAAGTATCGTGTTACCCAGTAACTGGGTGGTCGGGGTCAGATGGAAGTCGCTTTATGTAAAATACTGGTATTTATTTATTTATTTTGTTAGGGAAAACAAACAAATGTACATTATATAATTACATCTAAGATTACATTAGAAGTGGGTAAATGTACAATCCACAACGTTTCCACAGATTACCTAAGTTAATGATATAGTGAAGACACAATATTCAAGTTACAGAAAACAAAGTAGAAGACACTAAGAGAATAAAGAGGCTGTATACAAATAGTACTAAATACAGTTACTACGAAAACAAACAAAAAGAAAAGACACTAAACATCACGCAAATGTTAGATTATTCACCAAATATGTCCTAAATTTTTGGTTATCTAAAGCGAATATATCCAAAGTCACAAAATATTTATTGTAAATTTTAGCTAGTCTATGGATTATGTATTCAGCTAGATCCGATTAGACTGGAAGCCTATCCCAACACATTTGGGAACAGATTCAGCGGTTTTTTTTGCTCAGGCTTTTTTTTTTCATTCGTATGTTCCTCAAATATTAAACTTTTGAAATGGAAGCATTCTTTCGTCTAGTACTTGTAGTACATATCATTGCTCACATGACTAAAAGTCCTATCTCATTTTTCTAATTTTTTAGCTGACTTGAGTTTGACAACTACATTTTGTATATTCGTGATTCTCTTCATTTTTCACTAACCGTCGTACCTATATGTTATTTGGATCTCAAAAACTTTTTAACAAAACAGTTTCCCTCGATTTCCATGGGATCCTCTCATCAGATTCCAACTTGATGACAATGGGACCACCTCGAGAGTATAGTATACCCTTTCAAACGAAAAATAATTATCAAAATCGGACTACTCTGTAATAAGTTATACGTGGTCATACATAAAAAAAAAATTAAAATATACGCGTCGACTTGAGAAGCTCCTCCGTTTTTTCGTCAGTTAAAAATATAACCATTTTGAAAGGCAATTAAAAAAATGTATTGAATAACGAATAGAACAATGTAGTTGTCCTAACACAAATCAGCTAAAAAATGAGATAAGTAATGAGAGCGACGATATACGAGTATGAAAACCGCTTCGCGCGCTTTTGATTTTAAATTTTTCTTAGTCACGCGAGCGACGATATATGAGAACCGCTTCACGCGCTTCTGATTTTGAATTTCTCTTTATTGTTCCTTCGTCCGTCACACCACTTTACAACGCATTAGGAGCTGGTTTATGGGTCGCAAGCGCTAGTGCTGAGGATGAGGCCCTGCAATAGGTTTGATTACCAGGTTGAGCAGTGTTATTGGGCTTCTCCTCTAGTCTCTGGAATTTGTATCCGGTGGTGGCAAAAGGCTCCCCCCCTATTGCATGGGATTTAAACATAACTGGCGCAATGGCGGTGTACTATGGATTGTCTACATGTCTTTCTAACCTTTCGAGGAAATAAGGCGTGATATTATGTATGAACTTACAAACCCCCAAAAAAAACCCCTAAAACAGATAATTTCAAGTTACAAAACGCCTCCTCAAGTTCCCCATACTTAATCCTCTAGAACGATCCATTTTTATCCCAACATTACCATTATTAGCCAGTCACCCAGCTGTTACGTCCCACCCAGGTCCATTGAAGCTTTATCTTAAAATAGAATATTCCAGAGCCGGCCACATCTTATCTGTTTCCATCTCATACAATATTTATGCGTGAAGAACACAGAATGTCGATTACTCGTTGGTTTGCGAAGATGTTGGGTCTATAGAAGGTGTAGACGGAAAAGGTTAGGTGGTTTTTGATTGGTCATCATCATCTGCCTAGCCTTTTCCCAACTATGTTGGGGTCGGCTTCCAGACTAACCGAATGTAGCAGAATACCAGTATTTTACATGGAGCGACTGCCTATCTAACCTCCACAACCCAGTTACTGGGTAATATGACCCTTGGTACGACTGGTTGTGAGATTTTCGGGCTTCTGACTACCCGTAACGACTGTCAAAGATCCACGAATGACAGCCGGGACCAACGGCTTAACGTGCTTTCCGAGGCATGGAGGGGTCAAGGTATGTAAAGATGGTCACCCATCCACAGATCAACCGCGGCAAGCGTAGCTTAACCTGATCAATCGACCTGTGCGGCTATTATTATTTAGCCACGGGGGTTGATTTTTACTGCTATTATTATCCCTGACATCGGTTGAGGATAACACTGTAAGAAAACCTGCACCCTAATTGCGTAACACACTATTGAACTCAATCTGAATTGTTTTGAAGGATATTACTAATCCATTGCTTCATATGAAGCAATGGATTAGCAATATCATACACACACAGACACATTTACACATTTTACGAACACACACACAACACACACACACACACACACACACCCAACCACCTTCTGTCAATCAATGTGCCTAGCCTTTTCCGAGTGGCCTTTCAACCTAACTGGATGATTTTGAGTACCTTTCACGCAGAAAACAATGTAGTTTATGGTGCCTGAGACATAGTGAAGTTCTCTAGAGGAAACCTAGACAAAACGCCCTGAAATCAAAATCTGTATTTGCTCCTCTGTACAACAAGAGGCCTTTGTCCTGCAATTACAGGCCTATTACCATTGAAACTACGCTTGCATACCCATGAATACTACACCGCCGCGCTCCCACGCCATCCATTGACCACACATCTGAACTCTCGCTCCTGAACTGACGACCCTTAGGCGAGAAAGAGACAGCAAGATTATCACACAACACTTAATGTTTTAGGTGCTCTTTTGTAATCCTTATTGAGTGGCTGTAAATTGACTTTTCAAGGAGCCCTCACAACTCTAGGAGTGTTTCGTACTTCAGAGAATATTGTACATTAAACTGAAGACGTAATTTTTTATTTGGCAAAGTAGGCACTTAAGTGAGCGTGTTTGTGTACCTTAGGGAAATGATTTGGCTCGTGGTTTTATCGTTTTTTTAGGGTTTCGTTGCTGACGGTGAAACTTTTTAAATTGATGATTTTATGGTATTTATATTTTTTTTTTTCTTTTTACGTTACATTTTAAATTATGTCGATGACTTTAAGAGTAGGCGAAGACCAAAGAAACGATGGATAGACTGTGTGATGGATGACTAATAGAATAAAAAGAGGAGTATGGAACAAAAAGATATGTTACACCGACGCCAAATATAAATTGGGATAAGAACTGGAGAATGAAGATGAAGTTACGTTTGTAGAACCACTTATGTATTGTTTGACTTATTTGTAGACAATGCAATGCTACGTATAATGAGATTGAGGGCCAAGCGTTCAAGCATTTGTAACATCCAACAGCCCGCACTGGGTCCGCGTGGAGTACGGCAAAGTCCCAGCAGTGATTGATATTTGAGGTAAACTGAGCACGCCATGGCTGGTCACCTGTCAGGGGAGTGCCACATAAACCTTATGCTTGCCCAGGCAGACGGTAATCCATGAGGATCTCCCCAAAGGTTAGTAGAATTTGCTGATAATAAATACATTTTCAAAGGACTTCAGATGGGTACTATAAATCCTTACCCTACTCAAAACTATATCAGATAGACTTTCGTGTTGAAATAATCACACTAATATTATAAAGGCGAAAGTTTGTGAGCGTTTTGTATGTTTGTTACTTCTTTTCGCAGAAGCATCTGGACCAATTTCGATAAAATTAGGTATGGAGGTAGCTGAAAAAAGTTACCTATGACTGTGTTAATCCAGGGTATTAACACAGTCATAGGTAACTTTTTATCCCGATATTCGCACGGAATCGACACTTACGCGGGTGAAACCGCGGGGCGCTGCTAGTGTTATTATGTTTTGGAAAATAAATCTTCCAGAGATTTAGTTTCCAAAACTAATTAACTAAAAATATTTTATATAAAATATGAAAGGAGTGGAAGCTTTGACTGGAAGCGGGACAGAGGAGACTAAGAAAAAAATATCGTTAATTTTATTCGATCATTTGTTTATATTGACCACAAAATTACACCTTTTTAGGATTCCGAACCAAAATGGTAAAAAGGAATCCTTATGGTGAGACTCAGTCTGTCTGTATGTCCGTCTGTCACAGCTGGATATCTCAAGAACTACTAATGCTATGGAATAGTTTTAGATGACGTTTGCCCAACTATTTTGCAAATAAGAATATTTATATATTTTGGCAACAGAGTCCCTGTTGCCAAAATTATATAAATATTCTAAAGGGGGGGAAAGGGGGTCTTAAAATTCTGAGTAGGGCTACTAAAGCATGTGGGGTATCATATGAAAGGGCGCTGTTTGCACATTCTCAAACATTTTTTTCTTTTTATTTTAGACCGCATAGTTTTCGATTTTTGAGGAATAATGTACGAAAAAATACAATTCCCCATCTTATCTCCGAAGTTTGCGTAGACAAAAATCTGAAATTATCCTATGTGCTAGAAGTTTATGTAAAGATTGCAGAAAAAATAAAACGATGTCTCTAAATAGCACACTTTTCAGAAATCAACAAAAATTACATTAGTTCCACCACTGTATAAAGATTACCGTGGTTCCACTATCGGTCAAGAGATGGCGCTGACCTAAAACGGCAATATTTTACACCGCACTATTAAAATTCTCTGTCGAATATAGGCCTCGCCGATGAAAATTTAAAAATATTTCACGTTTCATAATACGGAACCCTCGGTACGCGAATCTAACTCGCTCTTGACCGGTTTTTTTACACGTTGGCTCTTTGTGTGTATAGTTTTTTTACCTAGATATATAAAGTATGTCTGTCCATCAGCAGAAATCTACGTAGCTATGTGCCTTCCACTTGATCTGACCAATATTATGTCTAGACTTTAAGAGACTGCGACCTCTAAGTTTGTTTCGGCCTTTCTTCTCAGAGTAGTCAGATAGGAAACGCCGACCTCATGTAGCTTATTTTTTTTAAAACATATGAAGTGATTCCGATGTCCTATTTACGGAATAAACAATTTCATTTCATTTTATATCCACCACTAGATAGTACAGTAGGCTCTACACACGCCAGCACATCAAGCTACAATCTGTCAAATTTCTTTAATAGATCTTCTACTTAATCGCTAAAGCATAAGGTTTAAAGTTGATTGGGAAAATTTGAAAGTTTGGGGTAGCTTGATGTGCTGGCGTCTGTACATTGGTTGTAACATTCTGACCTTAAGTTGGTCAGCTTAGTACGCAGTTTCAATAAAAGGCGACACCAGCTAATACTGGATTTGTGACCACTCACGTGCGGCCTAACGTACCTACAAACAAGTAAAGGTTACATAATCCTGTCACCCAAGTAAAAAGCCACTACTAAAACCAGGTGCCAAGACTAAAGTAGTTAAGTGAAAAGTGCTCAGGATAATATCCTTTACCAGGGAAGGGTGTGTACTTTGGAATTTGTAGAGCTTTGTCAGTGTGAGTTCACAGAAAAAAGAATAAGGATTCCTTAAAGTAGGGCATCATACAAAACAGTAGGACAATATTTTTTTTTTACTTCTTTTTTTTCTGCTCAATGGCCTGCTCATGACCTCGATCACGCCTGACGGAAAGCGATGGATGGAGTCTATGATAGAACGAGCGTCCCCAGAAAATGCCTGTTCACTCTTGCTTACAATATTTTTTTTTTTAGACAAGAAATAGACGTTTTATTAAAAAAAAAATACAGAAAGGACGTGCGTGTCGAATATTTCGTATATTCCCAGTCGCCCCCGCATGGATTGCCTCTTCTGTGAACTTCTGTGACAATTTAGATGAAAACATCTAACATCAGCCGGTCTATTCGAGTGTGACCCGTGGTCAGTGGTCCCTCCTGTAGCCCCTGGAAGGTACCACGGGTATTTTCTATATCCGTTGTCCCTCCGAGAAATACAATGCTGCCGAATCAAAATGGTAGTTTCTGCCGTTTCTGCCGAGAGACGGTACCTTCCAGTGACTTCCCTGGAAGGTATCGTCTCTTCGAGAAATACAATGCTGGCGAATTAATGTTGTACCAAGGTCAAGTCATAAAACAGTCAAAAGTTTTATTCATAACTAGCTGCGCCCCGCGGTTTTACCCGCGTAAATTGGTCCAGCCGTTTGAGCGTGAAGAAGTAACAAACATATAAGATACACACTCACAAACTTTCGCCTTCATAATATTAGTGTGATTAAATAATATAAATAACTAGTTAAAGAATACAAATTCTGTAAAAATCTCCCCTCGAAAACTTAGGTGAAGTTTAAAGTGATCCAGTGACGCAAACACATTTTCACAATGCAATTTTTACAGAATAGGTAGGAAATTGATAAACGTCCTTTGTCACAGCGATACTGAATGCCGTATCTGTTCTGACAATGCTTTGATTAGTTAATATTGTATTATTTCTACTATCAAAAGCTTGTCCGTAAACTAACTGAACTACGTTAGTTCGCCGGATGTTAGCGGTACTGCAGGAAAACATCGGAACGGCATCGGCGCGATTGGAAATCCGACGTAGAAAAAACATCTGCCTCCGCATCCGTCCGTTCCGCTACAAGCTTGGAAATTCAGTCAGTTAGAATGGCCAGTGTTTTCATTTTCTGTCGTAACAGCTTCCGTCCGCGATTTCGTTCGCGTGGAGGCTGTAAGCACCACAATATATCAAAATAACAGCCACAATTTTATAAAATTTTTAAAAGCTACTACATCTGTCAAATTTCTTAAATAGATTTTCAACTTTATCGCTGGCAGCATGAGGTTCAATGTCAATTGGGAAAATTTGACAGCTTCGGGTAGCTTGATGTGCTGACGTCTGTACAGGTTGTCCGTGTGAGAAGCGCCTCGTCCTGAGGTCGACACGCAGCTTTCGCTTGAGTTCCTGCATAGTATACTACCTAATGGCACAACACTGATACACTGACTGATGCATTCTTACAGATCATTCCTGACGAACGGCTATCACTAAAACAATATAACAGTAAATTGTAAACACACGGGTTTTCTCATTAACAATCGCCTAAGTATAGACATTTATTTTTAAAAATAACCATACATGACAGAAGAGGCCCAAACTTGAAGTTTTTTGTGAGTATAATAGACAAAATAGATATTATAATAAAATGTAAAAAAAAGAATGATTAAAAATTGTTTAGTTATCCTTTACCGGGATTCAAACTTTCTCTATACTAAATTTCATCTAAATCGGTTCAGCAGCTTAAGCGTAATTTTAAAGGTTAAAGGCACCTACGAACAGGCGCGACACGCGATATAATCGCTTTTATCGCTTGTCGCGCCTGTTTGTAGGAGCCTTAAATCTGTAACTATCGTCAATGTTATTACTACCGTTTGGAGATATACAAACATAATGCAATATTGCTTGTCCTCCATTACATGGCAAATAGCGTGATTGATTCCTTATCGAAAGGAATGATTTGCAATAATATTTTGTATCAAAATATTGTCCTTAGGTATTTATTAGTTACACGTGTCAGCGTAGAACTAGAATATTTGGGCATTTTTATTTATCAGTTCGGTAGGCTTCAAACCTATCACAGAGCCAAACCCCAATTGCGTAATACACTTAAATGTTTAAATCCATTGCTTGTTTGAAAAATTCGTCTGCTCAACAACTTAAATATTGTTGCGCGCCACAAATAATGCCTGATACATAGTGACATTAGTTACCACTGGCGCCATCTAGTATCGGGTAGCAGAACTAGTACCTTGGTACTAGGACATTGACCCTTCAAGGAACTATCGACGTCGAGTCAGTCGGGACCGCTATGTACTCGAACATACTAGATGTTTATAGAGTAGCTCTGTGGCACTATATAAGGCGGGCGCGAGCCGCGAGACATTTAGTTTCGATTAAGCGATACGAGCGAGAACATCAAAGACGACATTCGAGTGCGACTTAAGAGTGATCAGTAAGTGCAATTGTGTTTCTTAATTAGTGTGTTTGAATTGTAATTAGTGTTGTGATTAAGTGTCAATTTTTGGTGATTAAATCGGCAGTTTTAATTGTCACGAACCCCAAGCTCGTAATATCTCGTAATATCTTTACTGAATGTTATCGAATTGTCGAAAGTAAATATAATTTTGTATTTATCTCCTTCACTCTACACAATGCTTTTTAATTTTCATTTCAGGTGCCGTATTAGGTATGACGTTTTAATGCCATCATGATTTCAGTGCAGAAGAGAGACGGGAATATACACGACCGAAAGTACCATACCTTTTTTTTTCAGGATGGGAAATCATCTAATGACCCCTCCCGCTCTGGGTGCAGCGGAAGGGAGTGTCAGACTCTTACTGACTAAAGCCCACCCGTGTTCCTTCCTTAGCCCTTTATGATCCGGGCCAACGGTAGAGTACCATGTCTCTTTTAGACTGGCATCATGATGGCATGATTCATAAATACTTCATAATATTTATTCATTTAAACTTTTCGCACAAAAAGGTACCTACAAAGGCAGACTTAATGCCTTAGGCATTTCTCTAACAGTCAACCAAGAGTGGTGAAGAGGTGCTTTGGTTGAGAGGAACAATGATACAAAAAACTATTAAAACTAGGTACACAAATACATAAATAGGTTATATACACATACATACTATTCACTATAATATATACTTATCCATACTTAATAATATAAATGCGAAAGTGTGTTTGTCTGTCTGTCTGTCTGTTACCTCTTCACGCTTAAACCGATGAACTAATTTCGATGAAATTTGGTATAGAGATAGTTTGAGTCCCGTGAAAGGACATACGGTAGTTTTTATCCCGATATTCCCACGCAATCGACACGTATGCGGGTAAAACCGCGCAAGCTGCAGTAATTTATACAAATTCAAGGGAAAGAGATGTGACTCTACTCTATTTGTTTTGAAAACAACTTTGTAATTTCCACTACGCTATAATACGCTCGCAATAGCCTAAAAACTTCGCCATTTGTACAATTGGTTTTACAAAAGACAATTCCTAAATAGCAAATTTACAGGACGCATAAAAAACGTAATTACTTTACTGTATATCCAAATTAGCTCCATAAAAGATTATAATTTTAATGAAAAGAGATCGCAAACATTACGTAATATAAAAATTCTGCACCTGTTATTAAAATTTGTATCAAAGCAGAGTCGTTTAAAATTATACCGTTGTCAATATACATGGCCTTCCCTCCAAGAGATAATTGCGACGGCAAATGACTGTATAAACATCAAAAGTCTAATAATAAGTTTATTTTAAAACTCTTAGCGCCCCACGGTTCCGATCGGTGTCGATCCCGTGGGAATATCGGGATAAAAACTATTCTATATCCTTTCCCAGGACTCAAACTATCTCTATTCTAAATTGCATCTAAATCAGTTCAGCGATTTAAGGCTCCTGCAAACAGGCGCGACGCGCGACGCGAATCGCGCGCGACACAAAGGCACCGCTCGTTGCTCGACTTGCGGTGCCTTTGTGTCGCGTGTCGCGTCGCGCCTGTGTGTACGAGCCTTTAAGCGTGAAGAGGTAACAGACAGACACGCTTTCGCATTTATAATATTAGTATGGCTTAATACTATTAAATTTTATGTCAGTGTATTCAAGATGTATTTTAGACCTGACGATACCGGTTACATGATGAATTTATTAACACCTTAGAGAAAGGATTCGCCTCGTGGATATTTATAAGATTAGAGAAAGACCAAAGGTAATGGGGAAGTGTGGAAGCAAAGGACATGTTGCGCTGACCCTAAATGAATTGGGATACCTAAGAGCAGGAGAACGACGATGAGTATGGAGTCGCCTCAGCGGCACGTGCGGCGGCTGGTAGAGGCGGCATGGTTGACACTTTCCATACTGTACGTGACAATAGGTCGTGGTGGAGCAAAATGAAATGATAGCGGACTGTATAACAAACTTGATATAAAAACCGAACCGAACCGAACCCGCGCCACACCGCCATGGCGATGGCGGTGTGGCGCGGGGGCCCGCGCTCGAACGTCGGCCGGCTGACTCCCCGCTGTCCCCACAACCCTCGTTCACTGCCTCCAGCGCGGGGCGATGTTGAGAGAAGCGCGAGCGGTCTCGACACATGCAAACCAAGACACAATTAATGTAAGCAAGGGTTGCCAACTTTTTTATATCAAGTTTGATATAAAAAAGTCACCGCCATCGCTAACTAGCTGACCCGGCGAAGTTCGTACTGCCTCAGAATGAATGTATTAGAAAATGAAACATCATAAAAACTTTTTTTCGTGAAAATTTCCCATGTTTTAATAGTTATTCTGCTATTCAGGTCGGAGACAAACCCAACAAATAAAAGATCATAGAAATCGGTCCAGCCGTTCTTGAGTTATAAATGGTGTAACTAACCCGATTTTGTTTAATTTATATAATAATTATAGATATGGTAATTCCCAGTAAAAATGTAATAGATGGCCAAAAAATATATAATTACGTATACCTATTTCAAAAATATTTTATTTTTTAAATGTATTTTACTTTTGCTACTTTGAGCCTTAATAACAAGTTTTTTTTTGGGTAGAAGTATTCCAATCCCAATATTCAGAAAGAGCAATTAATCTTCCCGCCTACTATCTGCTCAAGAAAACTCGACGATACTTGATTGATTTGAACTGCCAATGTTAAGATCCCTTATTTTGCACAGACGTTGTTTATCGGTGTGTAGGTTGTTCTCCAGTACCTATTTAGTCTGTAGGCGAGACACCAAGGCCATTTTCTTAAATTATTTGCTGTTTTGGCAATGTTTTGGTCTAGGCTAACTAGCTCAACTGTACCAATCTCAACTTTACTAAACTTATTTAAAGGTGAAAACATACTATACTTATTTTCTATGAAAATTATCAAAATGTTGTACCTATGTAATGGTGCCTAAGACACAGGCCGTGCCTAGTTTCAGACCAACGATACCTCCATATTGTAATTTTAAATTAAGAAATAAACGACTATTATTATTGTTTTATTAACAATTATTATTATACTTTTTATTTAGATCAGTTTACCTGTACCCAGCGATAAATATTGCACATCGACCTTTGGAAATTGGTGTGTTTTATACAAAGAATAAAAATAATTATCAAAAGAAGCAAATCATAATTGTTTTAACAGCTCCTAATAGATACCGGACTGTTTGTATTTCGTGCGACAGAGATAACGCTATACGAAGCCGAAATTAGCCGATTGTCCCTTTCCAAAGGTCGATGTGCAATATTTATCGCCAGGTACTGTACAGGCGTTTACAATTGAGTATTCTGTGGTACACAGGGTCAGCGTTTGCGATGCGCGCCAGAATGTGGTTGGGGTCGGTCAGGTTATTTAAAAGGCTTTCATTGAGGGTTAAACTTTTGTATTTTTGCAACACATTTCACAACATAACGTGCCCATGTCAGGGCCTCGTGACTAAGCTCAAATTGTAAGTGTCAATCTGTCAGGCTGCCACGTTAGTGACAGTGCACCGCAGAGGTAATTTAGGACGGAGGAGTTCGTACAGCGCAGAGGGACTTCATCATCATCATCAGCCTATAATGTTCCCACTGCTGGGACACAGGCCTCCTCTCAGTGAGAGGGAGTGGGCCGTAATCCACCACGCGGGCCCAATGCGGGTTGATAGATGTCACATGTCTTCGAATTTTTGGTTCTAGGACATGCCGGTTTCCTCACGATGTTTTCCATCACCGTTTTGTGAGCAGTGGTGATGAAATAATTTACACAAAGTAAAGCGCCTGTCTGGGTTCGAACCTACGACCTACAACTCGTAAGTCGCGGCCGTTACCACTTGGCCACCACTGCTCAGAGGGACTTATCGTTTAGTAATAACGGTCACATGGGTCGATCAGGTTAAGCTATGCTTGCCGCGGTTGGTCCATGGATGGGTGACCATCTTTACATACCAATACCCCTCCGCACCTCGGAACGCCGTTGGTCCCGGCTGTTATTCGTGGATCTTTGACAGTTGTTACAGGTCGCCAGAAGCCCGAAAGCCTGACAACCAGTCTTACCAAGGGGTTTCGTATTACCCAGTAACTGGGTTGTGGAGGTTAGATAGGCAGTCACTCTATGTAAAATACTGGTACTCAGCTGCATCCCGTTATACTGGAAGCCGACCCCAACATAGTTGGGAAAAGGCTAGGCAGATGATGTTGAGATCGTACATCACATACACAACACAATTTCTCGATCTATCTGTAAAATCCCACCGTGAAAACTTAGGTGAAGTGAGCACCGGATCACTTCACGGGATTCGACACTATTGATGAAGTGAATTTGAAGTGAGCTCACTTCAAATTCACTTCACCAAAGTTTTCCTTAAAGTTTTCAGTTAATAAGTACATAATATTACATATCGATGATTTATAGACACTAGAGACTAGACATTTACAGCTTTTAGAGTATCAGGGTAATTTTTACAATAAGTCATCATCTGCCTAGCCTTTTCCCAACTATCTTGGGGTCGGCTTCCAGTCTTACCAGAAGAAAGAAAGAATTTTTTTTTTTGATGCAACTGAATACTAATTTATTACATGTAGCCAAAGCCTATCTGACCTCTACAACTCAGTACAATGCGTGCCACGAAAGATGAGACTTGACCCCGCCTCCCCCGCTCTTTCCGCCGCCCCTATGACGTCCGGTCCCGTCCCGCACTCAGACCTCATACCGCTAAAGATACCTAAAATCGTGTACTGCGCATGTCAAACCACGTGGTGTGTCAAGTCTCATCTTTCGTGGCACGCATTGTAACTAGGTAACATGATACCACTTAGCAAGACTGGTTGTCAGATTTTTGTGTTTCTGACTACCCGTAACGACTGACAAAGGTCTACAAATGACAGCCGGGATCAAAATCTCAGTCACGTGTTAAAAAGATCTGAAATAAGTATGACGTCATGCAATCGTATCGTTAGATATAAATACAATCTTGGAACAACGATGTTAATTAAGTATTTCGTATCGATCCGTTTCAATCAGATTCGGTATTAATATGTTTTTAGGCGAGTTCATTTCCATTAAGAGGGTAATCATATTGTTAGACGTAATTGTTGTTTACAATACTTCATCATCATTATCATCATTTAAGCCGAAAGACGTCCACTGCTGGACATAGGCCTCCCCCAAGCATCTCCACTTCGACCGGTTCTGTGCTTCTCGCATCCAACGGGTTCCTGCGGCCTTCACAAGGTCGTCGGACCACCTTGTGGGAGGCCTTCCAACGCTACGTCTTCCACTACGCGGTCGCCACTCCAGAACCTTTCGGCCCTATCGGCCATCTCTTCTGCGAGCAATGTGCCCTGCCCACTGCCACCTAAGTTTGGCAAATCTTCGGACTTATAATACTTAGTTATACGTATTTAAAGCCAGCCTATTAGTATCCCACTGCAAGATAAAGATCTCTTCTCATACAGAGAAAGCACGAGCATTGATCACCATGCTTATTCAAGACGGGTTGGCGATTTTAGACTTCTATTGACTATTAGTCCAGCACCCCGATTGCGTAATGTACAGACGCCAGCACATCAAGCTACCCGAAACTGTAAAATTTTCCCCATCAACTTTGACCCTTATACTTTAGCGATAAAGTTGAAAATCTACTAAAGAATTTTGACAAATTGTTACTTAGCTTGATGTGCTGGCGTCTGTACTACTAATCACAGTCTGAATCATTTCGTAATCCATTGCTTCATATCTTCGAAAAATGTATCTGCTCAACAATTTAATTAACGCAATGAATGTTGTTGAACTGTCAAAATGAAAGTCATTGCTACTAAAAGTTTTACGAAATTATGTTAAAGTTGTTGTAATTGTGTTAAAGTTGTTGTAATTATGTTAAAGTTGTTGTAATTATGTGTAAGTACTTTCAATAACACCGAAATGTAAAATGAATTACGGTCGAACACTAATTTACAGAGACCGCACTGCATGCAATAATGATTTTCGACTCCAAAGACTAATGATAATGGGTATTGTACTAACTCATTAAGTTGTATTTTATGTTGATTAATTACTATCATAATTAAAATGATGTATTCGTTCAGTCGATCTATTCTTTAAAAACCTGCACATTGGTGAAGTGAGCTTGAATTGAACTATCATTCCACTGACACTATTAACAACGCAACTTCCATCCGTCATTAACAACGCAATGAGTGTTGCTGAACTGTCAAAATTAAATCCGTTGCTACTTGTTACGCAATTATCCTAACAGTTACCAATAGTTAACATCTTCAAATAGTTTTCTGTTGTTTGCCAACCTTACAAGTTATGGCTATTAATATTACATCAGGCGCTTTAGGCAGTTTTATGAATAATTAGGTGAGTAGCTAGTTTATGCAGCCGCGGAAACATGGGGAGGGCAACCAGTGCAGTTGCCCCATGAGCTCCTGAGTCCTTGAGGCTCCGACCAAACGGAGTCTAAAACCCTAAATTACGTATAAGCAAAGTTTGAAAACCTTGTGTATTTCATTTTTGTATAGGTACAGTATATTAATATGAAAGAGACAAGTCGTAGATATCCTCGTACATATCCCGGCGATAAATATTGCACATCGACCTTTACCTTTTTTTGTATTTTATACAAAGAATAAAAATAATTATCAAAAGAAGCAAATCATAATTGTTTTAACAGCTCCTAATAGATACCGGACTGTTTGTATTTCGTGCGACAGATATAACGCTCTACGAAGCCGAAATTAGCCGATTGTCTCTTTCCAAAGGTCACAACACACACACACACAATCAGCCTATAATGTTCCCACTGCTGGGACACAGGCCTCCTCTCTGTGAGAGGGACTGAGCTGTAATCCACCACGCGGGCCCAGTGCGGGTTGGTAGATGTCACATGTCTTAGAACTTTTTGGTTCTAGGACATGCCGGTTTCCTCACGATGTTTTCCTTCACCGTTTTTGAGAGCAGTGGTGATGAAATAATTTTTCCAAAGGTCGATGTGCAATATTTATCGCCGGGTACCGTAAAGGCGTACGTTCTCGAGTTTTCTGAAAATAGATGCCGAAGATTTTTTCCTACTCAGGTGACGACTGATAGTGAAGTTTGAAAGAAAACGTCATGCTACCCCAAACGTAATTGCGATAAGGGCCAAGAGAGAATGATGAAACTGTGAAATGTATTTTCTATGATGACATGTATTTCCTTCTCTTCTTTCCTTCTCACAAATCTTTCTGTCGCGCGGCCACAGTGTAGATTTCAAGCTGGTGGAGCTTGAATCTACACTGTGGCCGCGCGACAGAAAGATTTCCATATTGTAATCCGTAGAGGTCACATGAGCTACGGTAAACGTTATTTAGGATTATTATGCAAACGATCCCACCGTATATTGGCACCAAGCCCGACCTATGTATGGATTTCGTAACTTACCGTACCAATAGAGCAAAAATCCTAAAAGGTTATCGATTCGATGCTGTTTTAAAGTTCCATTTACTTGTGTCACCTGCCCGAGACGATGCTTCTACAGAGTTATTATTATTCGGAGTCGAGTTCTATAATAACATTAATAACCACTATCTCTGTGTCCAATAAAGAGTATTCTGTTCTATTCTATTCCTCAACCTGGGCACCTGTGGCTGACGAGGAAGTGACTAGCTATTCACGATTGTGTCGCTCAAGAAACGTACAAGAGATTGCAGATCGCGTGTAAGCAAAAGATATACTCGTACACATATTAATAGTTAATCGCTGATTGTTCACACTGCCGACGTGGGGCTCGTTTGACGCAGCGGCAAAAGCTAAGTACCAATGAGAGTACTCGCTCAGCGACGCTCGCTCGGTGGGCGGGAACACTAGCTGAGAGACTCACGCTTGTTACATACGCAAACCAGCGAGTAGGTAATCGCTTGTCGCCGTCGCGCACTCAGTGTTCGTTGCTCGCCAACTCGTTTTAAGTTACTAGCTCTACTCGCAGCAGTGGCGGTGCGAGAGGTGCCTTGTGCCCAATTCGTCCGTACATCAACTCAGACTGTTGCAGTCCACTGCTGGGCATAAGCCTTTGCGTCACACATTTCTTCGTCCAAAGCTGGGTAAAGTAAAGAAGCAAGCACACCAGCTATTAAAAATCAAATGCGATTGTTACAAGTCAGCATTCTCATTAAAATTTATAGCATGCTGTTTGTTTGTGTTAAATACTAAATTACATTGATTTGGATCAATGTAATTTTGAACAAATAATTTCATCAGATCTCAAAACGGTGAAGGAAAACATCGCGTGGAAGCCGGCATGTCCTTTAGAACCAAAAATTCTTCCTTGAGGAGCTGGGATGGATCGAATGATCGATTTTCCCACCCGTACGCAAAATACGCGTATTGACGTGGAGTTGCGGACATCAGCCCGTATTACCTACCTATAACCGTCCACATTCATACCATTTTTCCTCATTACTCCTTATCATCACAAACCCATAAAAAATAAAATTTTCATGTCCTCCAGACCGTAATTTGGCCACAGCGGCCAATCTCAACGGAGCCATATGTAGCCTTCGGCGCGGGAGACATTATAGTGCACAAAAGTGCGCGCATACACAGGTGCACTCCCTCTTCACTCACTCACTGAAGTCTGAAAACTCACTCTCATAGTCCGATAGGACGGCAATCCGACACGACCGGAAAGAGATCAGGCGCTGTCGGTCGATTCTGTCAAAATCTCACCGTGAAAACTTAGGTGAAGTGAGATTGTTTTTGCTAGGAATTGACACTATTGACAGCTCACTCCACGCTCACTTCACCTAAGTTTTCACGGTGAGATTTTTACAGAATAGCACTGCAGGACCCGGCTGTCGTTAGTGAATCTTTGTCAGCCGTTATGGATCGTCAGAAGCCCGAAAGTCTGATAACCAGTCTTATTACCAAGGGGTATCGTATTACACAGTTACTGGGTTGTGGAGGTTAGGTAGTCAGTCTCTTCATGTAAAGTACTGGTAGTCAGTTGCATCCGGTTACACCGGATGCCGACCCCAACTTGTGGGTAAAAGATGTGAATTCCAAGTCTTAGGAGGAAACGCGGGAGGTCTTTTCTCCATAGAAACGCTCTCGCCTGTTTTCTTTCTGGTTAATGACCATAAAGCAATGATTTTTTACAGAATAATAAATATTAAACACTCGTGTACGGTTCGTACACTTGTAGAGTTGGTACGGTTGAGGTTGGAGCGCGTAGAGAAAAGATCACTTAGTTTCCGATAGGTTTATTCTTGTTTACACGTAAAATTGTTGACGATTCCTTTCTCTAATGTTAGTCACCGCGTAGCAGTAATCGCACTCATCGATTCATTGTATGGCATTAATATTTATAGCACTAAAATGACGCACGTATAGTGCGAGGCACCGCGTCAGCAAAACATGTACAGTTTAAGACTGTACAACTCGTATGTTTTCTTTTTTGATGATACATTATTTTTATAAGCACTAGATAGAACCCTCAAAAAATACCGATTTAAATCACTATCAACAGAGGCCTAGTGCACAAATTTGGCAACTATTATTGAAAAAAGAAAAACATGGGGACACAGTATATATCCTTCTTATTCAGTATGAAATATCTTTTAAATTGGTCCAATATTGGAGGAGGAAATAGGCGAGAGCCACCTCGAATTATGACTTTTTACAAGCTTTTTCAGAAGTCTCTCTGACCGCATTTCCTCTTAAGGTGTCCCATCTCTGTCACAATGCCACCGAGCTATTACTACTCTCTCCAAAACTTAGGTTATCTCAAAAGACTAAGTTATAGCTGGCAACAAATTCAATTATAAGAGAAAATAGGAAAGAAACTTTGTAAGTGAAAAAGTTTAGATAACGTTAGATAATTTCGGAGAATCGAGGTAATTTCCTTTTAAGTTGTGAAATGGTTTAATGTTACTTTATGTAATGGTAGGATATTTCATTATTAACTGGGTATAAGGCATTTTTTTAAACAACACTTTAAAGCTTGACAACTAACTTGTTTTGAAAAACATCGTTGAAAATGAACAGGAAATACACTGTCACGTTTTTAATCACATTTATTTTCTATAATAACAGCTCACATACAAAATTGTTACTTTACTACTTTAAAAGTAACATTTTACATAATTTTCTACAAGTTATAAAGCAAACCTTTTATAATAATAATACCTTTCATGAAGGCTTTGTAAAGTGACACGAGTGTTCCGTACATATCATGAAACCAATTTAATTAAAATTTATTAAAAGCATCAATACGTCTATGAGCATCACATAGTACTTAATAATACACATAGTACTTAAGGGATCAAAATGATAGATGATACATAAAAAAAACATATTTTATACTACACTTGCTTAGTAAGTGTACCAATACTACCCCACTAAAAGGCTTGAAAGCTGTTCATTAAACCTTCTCAAAAATCTAGGCAGTTATATTGTATGGAATTTCATTACTGCCCTGAAAATCAGGCTAATAATGCGTTCATTACTAACGCGTTTTGTTTTTGAAGTGAAAACTTCTTTGGCATTGTTGCGGCTTGAAATTTTATGAAACGAAAAAGCGACAGTAAAAAGAGACATAATTTATAAGATTTAACGTGGGAGAAAATGAGACAGAAAGCATTATACAGTGTTTTTGAGTGTATTGAGTGTTATTGAGTGTCTTTGAGTGTTATTGAGTGTTATTGCGTGTTTTTGCGTGTTTTTGAGTGTTTTTGCGTGTTTTAAGTGTTCATGAGTGTTTTTGTGTTTTATTGAGTGTTTTTGAGTGTTTTGAGTGTTTTTGAGTGTTGTTGAGTGTTATTGAGTGTTTTTGCGTGTTTTTGAGTGTTGTTGAGTGTTATTGAGTGTTTTTGCGTGTTTTTGAGTGTTCTTGAGTGTTTTGAGTGTTTTTGAGTGTTATTGAGTGTTTTTGAGTGTTATTGAGTGTTTTTGAGTGTTATTGAGTGTTTTTGAGTGTTATTGAGTGTATTTGAGTGTTTTTGAGTGTTTTTGTGTTTTATTGAGTGTTTTTGAGTGTTTTGAGTGTTTTTGAGTGTTGTTGAGTGTTATTGAGTGTTTTTGCGTGTTATTGAGTGTTTTTGAGTGTTATTGAGTGTTTTTGAGTGTTTTGAGTGTTTTTGAGTGTTGTTGAGTGTTATTGAGTGTTTTTGAGTGTTATTGAGTGTTTTTGAGTGTTTTGAGTGTTCTTGAGTGTTTTTGTGTTTTATTGAGTTTTTTTGAGTGTTTTGAGTGTTTTTGAGTGTTGTTGAGTGTTATTGAGTGTCATTGAGTGTTTTTGCGTGTTATTGAGTGTTATTGAGTGTTTTTGCGTGTTTTTGAGCGTTCTTGAGTGTTTTTGAGTGTTTTAAGTGTTTTTGAGTGTTATTGAGTGTTTTTGAGTGTTTTGAGTGTTTTTGAGTGTTTTGAGTGTTTTTGAGTGTTGACGTATTTTGTAGAAACAATTTTCTTGGTAAAGTTTAAAGTTTGGCGGTGTAAATCACAAGTTAAAATGAGTGATTCCAGTGACAATGATAGCAATTTATTAATGTAGTACAACAGTTGTAGTATAAAGCAGTATATATCACTCGAGGGTAAGTACAGATTACTAAACTCGTGTGGTTTACGGCCCTCCGCTTCGCGTCGGGCCTCAAATGCACACTCGATTAGTAATCTGTGCCTTACTCCCCTTGGTGAATAAATAGCTAATATAATTTAGAACAGAAGGCGTTGTCTTATAAATTACTAGCGTACAAGGAATTTTCATGCGATTTATTTATGTAGGGAAAAGTATATTTTCCATTGACATGAAAAAACCAACTGACAGAAAAAGTACTCTGTGCCAACTGACATTTTGTTGACATGCAAGGTGACAGAACGCCAACGTTACAAAAATAAAACGGAACTTTAGCGAACATTTACTCTTTTGTCGTCACGTCCCTTTAAATTAAACGTCACCAAATTTCAGTCTAAAATGTAAAAAACATATTAAGTCAAAACTCGTTAACAATAGAAATTTTCCACGAAATTATATTTGGCTTAGGTACTTATATTTTTTCATTAGTCGTTACAGTACTAGCACAATACAGCATTAATCTAAAGGTACTGTATGAAATGGCACGAAATCTGATAGCATCAGGCCTGGCGGCTCGCTCTCGACACGTGACGAAGATGAACTATCGACTAATGGCACTACATCACTGCGATGGCTCGATGTCCTCTTAAACCAACCTACTATGCACGATGCAATGTATATCAAAATTCCACAAGTCACACCGGCCCACAACAAAATCGTCTTTGACTCAGTTACGCTAGTAATTTTTATCCAATCACTACAAGAATGACTAGAAGCGAGTGTCTTAACACACACTCTAACTAAATAATTGGGTACTATCACATATTGTATGAAGATCCTTGTTTCATCGGCTAAAACGCACCAAGATTGAGGCATTAGATACTGTATTTTAATCTTAGGGAATACTTCGACGGAATAAGATAATATGGGACCATTCGTTACATTTGGCGGGTTCCATTTCACAAAAATATGACCAAATTGGTTCGCGTACAAGTAAGTGATAGTAGGTATGTCGGCATTTTTTAAACGGAAAGTTCTTACGACACCCTTTGCTGATCTACTGCAATGGCCACCAGAACAAGCTCTTAATCTAAACTTATAGTCACTAAAGGGTGCCAGCCCGCCAACTTGGAAGTCGTTTCTCGGGCTGGTAATATTTAACAAAATTAGAGTTCGCACATAGTTGCCAAAGCTTGAATTGCTTGAAATTATACTTTCTTGGTTATCACAACCGAATTGGATGTCATCGCAGACGTCGAAGTACTCCTCTACCATCGCTCCAGGAGTAACAGACGCGAGAATGCCACACATTGATTCACAGCCTCTGTTATATTCTGGAGGTGGCCTCCTTACTAATGCATGTCGAGTGTAATCAACATCTAATAAGTCTTCTTTCAGGTTACAATAGTCTACCGCAGCTGATTTCCTTGAATCCCTTTCAATCAAGGCCACATCCAGTTCGTAGTAATCAATGTGCGAGATATAATCTTTGTGTTCGACCCATCGTACTACAACGACGTCGGATGCTGACGCAACCAACTCCACGATGAATGGCGGCTCAGGAATTCCTACAGGCGTTGTGAAGTTGAATATATTGCTCCTTTCCAATCGATTGTTCTCAGGATCATATGTTTCGATACAGAGAGCGTAAGATGACGCTGGCTGTAACCCATTCAACTCCGCCACACCAAAACCCTTATCAAATACTGCTGGGACATCAATAGCGTGCCACTCGAACTCGCTACAAGTTTCAGGAACCACCGCCGTATGAACTCCAGGCGGTAAACGCACATATAAGGCAGAGTAGTGTATATTGTGATTAAGAACTGGTGAAAACTTGATTAATACTGAGGATTCGTTATACAGTGTTATTGTAAAGTCGAAAAGCACCTCCTTACATGTTCCGCTATAGCCATTGGAGCCTGCTGGATAATCTATCAAAGAGGGCTTAACCGGGAGCCGGGTTTTCACTTCTTCAATTCTGGACGTACACAGTACTGGATTATGGTCAAATCTTGCTGTGCCGTTCTTCATTTTGAGATTCTTTATGACGACTGAAGTAAATAATGTTTGAAGATTGATATTGTTATTGATATCGAGAATGTATTTATCATCTTTCAACTTCTCGCCTTTAATTATTCGTAGTGATGACATAAAATCCAGTGATGTTATATCGGAGCCTTCAATAGCTATGTATTGGGAAACTTCTTGGATTTGACCGAGGTATGCTCTTAGATCACCTATTGCTCCCGGGATTGCTCTGACGCGTATAACCAAAGATCCGTTTACGTAAACGCATCTCTCTGCATCTTGAATAGAGCTCAGAGACTGTATTTTTAAACTACCACAAGTCTGAAATTAAACAACATATATTTTTTATTAAATCACCATCAGTTTAGTTGGATTCATTAATTGCATCTGGTTAAACTAGAAGTCAACCCCAACATTTTTCGGAAAAGGCTAGGCAGATGATGATATCAGCTGTTAAATCGTTTTAATTAGGCACCAGTTTGATAAACTCTTTTGAACGCTACATTTGCATTGCAATGCATTTTCTGCTAAAAACCTTTGATGAAGATTGCGGAATTTACTTACAATTTCGCAATTAGTGCAAGGTTCACAAGTGATGGGATGTGTCTTATTGTTCATCCTATAGTCTAGAGGACACTTAGAGACACAGGTATTATTAAACACCCATCGGCCCAGCTCCAAACATTCCACCTCCGTGATGCAATACTGGTTATCAGGGAGAAGGATTCTGCAAAAGAAAATAAGAATTTTCAAGGAACTATCTACAGACCTTTCCTAGTTAATTTGCCTCTGACGGCAGCGACGCAACAGCTACCTTATTGTAACGGAAATAAAGATAAATCCCTGTGATTTTGACAGCGATGTAATACTAGAGGTAAAATAACTGTAGTGAAAGGACTCTAAAGCGGCTCTACGACAATTTCAGAGATGGCATTTTTAATACGTTTATTTGCAGGTAAGATGACGCAGAGCAAAAAAACAAACACGAAAATAGAACAAGTTGGGGGGAAATCTACGTGACATCCACGCAAAACGGCCATCGCTCAGCATCCCAGACTGAGACAGAGCCCCAGTGCTAGTTTATGCCTATCTAGTTACTAAAAAGATAATAAATTAAACTTCTACATTGGTTAACACCATTGCATCCATTTATTCCTTCTAAAATAATCGTTAAAATGGATCTTGACACACAGACGATCGGATGAACGGAAGTGATCCTATAAGGGATCCGTTTTTTTCCTTTTGAGGTACGGTAAAAATTATCATAAAATGTAGTGTCTGATATCTGCTTCAGAGTCCGCGTGTCACTGGTCAGTTTCCTTCAGTCGTCAGTTTATTTAATTCGCCAGTTTCGTTGATCGAATCGAATCAGTAAAACTAAGTTTTACTGATTCGTCAGTTTTGCCGATTAGACAGTTGCGCTAACTCAACAGTTTTCAGTGTTTGCCAGTTTTCGTCGATTCGTTAGTTTTAAGACTGTGTTGTATGACTTACGAATGAGATGGGCACTGAGTCACGCATTTTCCCTGATACGTGTAATGGCGGCACACAAAACAAATGTTTTTGTTAGTCTTGCGGCATCCAAGGCACTGTTCATTACACTTATCAGCTTCTGGTCCATCCAGGAACAACTGGCATTTTCTGAAAGGTAAAATACCTGGATAGTACAGACGCCAGCACATCACGTGATCTAGGTCAAATGTAGGCCCATTGTGCAATAAAAAAACATATTTTATTTTATTGCTTCAGGGCCCGCTCTTGACCTCGATCACGCCTGATGGAAAGCGATGGATGAGGTCTATGATGGAACGAGTTTGCCCAGATGATGCCTAAGGCACTGGAACTCCCACACATCGACGAAACACAGCAGGCTGCATGACGCTAGACTCCGGTGGGAGGTGGTCGCAAAACAGACGGGCGTCAGCCCTACCACCGCAAGGGAAGAATAGGCCAGTCAAATAAGGTGTTGGGTATGACTGTCCAGGATGCGCCGAGCACTCGGTTCAGTTGAGTGACTGGCGGAACAAACTACGCTACACGAGGAGGCTTCTTCATGCATCCCAAAAAACATATACCAGGGAAAAATCCTTTCGATCGTGAAGTCGACTCCGGGGTAACTACTCAGGAATTCCTAATGAAAAAGCCTATAACACTTCTGTCGTCCCGGAAGCTCACCTTCTGTAGACAGAATATGGTGAAGTACAAAATCTTACCTGTTATTCCAACAGCGGTTCAACGAAGTATTTGCTGAACAAGAGCAAAGTATGCTGCATTGGACCTGTATGTCTGGCGGACTGATGACGTGCCGAGCCTTCGGAGCCAGCACTTTCCAGTCAATGGTATCCACGAAGCACGCTTGAGGCAATGCCCACATTGTCACCCCTCCTCTATCTATCTTGAGGAGGTTGTAGAGACCAATCTAGAAAAAAGAAAGAGGGCTATGAGCACACGATAGAAGAGAAAACTTATTTAAACCGAGTAAGCAATAGATTTTCAGGGCCGAGTAGTTATACGCGATTCAGCGTAACCAATCGACTGCAGTCGAGTATACCCGATTCAACGTCACCGTCCCGGTCAAGATCAACCGTTACAGTTCAATTTCGTTCACAGTTCAGAAAGAGCGCAAAGTGCGTCTAATGAAAATTTCACTTAAAAAATATATATATTATACACCGTGTTCCGGACGATATACATAAACTTCGACCAGATGATCAGACTATGGAAATAAGCATTTCTCATAATGGACACACTAATGAATTCTTATTTTTTATTATTTGTTAATTTTCATACAACCTTAACGTAAATCACCCTATATGCATGCCTCTTTATCCGAATTGACAACGACGTATTTTCATTAATAAGATTTGGCGGGCTTAAACTTGTCAGAAATAAGTTAAGACGTTTCTTATTAAATTTCATTAAATGAAATTACAAATATCTTTGTAACGAAGCCTTTTTAAGTAGGTACTACTTCCTGTGTTAAATTTAATTTGTAAAAGCTATGAAGCGTTTGACAAAGTTTATGGATAACGTGAAGAACACGGTGTATAAGTAGAGGGTGGATAAAATCAATCAATCAACTATACTTTAAATCCTTAAGATATATTAATTTACAGGAAACATTCCTTTATTTTTTAAAAGAAACAAAACTGCATTCACAGATTTCTCGTAAAGCTTACCTAAACCGGGAATACAGTCGAAAAATTTCTCCAATAAACATTAGGTCATACACTCGTCTATCGTACAAGTTATGTATCCATAAAATCTAATATTTAGTAGGTACACAATAGCTTTAATCAGCATTACCTAGACTACAACTGTTCACTTTCAACAACTAAAACACACGCTATAATTTTCTTATAACTCTAACATCCAAAGACATTATAGAAAGTACAAGTTTGCTAATTTATCACTAAGTACCTTGTTGAAGACTTAGCTAAGAAAATCGTTTAATTGGTAATAATAATTTTATGCACATTTCCTTTTTAGACGAGGCGTTCTGACGAAAAGTTTAATAAAAATGGAACGTTTAACTTTGTTTGTTTGTGGTGCGGAACTGTAATTTTGAAATTCTTACGAACATTTTGGACATATTTAACGATTTTGTTTTGTTTTACTTCCATTTCGTAGTTGTGTAATGATGGCGAATCAAGAATCGAATTGTTCTTTTTTAATTTAAAAAAAGTGTATCTGTAACAAGGGGTCTCATTTCGAATAACTCATCAGTTAAATTATTAAAGTGTAACAAAATTGTAATTTTAAATAGTTCAAATAAAAATGTCTTATGATGTAATAATTTTCTTTCATGTTTACGTGCCCTTCATTTTAGAATTAGTGATAAAATAAAATTCATATTAGATATCATGATCTTTTTTATTCCTAAGACCAAATGTTTATTAGAGAAATTTTATTCTGTAAAATAATCCTATCGATTAGTAGAATAAAATAGCAAGTGTTTATGTTCGCAAAATAGACCGGCTGGTTCTATTGCAACGCTTATTTTTCCCTGAAAATAGAAGTGAATTCACTTCAACTGTCAATCCAACATTAAGTTCTGTTTGAATACTTTATTGCACAAAATAATAGTTCGTAGTGTATTAGAATATTAAAAAAAAAAAACAAATATCCGCACTGCCAGTGTTTGCAAGATTTGATTTGAAATTCCATTTGAGCTATCTAAATGCAAATAGATTTTTTTATCGCCCAGTGGCGAAAAATTGACTATCGAATAATAGTTATTGACTTAATGGGTCATGTATGAAAATATTAAATTGTCTCGATTTTTTTTCTGCACTTATGAATAAGCTAATACTATCTACAAAAAAAGTATCAGATTTATCTGATTAGTATTTCCAGAGAAATAAATTAAATTCTGTTAGAGGCGGCCATCGACGGTAACCCACGGATTTTTATTCAATTTCCTTAGCCTACTCAATTAAAAAGTAAAAACTGTAGATAATCTGTACCGTCTGACATTCATCCATCATAACAAAGGTCTCTCAAAATCTAATCCAGTGTCCAAAGCGTGGGGGTCGTCGCGAAGGCAGTCGAAATCTAATCCAGTATTCAAAGCGTGAGGGTCGTCGTAAAGATATATTATCCATAAAATCGCAAACAAACACAAAGCAAGAGGTGAAAAGTGAGGTTATGTTATGACAAATTGACAAGTTATGATTATCTACAGTTTTTACTTTTTAATTGAGTAGGCTAAGGAAATTGAATAAAAATCCGTGGGTTACTGTCGATGGCCGCCTCTAACAGAATTTAATTTATTTCTCTGGAAATACTAATCAGATAAATCTAATACTTTTTTTGTAGATAGTATTAGCTTATTCATAAGTGCAGAAAAAAAATCGAGACAATTTAATATTTTCATACATGACCCATTGTTCAGTTTTTATGGTTCAAAGTAGGGATGCATCCGATACCGATACCGATACCGATATATCGGCGATACTTCAGGTTTGCCGATATATCGGTATCGGCGATATTTTTATGGCCGATTCAACGATACTTTTCAAATTTCGCGCTTTAAAAATGTAATGTAAACGCGCGTGTTGTCAAATAAGATTAAGAATTACATATCGTAATTGTTTGTGTATTATATGTCATTTTTATAACTAGTCGTTTGGGTCTAATAAAATAAATAGTAGTCATATCAACTTCAAAACACAAAAGTGCTATATGGAATCACTTTGAAATTTCGACAATTGATAATTCCATAAAAATCTTATAAATGTTAATTTTGATTACTAAAACTATTAATTAATTGTGTTTTATTTAATCTACCTTCCTTTTTGAATTCAGTAAGCGTATCGGTATCGGTATCGGTATCGCCGATATTTTTATAAGAGTATCGGTATCGGTATCGTATCGGCAAAAAGGCGTATCGCGGCATCCCTAGTTCAAAGAATAGTCGGAGCGTTCAGCGGCAACTGATGAACGGCGAGGTAATGGGGGTTTTCGTGAAAATTTACGACACCAGTTGGCACCACTTTGACAAGAGGCCTTCCATTTCGACAATGAATATAAAATATATATGATGACGTTCATCATTCGATTCATTCATTCGTTCATCATTCAGTCATGACTAAAGAAAATATTGGCTCTTTGACAGATGCCTGGACCTGACTTGTCAGTGCTGCCACCTAGCGAACGTCATTTCAGAAAACCCTCATTGCGTCACATACTAACAGTAGGAATGGCTCTCATCTTGACAGATCAACCAGACTTATTGCGTTATTTACGTTGTTGGGCAGACAAATTTTTCTAACATATGAAGCAATGGATTAGCAATATTCTTCAAAATGATTCAGATTGATAGTCTGATACGCAATTAAGGGCTGATCTTTTAGACACTGCACGGCGAACTTCATACAAAACTAGCTGCGCCCGGTGGTTTCACCCGCATATCGTGAACGCCGAACGTGAGCTTACTGCAATAAGCTCAATTTAGGAATTGGAGAAAATTGGCACACTGCAGCAGCCGGTCGATTCTGTAAAAATCTCACCATGAAAACTTAGGTGCAGTGAGCTTGAAGTGAGCTGTCATTCCGTGTGATGCTAGAGTTTGACAACTCACTTTAAGCTCACTTCGCTTCAGTTTTCAACGTGAGATTTTTACAGAAAAGATCGGCTGGGCTACAGAGGGTTTCTAGTATTCAAGACGTGAGAACAACATTACACATACCTCTCTAAGATTCGAGTTGTCGTAGACAATCAAGCCGAAACTGTTCAACAGCTTCAGTCCTCTAATTCTCGTTAGGTTCGGGAACAGCTGGCCCACAGACTCTAGACCCCGGACTCGATAAACAACTAGATATTCTGTGATCTGTAACACAAAAAAACACAAAGTATTTATTTAGACAAAAGACAAAATGGCTTCCAATAGGTGTAAGGCTGATCTCAATCTGAATCATTTAGAAGAAAATTGCTATTCCTATTGGTGAAAACTAAGGCAATAGTTGTTATAAGAATGTATATAGTCGAGGAGTTCAATGATATAGGCATTAGTTGTAGATTATGAAGGCCTCGTATTAACAAACAGCTATCATAAGAATAATTCCAAAAGTGGACAGATTTCATTATATTTGCAAATCAAGTATTAGGTAAATAAGTTATTATGTATTTATTTTCTATTTTTATTATTAACCGACTTCAAAAAGGAGGAGGTTCTCAATTGGAATGAATTGTTTTTTGTATGTATGATACTCGATGTCTCCGGCAATTGTGGATCGATTTCGATTTTTTTTATGGATATGGTGTTCAGTGCCCGTTTTATATGACTTTTTTTTACCTTTGCTTGGGTAGTTTTTGAGTTAGCTTCAATAATACGTATTTTTCCACTTAGTTTATATTGATGATATTATAATACCTTCCTGTCACTAATATTTACATAGCAAGTAGTGTTATACGAATTTGTGTGTAGTAGGTTCCTACAAGTAAAAAGTGGAAATTAAAAACATTTTTACAAAAATAAATAACCGGTTTCCACAAAATACACAACAAAGTAAAAATTATCGTTGCGTGACTTGCGGTGCCTTTGTGTCGCGTGTCGTGTCGCGCCTGTTTGAAGGAGCCTTAATACAGTAAACACATAGAGTCCTTTGTCCCGTTTACCCCTGTATCACTATTTACCCCGTTTATAGGTACCTAATATTTCGCTGGAAACACATAAAACATTTCCAAACAAATTGTCAAAAAATTCCCTCCCTACCTCTCTCAGATCCCAGAACGTCATATTGACAAAGTTCTCCTTCCTTGCTTTCTCGATAAATATTTCTAAGCTTCCCAACACCACGACACATCCTTCCAAGGTCTTCAAATCTGCGATGCTTCGGATGAGTTCCCCTTTGCATATCCTCGAGCTGTTTGTAGTCGTTAAATCTAGTCTTTGGGGTGATATCCCGCCAAGAAACAGGGAGTGGGCCAGTAACCTGTAAAAAATGAAGTATGTAGGAGTTACAAAACGTTTCCGCATTTTAATGCGAACCAGGAACTTGTTTGATCGTCATCATCATTGGCGGCATAGTTCTACCTACTGCTAATCTGTGTTCGCGATTTAGTCGCCAAAAATGTAAATATGAGTTCATGGAAAAATAAAATTAAGTTTACGCCACAACTTCAAACATTTTTATAACTTTTTCAATAGCGCTAGTCACTCTGAAATCAACTTAATCACCATTAAAATAAAGTTGATATTTGCTTAAGTAGTCATAACATCAATTGGAAACAAATTTGAATAGACCTTAGATATATAATAAGGCCTCCTTTCTTTTGTTCCATGCTTCGCTGGTCTCTGCTAGTCTCAACTAGGATCTACCCACAAACCCTTGAATGTCCCACCTAGATGTTGATCTGCCAATACTCCTTCTACCGTCTCTCGGTGGTCATCTGTAATCATCACGTCTAGACAAGAACTTTTCTCACCTTGAAAACTTAGGCAAATTGAGTTTGATGTGAGCTGTCATTTAACCAATCATTTAACTAGGGTGTAACACTATTGATACAGCTCACTTCACCCAAGACTTCACGGTGAGATTTTTGCAGAATAGACAAATAATGTAATAATTGTTAAACGGAACGAATATCAAAACGGTTTTCGTAATTTGTTTGTTTTTCTTTTTATTTATTATTATTTATTTAAATAAGAGTAAATTTATATTTATTGTACACCAGAAAAATAATAACAAAAAAATACTACTTTTTGTGGTTTTTGTTTTCTGAAAACCTTTACTTATAGAGTAAATAGAGTTCCAGATTGACGCCTAATAACTGGGAGCCTAAAAAGACCACTTTGGTAGAATCATAAGAGGGAAACATTATGAATCATAATGGACAGTTAAAGAAAAGGATGGTACGGCCACGCCGCTTTTTGCTCGACTTGGCGAGGGCACTGCCGCGCCGTGGCCCCAGATCGTATCAAATCCCATCGATGAAGGATTTTTCATTTATTTTTTTATTTATGCTAAAATATCAATCAATCCAATCCAAATCCAAAAATCTCTTTGATTATACCTAGGTAGTGCAGCGAAAAAAAGAAAAGACGGATTGTCATCGCCAGTTTGACGAGACATTTTAATGTCTGTGAATTACCGTGCGATTGTGATTACACAATAATCGCATAAATGAGTTTTTAATAAGAACGCCTACAAAACTTCTGGAGCACAAAAAAGTATGTTAAGTAGCTACCCGACAGAGAGATAGTGCTAGTTTGAAATAATATTATTTTTAAATATCCTCTAAAATCTGAGATACTGGGTTATTTTTGGCCCATCGCCTTTTACCTCTTTATAATATTAATATAGATTACGAAAGTACCACGAAGAACAGACGTGAAATATAAAATTGAATAAATAAGGAAAATAAAACTCTAGGTAAACACTTTTAATTATAAGTTATAACACTAACCTGTTACAGTACTTACTTCGATAACACTAATTAGATGAATGCAATAACATGAAACATGATTATTAATATTTATTTATTCTTTAACTAAAATGGTTTATAACCAATTACAGAAATTAAAGACAGTTTACACATACACATAAAACATTAAATATAAAATCAAGTAAAAGTTAACAACACTTTCATACATCCCTCTCACAGTACTTCTGACGTGCCGACAAAATCTTCATCCATTCGTCCACAAACAGATTGTTTGTTGGATTGGAGTCCAAGAGATCATTAAGTGCGGCCAGAGTACGTGGTACTGGGGACTTAGCACGCGCAACTGTGCGACATGGAGGCAACAGCCTGTGCCTTCTGCCGCGGCAGTAGTTATCTGGATTCTGGCACAAAGAAGCGAGCCAGAACAGCATGTAGATCAGGCGCATCATCAATAGTGCCACGGAGCGTCTTACAGGCTATGGTGAGCTGGTCTTTTGCTCACCTTACCTCTAACGAGTTATATCCGAGGCATCCCAGTAGAAATTTAGTCGGATAGAGGTATGGGTAATAGCCGTGTTTACGCTTATATACACTGAAAAAAGTATTTAACAGAACTAGTTGAGTTAATTGACAAATAGCCAAACCTTGATAACTAACAAACGAATTTCATTTACGTATTGATCAACTGCTTTTGTTGCATTTTACAAAAATATTTGAGTTATTTGAGTTGGTTATAAGCTACTAAAGTTTATGTTATCTAATACAAAATTCGGTTTCGGCACTTTGCAACATAATATGTTTTGCTATAATCGAACAAACTTGTGACTTTACAGTTGACACAACTAAAACTATTTTTTTAACGAGTAGTTGCTATTTTTCAACTCTGCTATTAGTTTGATTCCAGCTGTAAAGTATTGTTGAGATTTGTGTTGCAAAGTTACTATAAATAAATAAAAAATTTGACTAAGACCAACTAATATTGATTATGTTGATTTTAGAATATTTTTGGTCATCAATAACACAGCAATCTATTAGATGGTGATTAAAGTTTTGCTGCACATAAGGAAACGTTTTGTTCCCGCTCGCTGAGAGTTGTGCTAAATCAAACAGTAACGGAACCTGTAGAAACCTGTTCTTCTCGTGTTGCGAGGCGAGGGAGAACGCCGGCGCGTCGCGTGGTTTGCGTTGTATTTTGTAAGTTTTGGTTTTATGCATGAATATATTATCAAGCAACGTCAAGAAAATTTCAAAAATGGAGCTGCCGCTGGCAGATGAGGCGGCGGAGAAAACGATCTCAGACTATCTGCAGTCTTGGGGATTAAAAGCTTACATTGCAAAATTTTTGGGTGAGTGTTTTTAACTTCTATTCCTTACATAATTAGACAATAGTGTTTCATTCATTAAATCACTATTTTAAACAGGGCATTTCCCGTTAGATGCACTTGTGCGATTCTTCTTAGTTAGATGCGTGGTGTTCGGCAAAGTAGAAAAGCAAGCACCATATTATTACACATCAGTCAGGGTGTCGCACAAGGCGACTGATGTCAAGTTTTACCGCCTAATAGGTACCTTCGTAAGCCAGGAAACGGGCAACAGCGTTTTCTACCGGGTATCTATCAGCACTACGGTCTCCAACCCACCTGCCAAACATGGAGATTATGACAGTACCCTCCAGTATTGGAGAACGCTTACGAGCTATTGTCTGACTTTTGACTCTTCAACCAACTGAGTGAAACTTAAAGCCCTCAGGTCTTTCGCTTTCCTAGTGTATGATATTAAGTATTAACTGCATACCTACCGCAACCGCACCTACATAACCTAGGGCCTGTCCTCTCTCAGCCAACTCGTGATTTTTAGAAAAGTCCCTTGGTACTAGTACACAAGCTGAATAACCGACTTAGTGCGGACATAAAAAGACAATAATAAATTTATTATTCATGTGACTATCATCAATTTTACCAATAATTTATGTACCTATAATAAGTATCTGATTTTGTATGTACTAATTTTCAGAAGTCTATTGATGTGGAGACCCTCCAAATGTTGTCAGAGGCTGACCTGAAAGACTTAGTGCCAATTATTGGACACCGGGCTAAGCTGACCGACCACACAAATCAAACTTTTGACCAACATAATGTCAAATGCTTTTGAGAACACTGTAAGTAATAATAACAATATTTAATAATTAAGTATTAACAATTTAAATAATAACACATAAGAATTTTTAATTTTACCTATATAAGTAGTCATTTAAATCTACACTAATATTATAAAGAGGAAAGATTTGTATTTTGTGTGTGTGTGTGTATGTTTGTAATGAATAAACTCAAAAACTACTGGGCCTATTTCAAAACTTCTTTCACTTTTAGAAAGCTACATTCACCCTGAGTAACATAAGCTATATTTATCCCCGTACTCTCACGGGAACGGGAACTACACGGGTGAAACCGCGTGACATACGCTAGTTAACAATAAAATATTAAAAAAAAAACAAGTATTAATTCATGTATGTATCTTAGTATTGATTACTTTTTAACTTCATTACTGTCTCTGTGGTCTAGTGGTTTGGGGCTTTGGCACCTGATCCAGAGGTTGTGGAATCGAATCCCATGGAAAATACCTACTTAGTGCATGAAAGTCACTTTGTGAAGTTGTTCCCAGTTTAATTAGGATAATGTAGCCGAACCACCTAATCCAGTGTTGTTGTCTGTTAAGTAAGATAGGTATCTTGTGCTTTGGAAGGCATGTTCAGCCATCAGTCCCTGTCACTGTCTCTGACAGTGGTTGTTATACAAAACCATGTTAGAGGTTGATCTGGTTATTATTTTATATTTCAGTGTCATACTACTCCGGACTCAAACAACAAAATAATGCTGTATACAGTGGAAGACTTGCCAGTTGTAACATACCCTGATGAGGACCCCCCTGAAATGTCTGAAACAAATCCAATAGAAGAAGACAAGTCGGAATATGATTGCGTTAGTTATTTTGACATTATTTTTAGGGTTTTGCTAAGATTTTTGCTACTGTAGTGTGCTAGCTCATTGTCTGAATTTATGATAAGTTCCTACTAAAATTAATTGATTTGTTAATTAATAAATAAATATAATTGTAGCAAATAAAGTTATTTTTCTTATTCTACCTCATATTTGTAACCGAAATTAGTACCCTAAATGAGGAGTTTTAGTAGGTAAGATTTGGGGAAGGATATATCTTGCTAAAACTTCTTATAAGTAGGTACATATATTAATAAGTAAATATTAGTTTCGGCTATAGGCTGAAAACCTATAAGAAAAAAAAACACTTAAGGCTGATGCTCCGACCAGACCGCGAAATTTAAATTTTCTTACGTTTTTTGCAATTTGCAGGCCAGTGCTAGGTTGTATGTTGATTAAAATATTGTTCGCGATTGTAAGACGTATGTAGTTACAGCATTATAATCATCAAAATCATCAATACAACCTTCCAAGTTCATAAAGGTCGAGGAACGGTTTTTGCAAGGTCATTGCTAGACCTCTAAGAACTTGGTGGATTGTATTGATGCTTTTGATGATTATAATTCTGTAACTACATACGTCTTACAATCGCGAACAATATTTTAATCAACGTACAACCTAGCACTGGCCTGCAAATTGCAAAAAACGTAAAAAAATTTAAATTTCGCTGTCTGGTCGGAGCATTCACCTAAATAACTAAAAAGTTATGTTACTTTTAACCGGAAAGTTCAGTTACAGATAACAATTCTGTACTGTTACAAGTAACATGAGGGGCAGCCATAAATTGTTCAACAAGTTCATTTACAGATAACAAAATAGTTTGGTTACAATAATATTATAGTGATGTAACTAATAACTGAATAATACCAAACCCATGACCAAGTTTTAACCAAACGGTTTTGTACGCGCTAACAATAAAACGTGTCAATTTTTACATAACACTTTTGTTCATAATACACATATTAAGTTATATATTCTAAAACACTTTGGTACAACGTAAATTATAAATTTGTTAGGAAGTTATCATTTTTGTCGAGCCACTAATAACAGAACGACTAATAACAAAACTGAATTTGTTTAATAGGAACTATAGTTATGTAGTCACTATTTTTATGTAATAGGTTACTCAATTGTTTGTTATTTGTTACTCAAAACTTTTTTCAGTGTAGAGAAACCTAGGGAACGCTTTTTGTACCTTTTCCAGTATAAGTACGTAGGTACTTTCGTGTGGATTCCACACGCAGGAGCTAGATTCCAATTTTCTACGCACGAGTGCATTAAATGTAATTTTGATGGCATGTGCGGAGCGAAAATCACGGCATACGCAAAACGAAACCCAATCTTTGGTAGGATTCCTTAGCTACCTTGGCGATGTGGTCGTGGAAAGCGAGCTTTCGGTCGAATGTGACTCCTAGATCTTTCATGGCTGATGTTTTCATGATGGTATTGTTATTTAAATTATATTATTCATAAATAACTGGGTGCCGCATTCGACCGAATGTCATTGCAAAGCATTTGGAGGGATTAAATGCCATCTTATTATCTAAGCTCCACTTGTATATTGCGTCTAAACAGTCACGCTCGGAGTTTATTTCGAAGTACAATTTAAAGTCATCAGCATACAATAGACATTTTGCATGACGGAGAACCTGGGGAAGATCATTAACCATGATTAAGAATAATAAAGGCCCCAAAATTGAACCCTGACTTATTCCGGAACGCGTGTGGTAGGTGCCTGATTCGTACATACCGAGCCTATCGAACTGCTGACGATCGTGTAGGTAGTCTGCGAAAAAACGGAGGAGAGATGGTGCAAAACCGATTTTGCTAAGTTTCATCAGCAGCGTGTCATTGTTAACCCTATCAAACCCCTTCCGAAAGTCGACGCCCGCGGTCCAAGCTGGAGGAGACATATTCAACCAGTGTCTGGAGATTCGTGTCAACTGACCTCTTACTACTGAAACCGTGCTGCTGATTACATAAATATTTGTTTACTTGCTCGTATATGGCATTATGGAGGATGTTCTCAAAGACCTTCGCCGGGGAAGACAAAATTGCGATAGGGCGGTAATCTTCAATGGATCTTTTGTTTTGGGTTGGTTTTGGTAATAACTAGCTGTTACCCGCGACTTCGTCCGCGTGGAATTTAACAAAAAAGTTATTGTTCAGTTCGCAGAGTTTACGATAGCTTATTCCGCGTAAAGAAATAACTATGCTAATTTTAATGAAATTATTCTATTTTATAAATCGATACTTTGTTTTTGATCATCAGATTATTTCATATTTCCGAGTTGATCCCATTGTAAGACGTTTATATATTTTATAAGGCTATATAAGTTTGTCGGTACTTTCTATGGACCTTATACAGAGTAGCTGGTAGCTACCGACGTCACATTTCTACGCTAGGGGGCGTAGAAATTTATTCCGAAATAAAATCCGCGGTTTCACAGATAAGTGCAATATCTACGCGATCAAAATGTATGGAACAGCATTTTTTTTTTGTAAAATAACCGACAAACAATTTCAACGTAGGGGGGTTCAGGATAATGTACAGACGCCAGCTGCACATCAAGCTACCCGAAACTGTCAAATTTTCCCAATCAACTTTGAACCTTATGCTTTAGCGATAAAGTTGACAATCTATTAAATCAATTTCACAGATTGTAGTAGCTTGATGTGCTGGCGTCTGTACTAAATCCATGGTAATAGGTCGTGCACATGTGTCCCTGCCACCCTTCATTATTTTAATGCAAACACTCTTAGCAAATTGGCAAGCGTATTTATTTTTTATAATTATACATTAACTTAACATTCACAGTAGGAATCTCAAACAAGTTGTTACTTTACACGCGTGGGATCCAATCCAATTCTTCTGTACAGGGTCAAATTAAATTAGCTAGCCAAACTCCACAGACGAAATTGGTATCGATACCTAAACAGTGAGAACTCGTCCTAATCGATGGATAATAATCGGACCCGTAGTACCTACATAATGTACAGACGCCAGCACATCAAGCTACTACAATCTGTCAAATTTCTTTAATAGATTTTCAACTTTATCGTCAAAGCATAAGGTTCAACCGGCATGACCGGCATGTCTTAGAACCAAAAATTCGAAGACATGTGACATCTACCAACCCGCACTGGGCCCGCGTGGTGGATTACGGCCCACTCCCTCTCACTGAGAGGAGGCCTGTGTCCCAGCAGTGGGAACAATATAGGCTGATGATGATGATGATGATAAGGTTCAAAGTTGATTGGGAAAATTTGACAGTTTCGGGGAGCTTGATGTGCTAGCGTCTGTACCTAACCTTCTGACGGATGTACGAAAAAAGCTGCTTACTTATAATTGGTTTAGCAACCAGCATGTCGATTCTGTAAAAATCTCACCGTGAATACTTGCGTGGAGTGAGCTGTCAGTGTCATCCTACTGATGCTAGGGATTGACCAAGCAAACATTTACAATCATGATCGATTTTAATAATATTTTTTAATGCTAATCCTATTGATATCTTTATATAATTCAAAGCTAGTATTTAAGTGGTCAAAACATTAATATTTTGTGGGGTTTTACTTACAATAAAATTGCAAAACAGAAGCGCAGTCAGAATCTCAACCTACTAACCAAGTTTTTTTTTCTTTTTTCCCTAGACTAGTAAGTCCTTATATAGCCAGACAGCGCCAGCGCCTAACGCGCTTGCGCGGCGTGAAATATGGCTCATTCCGAATTAAGTCATCATCGCACACAGCGCTCACATAAATAATTTGCGAAAACGTATTCTCTATGACACAATGACCGAAACCGGTTTGAACTGTCAAAATACCACGCTTGACAACCGTACGGCGTGGTAAGATTATGCGGGGAATAATAGATAAATACCATACAGCAGAATAATTGGGGTCAAGGTGTAAGCACGCTGTAGTCGATTACAGTGCAATTCGGAATGTACCATATATCACTCCACTCGAATCTCGTAACCATGGCAACACCACCTCGGCGTCAACAACACCTCCACCAGCCGCGTTTTGATTGACGAATACCTCGTCTTTTTCTACTTTAGAGTTACACATTTTGAAAATCGCTCAACGAAAACTTTGCTTAATCTGCCCCTTGGCAGACTCTAAGGCAGGGTCGCCATGGTGTATTATATTAATTATTAATATTATTACCATAATTTCCTAATGTTCTTATACATGACGCCTTACAAGTTAAATATGTAAAAACAAATCTCTAATGTGATGAGTGACTAACGCGCAAGCGCGGCGTGATCTTATCACTTCACCTTCACTCCACCCGATTCACGACATTAAATGTCGTGAATCGGGTGAAGGGAAGGTGAAGTGATCACGCAATCTGCAATGTGATAACGACAGTGATTAACGCGCAAGCGCGGCGTGATCTTATCACTTCACCTTCACTTCACCCGATTTACGACAATTAGTGTCGTGAATCGGGTGAAGTGATCACGCCACACAAACTACGTGGGATTACATTCTATGGTCCGTCAACTAGGCATCCGTTAGCACTCGATGACTTGACACACTCGGTTATCTCTTCTAATTCAATAGTTTTGGGTTAATAACAACGCTGAACATCGTCGCAGTCTTTACTAGACTCGATCTACAATTGCTCATTGACGCACATTCGTGTAATTTACATGCGGGGCCGCAGTCTGTGCGACATGCACTAAGTAAAACCCCACAAAATATTAATGTTTTGACCACTAAAATACTAGCTTTGAATTATATAAAAATATCAATAGGATTAGGCTAAAAAAATATTATTAAAATCTCTTTTATGATTGTAAATGTATGCTTGGTCAATCCCTAGTATCTGGTAAGATGACACTGACAGTTCACTCCACGCTCACTTCACCTAAGTTTTCACGGTGAGATGGTTACAGAATCGCACTGCAGCACACTAATTTCGTAATAGGTACTCTATCAATCTGAAAAATTTTAAACGATAATGCTATATATCCATTCCAATGCTTCATGAGTTTCAAAAATTTGTACGCTCAACAACGTCAATAACGCAATGAGTGTTGTTGAACTGTCAAAATAAAAGTCATTGCTACTGATTATGCAATCACTGATTATGCTACTGCGTTATGCAATCATTGTTATGTTTTGGTTGTCTGTCTCATATTATACATAATTATATCACCTAGTTAGGTACAGACGCCAGCACATCAAGCTACTACAATCTGTCAAATATATTTGATAGATTTTCAACTTTATCGCTACAGCATAAGGTTCAAAGTTGATTGGGATAATTTGACAGTTTTGGGTAGGTTGATGTGCTGGCGTCTGTACACAAGTGGAACTCTACTTACCCTGCCAAGGACAATGTATGAAAGAGACAAACAAAACACATATTCTGTTGTCAAACATATTCTGAAATCACTTGCAATAAAAAGCTACAAAACATGCAATTTAAAAATATGAAACTATAAATAAATAAGGAAAAGTATTTAAATTATAAATAAAAAATGAATTACCATATCAGCGTTTTCGCCATGACACCTTGAGTTTGCCACCGAACTTTTTATACTTTTTCTGCGCACGAGCAGCTAACCGCTTCCTTAATACGAAACGACTGAGTAGCCTCCAGTGTAAGTACCTTACATTTATGGGAAAACACATTGTGTTGCGTTTCCCATGGCCCTATATTGATCATGGGATTTTAACTATTGTCTGGATCAATTTCTAAAGTATTAACAACAAAGAAATCTATTGGAACAAGTAAACGAATGGTGATATATTATATCGTTGTCTCTTTTTGATTTGATGCCAATTGCAGTGTGGGATAAGGACGATGTACATACCTATTAGATGAAGTTTGCTGACTGTAGTAGTTCAATAATTAGGTATTTATTTCAATCTTGTGGTTGTGAAACGTAAGTACCTAATTTTAATTCACTAAAGTGTAAGTGAGTGATGAACTGGGGGCCTAAAAAGGCCACTTTGGCAGAATCGTAAAAGGATAACGTTATGAATCATAATATGGCGAAGACAGTCCGTGTTTTTCTTTTTTTCGCTGCACTACGTAGGTATAATCAAAGAGATAGGGATTGGATTTAGATTGAGCTGATTAGTATTTTAGCATAGACAAAAAAACTGTGTGGCACTCCGGGAGTGCCGACAGAAGTGAAAACTTGAACAATTACGTGTGTATTTTGTGAATCGTCTTATAAACAAAACACGCGTGCAGGTACCGGCTACGGCCATCCGTCTTACGCAGGTCACGTGTCCTGACGCGAGTTTAACATTTTTTACCCATTACAAAAAAAGTGTACAACGCCGCTAAAGAAGTTTTCACTTCGAAAAAATAACTGAAAAATCCTTCATCAATGGGATTTTCATTCGATTAACTTAACAGTTAACTGTCTATTACGATTCATAATGTGATCCTTTCACGAGGCCAAAGTGGCCTTTTTAGGCCCCCTGATTAAGTGGCGATGGAATGTAAATTATATGAAGGGCTATTTTCGTAATTTTAAGACCGTTTACAGTCTGTCTCAATCTGTCAAAAATACCTCTAATTTTGACAAGACATTTTGACAAGTTTTTGACATTTGTTTGTCGCCGAGATGAGATTGCAACTAGATTTCGACCATTTTAAATTACGAGAATTGGCCTTAATATTATGAAAACTGCTATAAACTATGGATGAAAGCGTAACTCGCGGTGAGGTATACGCTTGAGCCTTGTGTCTACCAACATTTAAATCAACTGATTAAATATTAATCATTTCTATATTTGAAATTTCCTTAGGAAATTTGACATTAACTGACAGTTTAAATACCTAACCGGTGGTTTGAATGTTGGTGCACTCAGGCCTTACTGAGTCACTCAAAACTCCTCACATAATGTGGTTCTTGCCCGTTCTTCTCCATAGGTACCTACGCTTTGGAATGGGCAAATAACTTCATATTTTCTGACTGACCGACTTCCTGACAATTTAAAAGTGCCTATAAATGGTTTAATTGAAATAAATGCTTTGAGTTTTTGAGTTTGAGTTTGAATGACGGTGTGTAAAATCATTAAGTAAGTACCTACCTACCGTTATTGTAGTTTATCCATGAGACCGTGTAACTAAATGCTTTTGTTAAATATTAATTTACACAATCGCGCTATGCTTTCTAATTTCTGGCTTTGACACTTTAAATAGAGCAATTTCGTAACTAGCCATGTCCTTGGATCAATTATTTTCAAAATTGTTTACACATAATGCTGTAGTTATAATCTAGAACATTGAACATACATGATGACGCAGGTGGAGCAGAGCCCTGGTTGCAAAAGCTAGTGGGTGGACGACGTACAGAAGATCGCGGGGAAGACCAGCGGATGATTGCGTAACACACTCAATGCGTGCCACGAAAGAAGAGACGTGACACACCACGTGGTTTGACATGCGCAGTACACGATTTTAGGTATCTTTAGCGGTATGAGGTCTGAGTGCGGGACGGGAACGGACGTCATAGGGGCGGCGGAAAAAGGTGGCGGCGGAAAAATTCCTCACACAATCCATCCTTCTTTTCTTTGACCTTCCTCTCCCTCTTCATCCATTAACATTACCACAAAATAAATACCTATTTATTTACATACAAGGTGCCAATTATTTCTTATAATAATATTACTTTTATAATAGATAATTAGTGGTCCACAATCAACAAACTAATTAATATATTATGCCGTCCATCAATTCTCTACATTTAAAAACAAATCCCACACCGATTGACGTAATTATAATTTGCTATTAACATAAATATTCAACACTAATTTCACCGAAACCTAGTTCCGAAATAAATTAATGTGGTAAGGTACAATTATTAATTAGTACCTGATAATAACAGACACAATAATATGTACGATTCTACTTAGCATTATTTGAAAACAAATGCTTCGTTTTCACCACCGAACACTACACAATAATTTCATAACTAAAATTAAATGTCACTGTTAGCGTCACTCAGTAACAAAATACTTAAGTTTTAAACCTAATTGAATTTATTTATCAACAGGGAAAAATGTCCTCTGTGACTTGATAAAGTGTGGTTGTAATCACGCGTTGGCAACGACTGGACCCGACCCGCCATGTTATAATTTTAAATTGTTAACAAATTGTCTAATTATTACCGCGATGATTCGATGAGAGCTAATAAAATATAAACGTATTAGATCACGACCTTAGCAGAGGTCAGGTTTATACAGGGTGGTCGGTTCGTTTGTTTTCGGAATTTATCTTTCCAATTCTGTTCTGAGGTCAATTGTACGCTGTCGTTTCTGGATAGAATCTCTTCTTGTCTTATTAGTACCAAGAATTATTCGAAATTCAAACTACTAGGATGACAGATCTATCTGTTTAATTGGCAAATTTACCATCTAATTAGCGTTTATTCTTATAATTAAAAGGATCTACCTACAATATATTTTACACAGAAACAGACCCATCCTAATTGCGTAACACACGATGAATCACTATCTGAATGATTTTGAAGGATATTGCTAATCCTTTGCTTCATAATTATGTTCGAAAAATACGCTCAACAACGTATATAACGCAATGAATGTTGTTGTACTGTCAAAATAAAAGCCTCTCCTATTGTTAGTGTGTTACGCAATCACCCCGCAGTAGGGTTTGCAACAATACCTATCCTTTTATAGAAAACTAGCTTCTGCCCGCGACTTCGTCCGCGTGAAATTTCTTGTTACTCCGACCCACTCCGTCGCATCGCATCGCCTGCCCGCGCTATTACTTCGTTTTTGCTTAGCGTTCTTTCTGACTTTTTTTCTTTTTGCTCGGCTCCTAAAGAAAAAAGAAAAAAAAAAAAAGAAAAAAAAGAAAAAAAAAAAAAGATAAAAGATCAGAGAGAAAAATAATAAGACAAAAATTCCGTAAGTACCTACTAAGTTAAATTCTTCGCATTTAAAAAATCTTTACATCTTTCCACACCCACCAAAGAATCCTCGAATCAAAGCTAAAACAACCATGAAACCTCAACCTCAACCGTGCAATCTGAAACCTATTCCCACTAATTAAAAACAATATATAAAACCGGCCAAGAGAGAGTCGGACTCGCGCACTATACAATGCGTGCCACGAAAGATGAGACTTGACCCCGCCTCCCCCGCTCTTTCCGCCGCCCCTATGACGTCCGGTCCCGTCCCGCACTCAGACCTCATACCGCTAAAGATACCTAAAATCGTGTACTGGGCATGTCAAACCACGTGGTGTGTCAAGTCTCACCTTTCGTGGCACGCATTGTAGTCCATTCTCGGTTATTTTGCATCACTGTCAATATCACAATGATCTTTAATATCGTGACAATAAGGTTGCTGTTGGGTTACTGTAACCATCAAGTCTGTCAGTATAACAATGATCTTTAATCTCGTGACAATAAGGTCACTGTTGCGTTGCTGCAACTGTCAAGTCTGTCAACATCACAGTGATTTTTAATCTCCTGACAATGAGGTTACTGCTGTGTTGCTGCAACTGTCATAATCACAGTGTTCTTTATTATGGTTGTAATAAGGTTTCTGTTGGGTTGCAGCTGTCAAAGGTAAAATAACTGTGAATGGATTGTAAGTGTTTCGTACCACGAAAACTATTGTTGTTTAGGTACAGACGCCAGCACATCAAGTTACTACAATCTGTCAGATTTCTTTAATAGATTTTCAACTTTATCACTAAAGCGTAAGGTTCAAAGTTGATTGCGAAAATTTGACAGTTTCGGGTAGGTTGATGTGCTGGCGTCCATACAGTCGATCACACGTTTTTGGTGACATTTGGACCTTGAGCTGGCTTTTTCAATAAAATATTAGGCCAGCTCAGCTATAGGTACTTTGTTTTGATTGCACTGACGTGCAGCCTACTGTAGGTATTTTTGAAGTGAAAACTTTTTTAGGCGCGTTGGGCATTTTTCGAGATGGGAAAAAACCATTGAACTCTCGCCACTGTTACCGTACTGCGACACCGCGCGTGTTTTGTTTATAATTAAAGACGATTCCAAAAATATCCACTTCCGATGTGTTCGGCCGTCCTCGGGATTTACTCGGTTTTAATGTATATCCGATATGTCAGTGAGCGATGGCCATTAAGATTATGTTAAGATAATATATTATGTCAGTGAGTGATGGCCATTATAGACTCATAGACGTAGGTATTCTATTGGAAATTTCAACTGGTTACCTTATTACTGGTAAAAATTTGTAGTTGTGTGTGTGTGTCTGTGTGTGTGTGTGACAGATAGACGACTAGTTAGCCAGACACACAGACAAACGGCGTCGGCGGCACACGCGGCACGACATAAGCCTGCTACCTAATACGGGACCCTAAAAATAGAAAATTAATCTGCGCTGCTCAACCATTTTGTTTTTTTTCACTCAACATTTTTCCAAGTCGTTCATAACAGAGGTTGGAGTAATGAAACACCCTGTGTATACGGGACCTGCAGGTCAAGTGGGTTTAACGAGCAATATTGCATTTTGTAACGTTCAGGCCGGGTGCATGCGCTGTGATATTGCTTGACGTACTTACGCGTGCCTTATTGCGAGAATAAATCTTGTTAAAAAATAAAATTACATGACAATATTATAGGTCTGTGTAAGCAGTAAGCCTTTGTCGTGGAAGCCTCCACGACAAAGACTTACAGCTTGAACGCGCTAACCTCAGGAACTGCTGGTTCGAATTGAAAAATTATTTTTGTGTTGGATAATCCATTTATCGAGGAAGGCTATAGGTAGGCCATATAACATCACGCTACGACCAATTGGAGCGGAGCATCAATGAAAAATTTTGCAAGTACGGCAGGGATGAAACGATACCATTGAGGTATCGATACCTTTACTCGATACTGTATCGGACGTCAAGTATCGATACTTACTCGGTATCGATTGAAAAGTATCGATACTTACTCGTATCGAATAGTTTTTGGAAAATCTAAGTTAAAACCAAAAGGAGTGTTAAAATTCTAGACAAATAAGCTTGCCAACTACATAAAACTGAGACAAAAAATGGATGCGTTCAAAAACTTTTATTTTTATTTTGTACTCAATGTTAAAATGAAATAGTGACTTTGGTTTGGCATATACTGATATGAGTAGGACTTTTAACCGATACCTACTTACTCGATACTTAATTTCAAAGTATCGAGTACTAAAAGTACTTGGTATCGGTCAAAAGTATCGAGTATATACTTGTATTTACTCGTATCGTTTCATCCCTAAGTACGGGAAAAATTATTCCTTTTGAGACCTTTCGTTACGTACGCTGCGTAAACGGTTAAAATTACGCAAAAATCATGTATGACAATTGTTCCCGTATAAAAGTTAAAAAAAAATCCCCCACAGCATCTTTCATATTTTAAGGTTGACTCACTACTATAACCTTTTTTATGGTACAGACGCCAGCACCTGCAACAATCTGTAAAATTTCTTTAATAGATTTTCAACTTTATCGCTAATTAAAGCATAAGGTTAAAAGTTGAATGGGAAAAATTGACAGTTTCGGGTACCTAGCTTGATGTGCTGGCGTCTGTATTAAGTAATAATCCTAAGTAATAATGGAATATAATTAGTACATCGAGATACAAGTACTAACGTACTAGAGAAGCTACGTCAAATAACTGAATTGTCCTATTCTTCGTAATTTGAATCTTTAGTTCGCTGCAGCGCTAAAATAATAACAATTCGTCTAAACCGTAACTAATTTACCACAGCGCTAGATTTGCTGCAGAAGTGTATTTATTCTCGGCAAAAAGGTCTTAAGCGCCATGTAAATCACGGCACTTACGCGTTTTCTTCGACAAAGTGCAACAACATGTCTTCCCTATAGACTGTGACAGGAGTACTACAGAATGGACAACGTAGGTATTTTGCCTACAGGGTTTATTTCATAAATAATAGACAATTTATTTTTTTGATATAAGTATTTTATTTAGTTACCCTTAAATAATATGAGTTTAGTCATCTTTTGCCTTTTCGTGGAATAATCAACGCTTTGATCTGTTTTTGCTTCATGTTTTAAACGAATAGCTAAAAAAAATTATATTGATACTCACATTATCTGTTTAAAGTGCGATAGTTTAAAAAACTAAATATTAATATCAACATTAAAAACACAACATACGATATTTTCACCGTAATGTCAGTCTAATCTACCTACATTGCACTCTGTTTGATTAGTCTATGACAAACAATACAATATGGCGCGTGGTAATTATTTAATTTGTAAAACAAGGAAATTAGTTTACTTACCGATGAAACTTAATTCATTTGCACTTTGCCGTGTTCCTTGAATTATTAGTACAATATCTCAACACACGCCAAGGCATTTTTCGTCGATTTTTTCTATGAATTAATTTATTATTGTCGGAAGTACTAGGCGCGAAAGAGCAAGAGAGCGACTGAGTGAGGTGTCAGGTGAGGTGCGGCGCGATCACCGCAGTTGAACGAGACAAAGTAGGAATTTTATTTACGGTGTCTTCTCTAGTACGTTAGTACTTATCGTCGTATCCTACGAATAGAGGCGTAACTGCTTATTAGCTACTTTTCAGGAGACACTTTTTTCTGTTTAATTAAATTAAATATGAACAAATATGTATTGTTGATTTCATATAATGTGTATTGGTATCTTAAGGTTCGGCTAGGATTATTTTCAATAAATTATCTTTATATTTTATACGCATTTTGTCCCATAAATCCTTATTCTCTGTTGTGTTAATGCGAAGTAGGGCTGGACTTGAGCAATAAGTTACATTATGCCTTTTATCTGCGGAAATGACGAGGCCACAATCGCCATAATGTAATTTTTTTATTATTCTGATGCTGGTATTTATTTTTATGTCATAGGAATTCGTGTATAATAACTATTTTACCATGACTGGGAATATGTTATTGTGAATGTAGTAAAAGCAAATAATTATAGAATTACAATAATATTTATTTCGAAACAAAATCTGAACTTTACTAACTAACTATACCTATTTGCTTTGGTAAATATTTAAGCATATCAAGTGAATTGATATTAACAAGAAAAAGTGTTTTCATACATTAAAAAAATATCTATAACATAGATATTATCTGAGTATTTTTTATTCATGTATAATAAAACGTCTAAAAAAACAAAATAAAAATATAGTTCTTATAACTCTATAAACCAAACAATTGTATTTTCTTAAAGGATTCGGTTATTTTAATGTTTAAAAACAAACCTTTATCTTTAAATAATCAGAGCTTAATAATAAACTACCTACACGTAATCATAATCACAATCAGCCCTAAAAACAAATTACACAAAATCTAAATCGGTCTTTAAAATCAAATTGCACATTATCAAAATCATAACTTAAAATCAACTAACACAACCGAAATCAGTCAAATTCACATTCAGTCGTCTTCTTCGTCAGAACTCTCAGAAATATTGGCATTACCAGCTTGCTCATGAATGAGGCAATTTTCTAAAAAATGTGTGGTATTCCTCTGGAATAATTTTAGCCTCACACATTGACATATGTCATAATTGATTTTTAATGGTAATCCATTTACTGGCGTGACTTCCGAAACTACAGTTTTTTTCCCTCTAGTACCCTTTCTTAATGTAGTGATTTTTTTTGTAATCCTCATCCAGTTCATATATTTTAGAACGTTTATGTTGTCCTTACTAATTTGCACTTCTTTAATTTTATTCCATTCAACTTTTTCACCATCATCATTCTTTAACCATTTTTTTTTTGAGTAATTTACGATAATTATAAATATTTTCCAAGGTCATTTCTTTTACCCTATAGGTTTCTCCTGTTGTTTTTGCCCATCTGATTAGGTTGATCCATTGATCTGCAGTATAAATAGATTTTTTGCTGGAAGCTCCTTCTATAACAGAATGGACACTGTCTCCCTCATAAAAAGGTAAAATAAAGAAATAAGCGTAATTGTAATTTTCTTGCGCAATGCTAATTGAAGGGTTAAGAGGACAAAGGTGTTATCTGACAAAGTCAAAAAATCCGACTTTTTCAGTTAAAACCTATGTTCATGCAAAAAAAGTCGGATTTTTTGACTTTGTCAGATAACACCTTTGTCCTCTTAACCCTTCAATTATGCGGCCACAAATGCTTTTATATCAATTTTCAAGCAATAGAAAAAAAACCTAAGTGCATTTAAGCCCCAAACCAGAAAAAGCAGGAAATTGTGTATTCAGTGTTTAAATTTGTACAGAAGGGTAAGATAATGTGAGCGTAAAATATATTTTACTTAAAATAATAATTTGGTTATTTCAAATGCAACAAAAGAAAGAATAAAATACAAAAACATAATTTGAACATAGAAGAAAGACATAAACGTAATTAGGGCTTCGTCTCTTCTATACATACGCAATTTAGCCATTCCATAGAACACGGCCACAATCACCATGAGGGTTTTTTTCTATGTACCCCATATTGAAAATTTAATAAGTAATTAGAATGACTTAATTAAGTATAAACTCGTTGATATTATGATATTACGGTAAATTTGATATGTACCTATAACTAAACTAGTAGTATAGGCAAAAATGTTATATATGTATTTAAAAATCAGATTACACTCGCCGCAGCTAACGATCTCCGCGTTCCGCCGACTAGTGGCCGAGTGGCGCTAGCACGCTCTCCCCGCGCCCGCGCACCCCATTACTCGCGAAGAAAGAGGGCGCGACGGCGATTGTGGCTTTATTCTTCGTTGAAAACGTAATGCTTAAAATTGTGGCTTTTTAGACAACCTAATTATTTGATAACCTGTACCGTTTTTAATTGTTCTGTTAAACTGGTTATATGTGGTATGATGAGCAGAATCGAATTATGCAATAAAAAAACAAAGCCCCTATGTTCGTTAGGGCACTATTCGTAGGATACGACGTTATATCTCGATGAATTAGTAGGTTTTCAAAACTAGTAGGTTTAGTAGGTTGTCAAATTAATGCGGGCGGCACTGGGCACAGCTAGTAAAGCAGATATATCACTGGACTGAGCATCCACGTAACGAAGTAAACTGCTAAGTAGGATGTATAATTTTCTAAGTGAAGTGTGAACTGACCGAAGCTTATATTTTCATCAATCTCTTTTTGGAATGGCACTGTCAAATACCTGCTAGCGCTCGAATCGATTCACACGCGAACCAAGAGGCTCAGAGTTATGTAATAATTACTCGAACATTATTAAAAAGCTAGAGAAAACAAGTATTAGTCAACCATACTTATAGGAAAATAAATTGTGTTATTTTATTAAATAAGGCTTTATGGCTTATATACCTTCGCTAGTCTAAATATCCCAATAAAACAACAAAAAAATTGTTACACCATGTCACTGTCAAATGTCAATGTCAAAACATTATCAAAGGAGCTTAGAGAACTAAAAGCATTAAAACTTTAGCTTTCTCTTTTTCTCCCGATAGAAACATTGCATGATTGTGTCTTTTTCTGGCATGTTCATGCTAAAACGTCTCAATGTAAACACTGGATTATTTTTGTATTAAACAACTTTGTATTTTCTGATGAGAAAACAAATGTTAAATAGTTAAATTAGGCCGATAATTCTTATAATTGATACAAGTAAGTAGTAAGTATTAAAATAAGAGTGGCATGGCTCAATCGTGAGTATATATTTGTCAATAATCAAGTTGAAATCATACTGGAACTAGCGTAAAAACAAAATCAAAAGCTATTTTCCCATTACAAATTAAAATGCTTTTATTTGAAAGTTTCTACATGGTGTCCTCAGGATTTGCTAGTAATTTAACAGTCATCATCTTTAGAAAACGCATAATGTAAAATTTGCATGATTGTTTGTATTGATAACCACATATTTTAGTTAGTGTTTTTGAAACAAGATAGGTAATGTTTAGTAATTGCTTGCCGACCCACATGTCTTATTTATGGGGTTTTTTAAGTCATGAATGTTATCAGATCAACAATTATCAATCTTATTTGTAATGTATTTTGAAATTAGTTTTAGTTTATAACTGAATTAAATAACAAAGAAAGAGGAAGAGATGTACACCTGTGTCTCCTCAATTTCTGGACCAATTTTTTTGTAAATATAGTTGGGCATGCATAATCAGCCATATATCATTCCTACCGCTGGGAGACAGGCCTCCCTGAATTGTAATTATGGTAGTCATCTAAGAATGCGAAGTGATCCGTCATTCATGGCCTTTTGTATACAGACACCTTTCTCTTTAAGAGTAGTTCATTAAAATAATGAACTGAATGCCTGTCTGTAGGATAATGTGATAATAAATATATCTCTTGAGATTCCAAAACAAATCTTTATTTTTATAGTAATGTGTGACTGAGTGATCATCATATTTTATGATACTTATTTGAAGCAATGTAAAGTTGTAGGTGTGGTTAGAGAGCAGTGGTGGCCCAGTGGCAACGTTCCTGACTTATAATAATAATCATTTTATTATCAGGCAACTAAGGCCCATAGATAAAATACACAAAATAATCTTATACAATAATAAACTAATACATATTAAAAAACCTCAAAACTATGATTATACACGTAACATTGTCGGCGTCGTGTTTCGCTGCGTGGTGTCGCGTAACTGTCCTCTGAAACGTCGATATACGACACCTTTCGGCCAAAAGTCCTCTTTCAGACAGGTCTGTAGAAGAGTGTCAGGTGTGTATGAGTTGTAGGTCCTGAGTTCGAACCCAGGCAGCCGCCATTGTAAAAATAATGTCATCACCACTGTTCTCAAAACAGTGTGAGGGAACCGACATGTCCTAGAACCAAAAACTCAAAGACATGACATCTATCATTCCACACTGGGCCTGCGTGATAGATTGTAGCCTACTCCCTCTCAAAAAGAGGAGGCTTGTGTCTCAGCAGTGGGAACATTATATGCTGATTAGTGCTAGAAAAAGGTGGAAGTGATGATGAAGAGTATTCTATCTAACTATCTAATCTCAATGTATAATTATTTTAACTGTTTTTTTTTTTATTTATAAAAATAATAAAGTAGGTTCTATATTATCTATCTAGCTAGGGTTGCGTTTTTACTCTTTGGGTACGGAACCCTATAAACCAAATATCATGCAGCATGTTAACAGGCTTATTTTTCTTCTTTTCCTTCTTGTCCTTTTTATTACAATTGTGTAAGTTAATTAAACGGTTCAATAAATAAAAACTGGTCAACTAGGAGGGTTAACATTAACAATTATATTTTTTTTTACAGTAATTTAATTGATGTGAATGCCTCCCATAAGAAAAAGAAGGAAAATCTTGTAAAAAATTTATGGGGACAAGTCTATATGGATAAAAATCGTCCCAAAATATTATATCATCCTAACAAACTACTACTTGATAAACCAATACCCAATTTGAAAACCATTCCGCTAGGAACAACACCTGTACTTGATGTGGTAACTGTTTTAACGCCACCCAAACCAACGCTTATCAATTTAGTTGATGGTAGTTCACCGTATATTCCTAGTATTACAAAGGATTCTAATACAGGTCCGCCCAAAAATCCTACTCCAATAATTGCCACAAATACAGCTACAAATACAGCTGCAAACACAGTAAAAGGAAGTTCTGCAAAAATGGGTAAGAAGAGTAAGGCTAAGAGATTGGTGGCAATGCGTCTCGCGCGGAATACCAAGCAAGCTGCCTGGCTACTTTCCACTAAGGCTTTCTCGCCGGGTGCGGCTCAGGTTACTAATCAGCCTGCCGGTCAGGCTACCGTGAATGGTGCCGCTCAGGCTACCGTTAAAGATGCCGCTCAGGCTACCGTAAAGGGTGCCGCTCAGACTACCAAGCAAGGTGCCGCTAAGACTACCGAGCAGGGTGTCGCTCAGCCTACCGTGCAGGATGCCGCTCAGGTTACCGTGCAGGTGGCAGCGCAGGATTCTGGAAATGCATTTAATCCTCCTCCAAATACCAGCCAACAAACCAGTGGAACCGATCCAACAGAGAAAACGTAAGTTAAGAATAATGTTTTTTTTTTAAAGTCCTTATGCACCTGGGTCTGATAGATTCTTATTGACTAATACCAAACAGTGCCACTCCCCCAGCAGATGTTAGCCCGCCTGATGATCAGGCGGAACCCATTACCCTATGCGGCCGGCCGCTCCTCTTGAGAGGCGCGCGCAGAACACAGCGTGCCGCCTTCTCAGGCTTATGTCTGTTCAATTTATTGGTTAACCCACCTGGACCGACAGTCACTGCTAGGCAGTTCTGGGCACACGTTGCCTCTAAGTCCAAAAACTTAAATTAACAGTTCATAACACATTTTTTTTGCCCTCAAAAATAATTACATAGTCACCTTTTATAGAACTTATTTTAGTAGAGCTATATAAAAATTTCAGATTCTCCAATCAACAACAGAAGAAATGGTTTAAATTTCAACAAAAAATTTTGAACAAGAAAGGTAAGGGTGCTTTAAATAAGAATTGGAGGATCCCAAAGATAGCTGGTAATAAGCCAGGTAAGCAGTTAATTAATGAAGAAATTATACGGAAATATACAGACTAATAAATGTACAGACGCCAGCACATCAAGCTAGTTGAAACTTTCTAATTTTCCCAATCAACCATGAACCTTATGCCTTGGCGATAAAGTTGAAAATCTATTAAAATAATTTGACAGATTGTAGTAGCTTGATGTGCTGGCGTCTGTACTTCCGAGTTACTTTGTTAAGAACTAGGAATTGTTTTAGGGTTCCGTAGTCAAACGGCAAAATGATACCCTTATACATTCGTCATGCAAAGACAGCAGGATTATGTTTTTTAATTACTTAACACTGAGATAATCTGATGTTCATGTAGAAGTCGAAGCCAAGGGCAAGGACCGAGCGAGATAGTTTTTCATCATACAAGGTGGCAGGAACATCGACAAGCAACCTGCAGGGCCGTCTTAAACATATTGGGCGCCGGGGTGCGAAAAACGGTCTGGGCTGTGTTTTTTTTGCCAACAAAAAAAATACTTGATTTTGGAGTCCAATTTTTAGGGAGAAGCACCAAGGTAGCCCGCGAAATTAAATTTCATACGTTTTTTGCAATTTGCAGGTCAGTGTCAGGATGGATATTTTGTCTTACAATTGACTTAGAGGGTTGTATTGATATATAACCCTCTAAGTTCTTCTATCCCTATTGATTGATATTTCATGAAATAGTAATTTTGAATTTCACGGGCTACCCTGGCGCCTCCTAAGACCCTGAGCCCGGGTGCCACGCACCCCTTGCACCCTCGGGTAAAGACGGCCCTGGCAACCTGTTACCATGACCATGACCTGTGACCATGTTACATGATTCTGAACCTTACGTTGAAATTTTCTGGTAGGTTATTAAAAAAAAAATTGCCGTTCCATACATTTTAACCGCGTAGGTATTGCACAACCTATAATGCGAAGCATTAAAGTGTTTTATGATCGATTTTTTTTTCCTCCTTTCTGCAACTGTTTCTATTGTTATCCTCCTGCTAGTACAGTGCGTGCCACGTAAGAAGACAATTGACACACCACGTGGTCTGCGCAGAACACGATTTTAGGTATCTTTAGCGGTATGAGGTCTGAGTGCGGGACGGGACCGGACGTCATAGGGGCGGCGGAAAGAGGCGGAGGAGGCGGGGTCAAGTCTCTTCTTACGTGGCACGCACTGTACACAGAACCTACTTAATTTATATACCACTTTAGAGATAATTTAATGGAGATTAATTCTGTGCTCTTCAAAAATTGATTTAATTGAAACGAAACAGACATCAAAATATTTCAAAAAAATAAAACCCGTCAATCAAGTGTGAAACCTGAAAACATTAATAATTATTAATAATAAATAATAATTATTTATTATATAATTAATAATAATTCTTTATTATATAATTATTTAGCTTGCGAAAAAATTAATGAATTCAGTCAAATTTTAATACATTCGTTTCACTCATAGGAGGAACTAGGATAAACTAACTAATATAAATATAAGTATCTATGATTTTTTATACGATCAAATGAGCATTATGAGTATTTATGAGTCGTGCACTTTTGGATTTTCCAAACTTTGCATCCATACTAATATTATAAATTCGATAGTAACTCTGTCTGTCTGTATGTTACCTTTCACGCAACTACAAATAAAAAAAATAAAAAAAAGATAAAAAGAAAAAAAAAAGAAATAAAAAAAAGTTAAAAAAAAAACGATAAAAAAAAGAAGATAAAATAAAGAAGAAGAAGATAAAACAAGAAGAAGAAGAAGATAAAATAAGAGAAAAGGAAAAAAAAGAAGAAGAAAAAATTAGAAGATAAAATTTGACAGAGAGATAGATTGCATTCCGGGGAAGGACATAGCATAGCAGTGCCGAAGGTTCCATACAACTCGATTCCTGTCGGCTTCCCTTTGAAAAATGGCACAGTCGGTATTCTATAGACAAATAATATAATCACATTAAAGATATCTACTCCGGCTTACCTCTTACAAAAATTGACCCTTCGCTACTGTAGCATAGGATAGTTTTTATCCCGATATTCCCACGGGATCGACACATGCGGGTAAAACCACGGGGTGCTGCTAGTTTTTCTGTAAAACGATGAAATTTATACGCTAGCGGGTCTAATCTGCATGCGCGATTTATTTGCCAAAAATGTAAATAGATATGAGTTTATGGAAAAATAACTTTAATTCCTACACAATAAAGTTCAGTTTACACTACAACTTCAAACATTTTTATAACATTTTCAATAGTGCTACTCACTCTGAAATCAACTTAATTACCATTATAATAAAGTTGATATTTTTTACTTCACATAACATCAATTTAAAACATAAGTTTGAATATAATTTAGTATCATGGCGCGTCGATATCCCTGCTCCTAGTTTACGTCTTTTGACAGAATTATGATGCCAATCTATTTGCATAAGTAGCTTTTACTCGTGGCTTCACCCGTGAGGAGTTCAAAAATTATCCCATGAGAACATACTCTGCCCCTATGGGTCGTAGTCTGATGCTGAATAGCCTTTTACCTTCCTTAAGATTTGGGCTATCAAATTGGTCTATCCCAGCCATTCCCAAAGTGGGCGATAACGCCCCCTTGTGGGCGCTGCAGGCCTAAAGGGGGGTGGTAAGAGACCCAGAAAAAAAATGGAGGCGTTGTGTAGAGGCTTCGGGGGGCGATTTGTAATTTCATCTAGCAAGGAGGACTCTTAGACACCGACTGAGCTCTCGTCTCTCGGCTACAACTTTTGAAGTTTGGGAACCTATGGTCAATCCGGTCTATATGTAGAAGATCTAAGCGCACACACACAGAGAGGCATCAATGTTTTTTTTTGTTTAATACTGTTTAAAGATAAACCAAACATTGATGTCTAACAAGGAAGGAAAATTGAAGACGATGCGGTCTTCAATTTTCCTTCGTTGTCAGTCATCAATGTGATTGCTGGGCTGGGGGTCTACTCTGTAGGTACGTTAACGAAGATACGGGCCCGCCGAAAGTAGTAGTTGATCTGTCAAATTAAATTTATCGGATGGGCAAAGCATATCAGGATTAGAGACAACTGTCAAACCATGTTGTCGTTCATTCATATTTCGGGCCCCGAATTAATTTTAAGCCCATAAGTGATCATCGTCTGCCTAGCCTTTTCCCAACTATATTGGGATCGGCTTCCAGTCTAACCGGATGCAGCTGAATACCAGTATTATACATGGAGCGACTGCCTATCTGACCTCCACAACCTACATACGTGATATGCTGTAGGAAATGCCAGTAATGTTGGCAGAAACTACGGATTTCGTGTATAGGAAGTAGACCCCTGACTGCCTTAGATTTAACTATCTTACGAAAGCTATTTCATTTATTTCTTTAATCAAGTGATTGCTGACGTCTTACAGTTATTAATGAGGAACCTGTACTCCCAGAAATGACTCAAGAGGGGTCATCAAATATTGCCGGACAAGTCAGTGAAGCTCCCACTTCTGTGACTGTATCTACTGTAACTACGGAAGAGGCCAAACAGGGAACCAGTAAGTTCACTTTAAATTATAAGCAACATATAGTACCCGGCGATAAATATTGCACATCGACCTTTACCTTTTTTTGTATTTTATACAAAGAATAAAAGTAATTATCAAAAGAAGCAAATCATAATTGTTTTAACAGCTCCTAATAGATACCGGACTGTTTGTATTTCGTGCGACAGAGATAGCGCTCTACGAAGCCGAAATTAGTCGATTGTCTCTTTCCAAAGGTCGACGTGCAATATTTATCGCCGGGTACTGTAGCATAATAAACCTATAATGTTCCCCCTGGGGACACAGGCCTCCTCTCTGTTAGAGGGAGTGGGTCGCGCAGGCCCAGTGTGGGTTATGTCTTCGAATTTTTGGTTCTTTGACATGTCAGTTTCTTCACGATGTTGTCCTTCACCGTTTTGAGAGCAGTGATGTAAAGTAAAGCGCCTGTCTGGGTTCGAACCTACGACCTACAGCTCAAAAGTCGCGGTCGTTATCACTGGGCCACCATTGCTTTTAAAATTATAAATGTTTTTTTTTTTTTAAGTGAAATCTTCTTTAGCATCGTTGTGATTTGAAATTTTATGAAACGAAAAAGCAACAGGAAAAAGAGACATATAAGCTTTAACGTGGGAGAAAATGAGATAGGAAGCATTATACAGTGTTTTTGAAGGTTTCACTTCTACCACGTGTGAATTGCACACATGCTGTTTTTTTCTGTAACTGGCTTTATACAAATACTTACACGTCAATAATATATTAAAAACAGATGAGGTCGCTATTTCCTATCCGACTTCTCTGAGAAGACACACCGAAACTCCGAGGTCACAGTCTCTTTTAAAGTCCAGATATAATCATGGTGGTTGTAGTTTAGTTTAGTAATCACACAGATTTGTGTGGAACTGTCCAGTCAGATACGCAATTACCCCACAGGGCACAATCATTAGCAGGGTAGATCAAGTTGATAATAATAGTTGCACCGCATACGGTTCAAAATCGCTTAACACTTCACTTTTTGTCAAATATTGAGTGCATGGTAACCAGCTAAAAGCATGTAAAGTTAGCATCTCAATTTACGGTTAATTACGTTACATTTACAGCAGCACCAATAATACAAATACTAAGCAATACTCTGATAACGAAGAAAAATCTTCAGCAAGAGATGGTGAGACAGCGGCTTAATTGGATAAAACCAGACGAGAATGCAGCTTGGAATGTTCCTGGTAAGAACTGATTACCTATCCACTGATATTTTTGAAATCGACCTTGTTTCCACGTAAGCAAATAGCAACTTTATGGAAGTGAAAATTAAGTTGATTTCAGAATGACTACAATTATTGGAAATTTCATAAAAATATTGAAGTTGTGTAGGTTTTTGTGTACTTAGATATAAAAGTTATTCCGATATCACTTAGATTGAAAATCAAATTATGAGCGCTGTTATGTCAATCAGCTTTGTCATTCACAGTATGCTGATGGCCTAAGGCCTCTCTCGAATTGCGCCATAAAAAATCCTTCCCGCCTTTTTTCAAACCAGAAAAAAATCAGCTATAAGTAATCTGTTCATGAAAGCTAAATGTATTTGGGTATTTATCTCTGTATCAACACAGGGGCCGTCCATTAATCACGTGATGTGTTTTTGGCATTTTTAACCCCCCCCCCCCTCCCCCTTGGTGATATATGGTGAGGTTTAAGACTTACCACCCCCCCCTCATATCACGTGTATCTTTAGTACCTACAAAGAATCGGACCTTTTTTTTTTAATGTTTATAAAATACAGGTATAATCATCTAATTTTATTAGAAAGTTTGCAGGATGTTTTTAAAGAAATAAATACACGTGATATATTACTACACCCCCCCTCCCCCCTTGTGATATTTCGTGATTTTTTATGGACCCCTCCCCCCCCTTTCGAGCCTCACGTGATTAATGGACAGCCCCACACTCCCTAATCCCAATACATTTATTCAAAGACAACAATTAACTTTTTGGTCCGCAGTCGGTGTTACTACTGATGTAAATAATAATATGTTAATCCTGAAGTAAAAATACAGGGTCAAATTTTAATTAGCTAGCGAGACTCCGTGGACGTGATAAAAACAAAACATCCAACGGTCGTTGATCCCACAAAAAAAAAAACGTCAAATTACTTTTTTTTTGTTTTATCGTGTTAAGATATGGATACCCATCACTACGGCAGAGTGTTGTTAACTAATATTATTTTATCCTGTATATTTAAAATTTATTCGTTTAAATCCAATACCAAAAAAAAAAAGTAAAGTACAATTTCTAATGCTTGGAAAGGCTGCTAGTGAAACCGCGGGTGAAAGCTATAAGCTAAGATATTATAATTAGTTCTTTGTTAAATAATAAAAACAAATTTAATACAGGAACTAGTACTGCACCACAAACGGTGAATCAAAACGTGTCACCGAAAAAACCACCACTAATTGCTGAAGTTCCGGCATCAAGTAAGTGATGTTTGTCCAGTTTAACATAACACAACACCTCTCAAACACACCCCCCCAGCTGACTATTTTGAGAGAGAGAGAGAGCTCCCAGCGGGCCACCAAATGCTAAGGCCCGCTTGGAAGCCAAGTGGGCCGCTGCAGGCACAACTTTAGTCAGGTGTGGGCACTCTGATGACCCTTTGTGCGACTGAGCTACATCACAAACTTTGCCTCACCAAGAGGTGAGGCAAAGTTTGTGATGTGGCTCTCTGTACAATAACACTTACACTATAGAAGATCTTTTGCTCTTTGCAAGGCTAACGCTAACGCTGCCGAAGTGGCCGAATTCTGGTCGAAGCTTACTTAACAACTTAACTGTCCATAGACACAATAGTTAAACAATCAACATGAATCATATATGATTCATGGGACAGGGAAGTTGTTAAAATAGACAAATCCTCGATACGACGAATAAGAAGAATCACACGTGTATTCCAGTCCCGCGGCACATTCATCCGCTCTGGTAACACGAACACTACGAAAATGGCTCTTACTGTTACGATATAAAGTCGCTGTCAATTGCAAATTTTTGCCAAAGACGTGTGACTTTTGAATTTCGCTCATTTAAATCATTACTTGTACCTCCATTTTTATCGTATAACTTGCTTCTGCCCGCGACTTCGTCCGCGTTTTATTACACCCTCCCTCCATTCACCCTCTTAGGCGTGGAATTTCGAAAAACCCTTTCTTAGTGGATACCTACTCTTCACAAAGACCACACCCTCCAAATTGCATGTCTCTACGACCAGCGGTTTAGGCTGTGCGTTGATATATCAGTCAGTCAGGACTTTGAATTTTATATATGTATAGATATGACAACATTCTATTTAACTACACTGCTACAAGGATATTTTGGCGCTCGAATGACGTTGACAGGTGGGCGCTGTTCGTAAGCATTTGTGCAATAATAGGAAAATCGCACAGCGGAACCCACTTCAAGGATTTTTTTTTTACTAGGGCATCTCGTAGTTGACCTTGAGAGGTCGTGACTACTTAACCGGACTATCCTGTGGCTGCCTTGAGAGAACTCAAAGCCTCCAGCTAGGGGCTTATATTAACTTAGTATACAGTACCCGCCGATAAATATTGCACATCGACCTTTGGAAATTAGTGTATTTTATACAAAGAATAAAAATAATTATCAAAAGAAGCAAATCATAATTGTTTTAACAGCTCCTAATAGATACCGGACTGTTTGTATTTCGTGCGACAGATATAACGCTTTACGAAGCCGAAATTAGCCGATTGTCTCTTTCCAAAGGTCGATGTGCAATGTTTATCGCCGGGTACTGTATATAATGGGGATAAAGTTGACTCAACAAGCATAGTGAAATTCCTAGGGATCTGGATTGACAGTAATCTGACTTGGAAACCTCATTCTGAGGACGTATGTAAGAAATTGAGCAAATCAGCATATGTTCTGTACAATTTATCGCATAAAGTTAGCAAAACTACTCTTCTCACAGCTTACCATGGCTTGGTGGCATCCATTTTGAGGTTCGGAGTAATATTCTGGGGCAACTGTAGCGAAAGGGAGGTGATATTCAAAGCCCAAAAACGTTGCTTAAGATCAATGTCAAGTTTAAAATCTACAGATAGCTGTGAGCCCGTGTTTAGGTCTCTAAAAATACTAACCTTCCCGTCGCTGTACATATTGGAAGTGTCCATTTTTGTTAGGTCGAATTTAAATTTATTTCCGTCACTTGTCGACATTAGATCAAGGTCAGGCCCTTTAAGACTACAATACAAGTTCTTATTACATACAGGAAAATATAATACAGCACTATTAAGAAAAAATATAATGTCAATGGGGCCAATCATTTATAATAAAATTCCACATAATCTCAAAGGACACACCACACGCGTATTTAAAACTAAACTGACTGAATTACTATTACAAAAATGTTACTACTCTGTAAATGACTTCTTGAATGACAAAGATTTATAACTGTACCTTGACTTTTTTCTTGTAATTGACATTTTAAATACCTTTTTGTAACAATGTATAATTTGATTTACTTTTTATGTGACATTTTATTTTATGAGTACCTATTAATTTTTGATGTCTGGTTGTTCTATGTTCTATGTCAATGCATGTTAATTAATGTTTTTGCACGCCGTAAGGTACAATGTAGCGGAAACGTTGTACACTGTACCATCTAAAACCTGTACCTACATTGTGGCAAATAAATGATTCTGATTCTGATTCTGATTCTGTACTAAGCGACTACACGCTAAGGGCACCCGTGCGTGGGGTACGGGCTGGATCGCTTTATGATTATTTAAGAACGATAGGGTCGACTTTTCCTATTTGAATACTCTGAGAAGAAAGGCCGAAACAAACTCAGAGGTCACAGTCGGGAATTTAAATCTACAGGCTCAGCTGCGGCGCGGGCTGGCACTACATCGAGCAAGGGTCGGGGGGGGACTTCAAGGATTAAAGCTGGTAGCTTCTTCAAGAAAGACGCACCACGTCCATCGCCATCCAAACCAGGGAAATCCACTGTTAAACCATTCAGTAAGTAGGTTTTGCAATAGATATGGAGAAAGGAAGATAATGCAAGTTCGTTTCAAAATATGTATTTATTTATTTTACCATTTATGTCCACACATATATAAACAAGAGCAGTGGTGGCCAAGTGGTAACGGCCGCGACTTACGAGTTGTAGGTCGTAGGTTCGAACCCAGACAGGCGCTTTACTTTGTGTAAATTATTTCATCACCACTGCTCACAAAACGGTGAAGGAAAACATCGTGAGGAAACCGGCATGTCCTAGAACCAAAAATTCGAAGACATGTGACATCTACCAACCCGCACTGGGCCCGCGTGGTAGATTACGGCCCACTCCCTCTCACTGAGAGGAGGCCTGTGTCCCAGCAGTGGGAACATTATAGGCTGATGATGATGATGATATATAAACAAACAAGAAAAAAACAGAACAGAAAAATAGGTACAAAGCTCATACTTGACGCTTGATTTCAAGTAGGCCATCAAAAGACTCCTTTGGACGTCAAAATTTACAAGAAAGTATGATTGCTGCTTCTAGGTGCCCCTTCCAAAAGTTAGTTTTTATATGGTGAAGAATGGGCAAAAAACTTCAGAGCTAGTCTTTTTAAAAGTTTAATAAAACGCAAATCAAAATTAAATTCAATTTAGTTTAAAATAATATCCAACCTGTGGCCTTAGTGTGAGTTTTTTTCGACTCACGTTCGATTGCGAGCGCGCTAGAATTTTGTATGGAAAATTAGGTTTCTCCTAGTGACCACCAGGTGGCACTATACCTTTTCCCATATAAAATTCTAACGCGCTCGCAATCGAACGTGAGTGAAAAATCTCACACTTAAGCCTCTGTAAGAACAATGACTCCACTTGTTTCTTTACCATAGTTGCCAAAAGGCAAAATTTAATCAAGTTGTTCACTTTAGACAGAGCCGGCTTTACGTCGGATGACGTCACGCATCGCGCTTTCTAACGGGCCTACATGCGACAAAATTTTGTCGTCGCTTCATCTCACACCAAAATGAAACGTTACTATGAGTAAACATCATAGTAATGTAGAAGAACTGTTTGTTGAAGACAGAAAATGCTCATTAAAAATCTTGCGTTATGTATCTTTCCACATCGGTAGTTTTATGTGTAAAGCCTTCATCATGTCGATGGTACTATTAGATTTTATTACTTCGCCACCGCCACGGCTTCATCTGTGGCAGCGCAGAGGTCGCTTTGACTGCAGCCAATCTATTCTGTAAAAATCTCACCTTGAAAACTTAGTTGAAGGGAGCTGTCAATAGTTTCAATGCTCTAGCGTCAGGTGGAGTGCCAGCTCACTTCTTAATACCAAACTTAATTTACTAAAAATTTAACTTAATTTTAAAAAAATCTGGCGGGATCTAGCTGTCAGATAAATGGTGGTACCAGACGAAATTACCCAACCGGCGTACTTACATTTATTATGCAAATTCTACGCATGCTAATTTCGCACTTAACGCCGTAGAAAGTATTGCAGGTGTAAACATGTCGATCTAATCTCACCGTGAAAACTTAGGTGAAGTGAGCTTTGAAGTGTGACCTCAAGAATGTCAATCCCTAGTACCAGGAGGAACAGCTCACTTCAAAAACACTTCACCTAAGTTTACACCGTGATATTTTTACAGAATAGCACTACTGATCTCAACGTCATCACTGTTGATTTATTTATTACTCGGTACTCGTTGCAAGCATTCGCTTCGCGAAGTTAGTTTGCTAACATGCGTTGCGTGAGCTTTTGTTACGCAACGAACATTCATTCGCAAAACGAACATTTCTTCGCAAGCATATCTATTAGAATTTGTTTTTTTTTATGTGCTTGGATTCACATACTTATTGTGAAGCGAATGCGCTTGGTGAGAACGTTTCTTACTTCATATGTTTTATTCTGTAAATGTTATATTTTTTGTTTCAGTTTATGAATATAAATATGCAAAAGGTATGTGAGTTTGGAATACACAATTATAGTTGCTTTTCAGGGTTATGTTAGCAAAAAGTGCCATCGAGGCCTTATGTCTAAGCCGTTTGTCTGTCTTTCACAAGCCTGCATGTTTTTAAATTAAACTTATTGTTAAAAGAGATACTGGTCATAGTCAGCTAAAATTTTCTTTGAATATGTAATGTAATAATTATATAATCGTTTGCAATTACTTACCTCCTCTTACATAAACTGCAGTCGTAAATAGCAGATCTCTGGTCCCCAAGATACAGGCGCCGCCTAGTTTTGGGAACGCCGTAAAGATCCAAATGGTGATCGCTAACAGCTACAGACCGACGTTAAGTTAATTATATGGTAATACTTTGTAACATTGGTTCAATAAATTTTATCAAATCTTAACCTAATAATGGCCAGTATGAAGGCAAATAATAAGAAGGTAAACTGTTGGTTTTGGTGGTACACACTACAACACATCAAGCTACTACATTTCCAGTTTTGGTTGACTTCACATCGTATAAGGCTTTTAGTACAATGAGATGTCAGCTTATACTGGAAATGTATAGCTTGATATATCGTGCGCACAGAATTCCACTGTGCAAGTCTAACATGCACTTAGGTGTGCTAAACACTGGTTCGGTTCAGCACCGGACCCGAAGCTATCGTTATTGTGCTCACCAGTTGGCGCCACTGGCGAGTAAGGTCCTATCAGCACTACTATTTGATAATTATGTTTAAGTAGTTCCCCATAAAATAAAGAAAGTAGCTACATATTCGATTTTGCTCCCCGGCTGTGCCGATTAAAGCCAAACCGAACAAGTGTGTAGCACGCTTAGGCGTTTTTTTGTTTTATTAAAAAGGATTCTGATGTTTTATTTGATTTTTATTTCTGCAGGAATACCAAGAAGTTTTCTTTTACAGCAAGAAAAGGCACTAGAACCGAGCGGTTCACCGAGTAAGTTTTTACATGGTTTTAATATTAGCTGCGAAAGGGTTAAAGTGAAACATACGGTCTGCTCGTTGCCTATCCCGCTAGATGGCGCTGAAGTGAACATGTTTAGTTGATTTTGATTTATGTGTGGTTGGAACATTAGAAGTCGTAGGAGTAGTTTACGCGATACTCGGACATTACTTTATTGAACTTCATTGCCTTAAAATCCTCTCAATTCGACACATAATCCTAAAATAACATCTGCCATTGAATATAGTGTCGCTTAAACACACAGACGTGAGCGAGTCCCGACAATGCGATGAGAGTGGCGAAAATGTCGGATTTTTCGAGGCAACTAGAATAATAGTCCGGGAGGTAGCGTTGCAGTTTTTCTAGGAATTTTATACCGAATAAATTTTATTTCAAACAGTTGTTAAATGGTCAGAAATCGGTAAAGTGAGCATCAGTTGTCGCACTAACGGTGGAGCTAAAGGAGACAGCATGAAAAAATCATTGGAAAAAAATCTGCTCCGACGATTTTTATACCGAGCAAAAATGTATAATATTATTGTTTTAATCACATTTTTTCAAAAAATAGTCGTCGTCTGTATTGACGAGGGGGGGTTATTTTGTCAGTCACGTGCATGAACCTCATTGAAAATTTGACAAACAAATTAATTTTATACCTTATGAAATTTATACATCTCAATGTTTATACTATTAAAATAATAAAGAAAATCGTCAGCCGTATTTTTGACGGGGGTAATACCGTTAGTCAGCCTGATAAACATTTTGCGCGCTCAATGCATTTGAGCGCTACATAGGCTTTTTGGAAAATAAACTGACAATCTTTACACCCATAAACAATTAATCAATCGTCAATACAGCTGACGACTATTTTTTGAAAAAATGTGATTTTAACAATAATATTATACATTTTTGCTCGGTATAAAAAATTATCGGAGCGGATTTTTTTCCAATGACTTTTTCATGCTGTCTCCTTTAGCTCCACCGCTATCGAAGCACCTGATGTTCGGAGCTATTATGTGTTAGGGGAAAACTATTATTGTTATGATTTTCAGTCGGTATAAAATGACTTGCTCAACTATAGCGCTACCTCCAGGACTATAATTAAAACATACGTATTTCTTTCAGTCACCGCCGATTCGCCAATATGGCCGAGTGATCTAAGTAAGAATACACACCAGGCAATTTTCCCAATATTTGGTAAACCAACGCCTGTAAACGTTGATGATAATGTCATGACTCCGGCCATATCGCCAATATTGGTTCAAACAGAGAGCCCAGTCGAGGTCGAACAACCGTATTCTCCTTCGGATGTTTATTCCGAACAGGGGATCAATCCTGGTAAGTACTTATAGAGACGTATAAACGTCAAAAATTTTATGGTTAAGCAGACGCTAATCAATACTTAACTTTGAGCAATGTTTATAAATAAGGGGATATTTGTGTAAGTATATTTCGTTCAAAAGTTTTTCTCTTTAAATCGTGTGTCGTAAAAGACAAAAATAAGAAAAGAATGTCGCCTTTTTAAAAGTAAACAATATCTATAGACTATAGAGTTTGCATTGTATTGAGAGATACATAGATTCAATAGATAAACTTTTCAAAAGGGTTGCATTAATTTCTAATACTTAGTAGTAATACCGTGGTCATAGCAACCACTTTCCATACACTGGCTGAAGCAAGAGTAAGAAATTACTTCCTACATTTAAAAAGAAAAAAAATATAAGTAGGTACTTTAAATAAAATCTCAGTACTAATCTCGTAAGAGTGCCTTTTTTTTTAAACGGAGCCCCTTACTAGGAATTTCTCCTGTATTGTGGTTGCGTTTATAAACATTTAAACTCACCTACACAAACAGCCAGACCCGGAATAAATAAGTAAGTACTTGTAGGTCATACAAATATTTGTTCCGTGCAGGAATCGAACCCGCGACACGCAGCGCAGCAGTCAATCGCTTAACCATTCTCTCGTCTTGTCTTGCTTATTTGCATTTATTTTTCAGAGCCACCCGAACTTGAATCGGAATCCTCCGAGCAGAGCCAAGCGGGTCAGAAACGTTTAAGTGCTTTCCAAAGACTGGGCCCTTTATCTCAGCCGAAGAAACCTAAGCTCACTATAAACTTGAACTTGAAAAAGGAACAACCTGTAAGGTATGACAGTGGGTGATTTAGATGGTGTGGTAGAGGAAAAATATATGTGGTCGTCCAAATCAAAAGGGACCTTATGGCGGAAATGAGTTATCTACAGAGCTGAAAACTACATAAATGTACCTAACTATAGACCCAAGAACCAACCTTCTAACCACTACCGTTATTTTTTTACGAATTTTTGAAGTTCACTGATCGAAATTATAAGTTTCGAGAAAATCGCAATTTAAGTATGCCGTACAAAAAAGTTATGTTTTAGTGTGAAGTTATTTAACTGATGGTATACTTTGATTGACTATTACTAATGGAAATTCTTACAATACTTGCATAAACTTAAAACCTACTTTGCAATATTAAAATGTCGATATAATATATGGTTTGAATTACAAGAAACCGGCCAAGAGCGTGTCGGGCCACGCTCAGTGTAGGGTTCCGTAGTTTCCCGTCCGTCACAATAAGTGTTCCCACTTATGAGTTTAAAAGTGGGTATCCATTATGTTCGCGTAATAATCGTAGTCGATCATAGATCTTAAAATATTGGGATTCGATTTTAATAATTCTTTTTTTGTTTTTGTTTGAAAAAAGATACGTTCAGGATAATAAAATATGTAAACGAAGTTAAAAAAATGCTTGCATATACGATTATACTACAAACTTAGTCCAGAAATTATTTTGTACAACTTTTTGTTTTTTTATACAAAAACTGTTGTTTTCATCAAGTTCAAAATAATTTTCCTAGAAAGTCCTTATAAAGTTCTACTTTTCAGATTTTTTTCATATTTTCTAAACTTATGGTTCAAAAGTTAGAGGGGGGGGACACATTGTTTTTTACTTTTGGAGCGATTATTTCCGAAATTATTGACATTATCAAAAAATGATTTTAGTAAACCCCTATTCATTTTTGAATACCTTTCCAACAATATGATTGAAATAAAAAAAAAATCACTTCCCGCTTTACATATAGGGGGGCTACCCTAATAAAACATTTTTTTCCAATTTTTAATTTACCACTTTGTCGGCGTGATTGATATACATATTGGTACCAAATTTCAGCTTTCTAGTGCTAACGGTCACAGAGATTAAGCGAGGACGGACAGACGGACAGACAGACATGGCGAAACTATAAGGGTTCCTAGTTGACTACGGAACCCTAAAAAACGATTTGTTAGGTCTTGCCGCGATAAGGTTCCTTTTTTACTAAACTTTAGATGAATACAAAACTTTTTTAAATTGACTTTTCGAAAAGTTGAACACATCTACATGTAGTAAATACAATCATCTTTTTAAAAATACAGTTAATAAAAAAACGATTTTTTTGAGGTATTTTACAAATTTATCTCGGAAACTAGTTACCGCCATAAGGTCCCTTTTGATTTGGACGACCACATATTTATACTTGTATGTGGGCCTCGTGGCTAAGTAATAACAGTCTGATTGCTTCGGGTAAGCTATGCTTGCCGAGGTTGTTCCGCATCTTTACACACCGAGACCCCTCTGTGCCTCGAGAAGCACTTTAACCCGTTGGTTCCTACTGTCATTCGTAGATTTTTAACAGCCCAAAAGTCTGACAGCCAGTCTTAAGCCGTGTTTTCACTAGGGGACATTTGTCCCGCGACTCTGTTGCTTGACACGAAATATACGTGTCCCGCGCGATGTCGCGCAATGTCGCCCGATGTCGCTTGCGACATCTACGGGTCGCGGGACTTGCCGCAAGTCGACGCTAGACGCGCGACCTCCGTATACCTCGACAGACGCCCGAAAAGCTTTGAATAGTGAGGACGTATGTCGCTTTGTGTTCTGAAATGGCGTAGTGTGGTTCGCAACACTACCTCCTCGGGCGATATATTGTTCACAACTAGGTAGTGTGAACAAGACAAATGTCGAGCGACATTGTCCCACGAATTCGCCAAGACCTATCATGTGAATGTTGGGCGATATGTCTCCGTGACATGTCCCCTAGTGAAAACGCAGCTTTACTCTGTCTTATCAAGGGGTATCGTATTACCCAGTAACGGCGTTGTGGAAATCAGATAGGCCGTCGCTCCATGTAAAATACTGGTATTCAGCTGCATCCGGTTAGACTGGAAGCTGAGCCCAACATAATTAGGAAAAGGCTAGGCAGACGCAGATAATGGTAAAGAAAAATAATATGTATGTAAGTTAAACCATCCTGGGTACAATTTATTTGAAGGAAAGACACTTCAATTTGACGACGTCATATGCTCGCTTGATTGATCGCGATATATGTTAGCTGTTGTGCAGTCATGGGAAAATATTGCCATCTCTTTCTAACGCCTAACAAACTTGCAGGGAAGTGGTGAACGAAACGGACGATGACCCGGACAAGTACACTCCGGTCCATTTACGTAAGGACATCATGATGAGTACAGACAAGACTGTCGTGACATTCCTTCCGTTTTGGCCTTGGAAGAAGAATGTTCCGATCCGGAGAAGTGCTACGGCAAGGACTTCTAGGGTAACGTAAAATAATAATAATAAGATTTATTGTTCAACTAGGACTAGATGACATGGTAAGGTAATCATACTAATATTATAAATTCGAAACTAACTCTGTCTGTCTGTATGTATGTTACCTTTTCACACCTAAACTATTGAACGGATTTCGCTAAAATTTGGCAGAGAGATAGATTGCATCCCGGGGAAGGAAATAGGATAGTTTTTATCAACATACCTCGCGGGCGGAAGCTAGTATAATATAAAGCACAAGCATAAAGTTTCTTAATCTAGTTAGTGGGTGCCGATAACCTGTGTTTAGAACAAACAGTCCCCCCATAAATCCAGATCCCCGTCATAAATGGTTGAAAGCACTGTTAAATATGTATATTATAAATATGTGTATAGTAATCATTACAGTAAGCTACAAAACGAGAGACAAAATTAGGTTATTAAACAAAACAAAAAATCACTTAGAATCTAAAAATAGCAATTTCAAAAAGGATTCTTTTTATACATATAAATTAATATTACCCAGTCCAGTGACTGGCCTCCACAACCACAGGTTGTGGAGGTCAGATAGGCTGTCGCTTCATGTAAAATACTGGTATTTAGCTGTATCTGGTTAGACTGGAAGCCGACCCCAACATAGTTGGGGAAAAGGCGCGGCAGATGATGATGATGATGATGATGATAGATATAAATGATCATATTTGTTAATCTTCTTTCAGTCCGTAATGATCCTTGAACAAGAGCAAATGGAGAAAGCGTATGAAAGAGATAACTATTACATTCAAATTACGGTGAGTTGTTTAATAATAATAATTAACAAATAGTAAAAATAATGAAAATTCACGAACGCGCATCATGTGACCCTTATGTTATTGTAATAAGGCGTAAATGAGGGTTTTCTGAAATGACGTTCGCTAGGTGGCAGCACTGTCACGACAGGTCCAGGCATCTGTCAAAGAGCCTATATTTTCTTTAGTCATGACGGAATGATGAACGAATGAATGAATCGAATGATGAACGTCATCATATATTTTATATTGGAAGACCTCTTGTCACAGTGGTGCCAACTGGTGTCGTAAATTTTCACGAAAACCCTCATTGGAATGAGTGACGCATATTCCTGAAATGCAACATCTGCAAAACTATTGAAACAAAACACTGCGGGGTAATTGAGTAACACACTATCAGTAGGAATGCCTTTCATTTTGACAGTTCAACAACATTCATTGCGTTATTTACGTTGTTGAGCAGACAAACTTTTCGGACATATGAAGCAATGGATTAGCAATATCCTTCAAAATTATTCAGATTGTGATTAATAGTGTGTCACGCAATTGGGGTGTTGTTTTACATTCCAACTCTTGAAATGTGAAAATATATTTGTCTGACAACCAGTATTTTCAAGGGGTATCGTATTACCCAGTAACTGGGTTGTGGGGGTCAGATAGGCAGTCGCTCCATGTAAAATACTGATATTCAGCTGCATCCGGTTAGACTGGAAGTTGACCCCAAAATAGCTGGGAAAAGGCTAGGCAGATGATGATATACTTTCATATGCATTTAGTAAAATGCTGTTATCTTGACTTAACAAACAGACACTTCCATTATATTGATTTGTATTGTATAGAAAAGCTGTAAATTTGACATTACAAACAGGAATTTCAATTTATTTTACTTGTATTATATACAGTATGTTAACTAACAGAGGGCGTTCCCGTTAACCCGCAATAGTATAGCATCCATACATGCTAAAAAAAATATTACCATTCGAAAATAAAATGTTTTTATTTTTTTTTATATTAAAATACATATTCACTAAAAATCGTAAATTGATATGTTAAAGAAACACTCTGTACACGCGTACTTGAAGGACAGCAATGTCGGAATTTATTTAATTAAATAAATTAGAATTAATTAAATAAATAGAGTATCAATTTACGATTTTTAGTGAATATTTTAATATAAAAAAAAATAAAAACATTTTATTTTCGAATGGTAATATTTTTTTTAGCATGTATGGATGCTATACTATTGCGGGTTAACGGGAACGCCCTCTGTTAGTTAACATACTGTATATAGATAAACAATAAAAGAATAACTGTTGACTGTTTCAGGTGAAAGGTTACCCGTCAACTTGGACGAAGGAGCGTGTGCTGGACGCCGTACTTGACAGCGTCAGGGGTCATTTATTCATACCGTGTTTTACTGAGGTACACGGACATTTCTTGTCTAATTTTGAACGGTCCCAGTCTTGACAAAAAAAAAATCGGTTGTCTGTAAAGTCGGTTTACTGACGATAGTTGAACGTGACAACGTCATAAGAAAATACTGATGGAATAGTTGCATTGCATTTGTTAATATTCGCTTGCACTTCAAGCCGCCATGGAACGCTACAGAGCGAAGCCGCGAGGTAACGCTACATGAGTCATGTTTTTTCGTGAGTGCAACCAGTTTCATCGATTTATTAGACGTTGTCACGTCAAAAAAATCGACTTAGGCAAGGGTAGCTTACTGATCAACCAGTGCGGCTGTTATTACTTTAGCCATGAGCCCCTGGATTAGTAATATTGGGTCCCCACCTATGAAATTGGCGTTTTTTTCTCACAAATAAAGAACCTTGTCACTTCTATTATTTAAAATATTCATCAATTGCTTGATATTCTATCGAATTATGAGCATCATAGACAACTACCAATAGTAAAAAAACCTTAGTACATGTAGTTTTCTAACCATAAAAAATACTTAAAAATGACTCCTTAGTTGTTAGTAGAAATGACCACTATCTATTTGTTTTAACTTAGCCAAAACTTATTTTTGTCGCTTAATCTAAGTGGCATACGTTATCTTAGTTTTTAAACATTAGTGCATGAAAGTTTTAAAACATTAGTGTTCATGGTTGTTAAATAAAATAAGAAAATGTTATTATGTAAAATGCAATTTCTTTAAAATTCTCCATACAAAACGCTGATTTCATAGGTGGGGACCTAATACATACAGGGTAGCAGCACAATTCTAGCCCCCCTAGCATAGAGATATTTCGTAGCGCAATATGCCCAGTTCAGTAAAAAACTGGCCAAGTGCGAGTGAGACTCGCACACGAAGGGTTCCGTACCACAAGGCAAAAACACCGAAAAAAACACGTTTGTTGTATGGGAGGCCCCCTTAAATTTGTATTTTATTGTTTTTAGTATTTGTTGTTATAGCGGCAACAGAAATGCAACATCTGTGAAAATTTCAACTGTCTAGCTATCACGGTTCATGAGATACAGCCTGGTGACAGACAGACAGATGGATAGTGGACTCTTAGTAATAGGGTCCCGTTTTTACCCTTTGGGTTTGGAACCCTAAAAACAAGCAAGCAACAAGCAGAAAGTCCTTTTATTCTAATATCATCATCATTTCAGCCAAAATACGTCCACTGCTGGACATAGGCCACCCCCAAGTAGGTTCTATTCTGGTGTAACTCGTGCGATAAAGAATGTAATTATAAAAATTGTTTTCTATTTTCAGTTTTACCAACACGAATGCAAGTTCCTTGTCCTGCGCAGTCGTGCAGCGCTCGTAGTTCTACACAAGACTGGTTTCTATATCCACAAGGACGGGGTCGAATTGGCCATCACAATATCTGTACCCTATATATTAGACAAACCACCATTCATACCTAGAATTGTATTGGGGGAGAGAATAAGCATGGGTTACAATACCAAGAAGCTGAATTTGAGTGCTTTTACTTTGCAAGAAGGTGAGTTGAAAATAATAAAAGTCACTTGTACACACCACACACACACACACGTACCACATATACCATAGCACACCTGAAATAACGTACGGAACCCTAATAATATTCCAACATGGTATTAACCTGCGTACTATACAATAACTTGGACAATAAACTATTTTCTATTTTAATATTATTACAAATATGTTATATTTAAAGTGTTTTTATTTTAATAATTAACTATATTTTACTGTTTTTTTTTGTCAGTTTTTACCAATTCATAATTATGTACTTATTTTATTTTTAAAAAGTTATCTGTCTGTTAGCTCTTCAAGCCTAAAATACTGAACCGATTGACATGCAATTTGACAGATAGGTAGTGTGGGGCTTGGAAAAGTACATATGCTTCTTGTCATCTTAGATATTAATTATTAAAAAGTTATGAAATAGAAAATAAGCGCAGACGAAGTTGCGAGCAACAGCTAGTTATAATATCTATATTAAAAATACAAATCGTTATAGCGCTACAAGGTTACTTTGGCGCGCGGCCAAAATCAGAACCAACGCTGCCATCTCTTTTAATATATTTCAAATTTCAATTGACATTTCACAAAACAATGAGGGTTTTCTGAAATGACGTTCACTAGGTGGCAGCACTGACACGTCAGGTCCAGGCATCTGTCAAAGAGCCTATATTTTCTTTAGTCATGACTGAATGATGAACGAATGAATGAATCGAATGATGAACGTCATCATATATTTTATATTGGAAGACCTCTTGTCACAGTGGTGCCAACTGGTGTCGTAAATTTTCACGAAAACCCTCATTGCTCTAATATTTACCAATAGCGCCGCCCTGTTGACATCATTCGAGCGCCAAAACCTTGTATATTAGAGCTAGGAATATGAGATAATTTTCAAATTATGGAACAACAAACTGAATGTCATATAAAGTTCAAATTCCATTACAACCAAAAACTTATTAGGACCTTTTTGTTAAAAATGGTCATTGAAAAATCAACTTAGAATACATTTCACTAAAGTAGATAACTGAATAAGGGACTATGGAATGTAAATTATCTGAGATTATGAACACTGCTTTAGCAGTGTAGATCCTTCTACGATATTATTAAAAAGAAAGTTACTCTCCAGATATAAGCCACTTCATATACTTCCCGCTCAATCGTGTGAACAACCAGAGCGAGTGCCTTCTCTTGCAGACCGCCGTATATTGGGATCGGCTAGTTGAGCTCAATCTCTCGCATAACAGGATTACGTAAGTAATAATAATAATCAGTTTCTCATTACAAACCATAATTATGAACAACTATTACTATCCCGGACCAAACCTAGCAATCTGCCAAGCCTTTTCCCAACTAAGTTGGGGTCGGCTTCCAGTCTAACCGAATGCAGCTGAATACCAGTATTTTGCATGGAGTGACTGCCTATCTGACCTCCGCAACCCAGTTACTAGGTCACGATACCACTTGATAAGGCTGGTTATCAGACTCTCGGACTTGTGACGACCCGTAACGACTGTCAAAGATCTAAAAATTACAACCGGAGCCAACGGTTTCACGTGTTTTCGAGGCACGGACGGAGGGGTCTCGGTATGGTCACCCATCCACGCACCGGCCGAGGCAAGCGTAGCTTAACCTGATCGATCGATCCGTGCGGCTGTTATAACTTAGCCATCAGACCAAACCTAGCATCGCGAAAAATACATCGAGAGCTGGATACTTATTTCTTCTTCGCATAATTAACAAAATTTATGTAACAGCAGATTTTTTACGCTATTTCCGATATTTTTCGTAGTAAAAGTTGTTCATAATGAAGAGTATAATGTCATTTTTAGGTGAATGAATGAATTAGTAAAAGTCATAGAACAAAAGTTGTTGTTTATGATGTTAGTAATACATTCCTAGAAGGTTGTAAGTGTTTTACCAATAATCCTGTATATTTAGTTTTAATTCCGCCAAAAACTAAACTCAAGCTTAGATAACTGGCGAAATGTGGGTATAGTACAGGGACACCTCTGCGTAACCCTTTGGGAAATGCAGGCGTGATGTTATGTGTGTATTATTCTTGTTTCAGAAACATATCTGGCTTTGACTTAGTCAATGTGACACCAAGATTGAATCATCTGGACCTGTCACACAATTATTTGGAAAAGGTCACTGTTTTGCTGAACGATAGACAACTGCCACTAAAGACGATACGCTTGGAAGGAAACCCGCTGTGTCACGACTATATAGATCCTGAACACTATGTTAAAGTCATCAGAATGATGTTCCCGGCTGTTGTGGAAATTGTGAGTACCATATAAGTTAAGTTGAATAGAAGTATGACAAGCCGCGCACGAACTAAGCGAGTGAAGCGAGCAGTACCGTGGCAGCGGCTGGCGAGTGCTACATCCAAGTTGGCCACAGTTACTTGGCTATTTATTATATTTAGGACACCGAAATACGAATTATTTGTGGTTCACACAAAAAGCGCGCCTAAAAATATGAATGAACACTAATGTAATAAATATTACATTAATGTTCATTCATATTTTTAGGAATGAAATACGTGACCTTGTAATTATTTACAGGACGGCGTACCAATCCATCGAAAGGGTGAACTACCCAATCACAAACAGAACTACTGTCCGGAAGAAGCGCAAGAAGTAGCGGAGAAGTTTCTAGAAACATTCTTTCCATTGTTCGACTCTGGGCCGGACCATAGACCTTCAATACAAGGGATGTATGATGACGACGCCACTTTGACTATTACTTATTGTTACAAATTACGTAAGTATGATAAAATTTAAGCAATGCTATATTTATGTCAAAGATACTGGGCGATAGTGGTCTATGGACCAATAGCACTGCGCTTGTTATATTTGTGTAAGGACATCCCACCTTTCCCCTTGTGCAAAGTGGCATCAATATCTGACATGGCAATTTTGAGAAAAATACACTTTTACAATATACTGGGTGGAAATTGCCCATTTTTTGGTGTTTTCTTTTTTAAATCTGTAAATGCAGACAAAATGTCATTAAAAGTTAAGGACAGCTTCCTAAGAACGTTTAGCTGTAGCTACAACGGTTAGGGTACCTGCCCTTAAAAATTGTGTAAATTCTAAGAATGGTATATTTTACTTCTTGAAATTGCGGTGTCAGATATTGATGGCCCTTTGCACAAGGGTATAGATGAAGTATCCCGACACAAATATCAAAACCGTATCGTTATTAGTCCATAGACCAGTTTCCATTATAAAATCTTCCAGTCTCCTTTATTAGAAGTCCCGATACCCTTTCAATAAATCCATTCTCTATATTCTTGTTTCAGGCTACGGTCAAATATACAGGAGTTTCAGAAACCTGTTTCTATACGCACGGTTTCTAGATGAAGGGGAGACCGACTCTGTTGTTGGAGCGATGGCGATCACCAAGCTTATAAACAGGTGGCCGCATACCGAACATGATCCGTTCACCTTTACCGTGGATGCCTTGTATCATACTGTGAGTAAACGAAGATTTTAACCAATGCTGTATTAGTCGTGAACTGCGGGGTGCTACGCACTTGATCGGGTCGGCATGTTAGATTCGGCAGTATTTTTTGAACAACAAAGCCAACCCCAAGTTATATACAGGTATTCGGCTTTTATTCCGCTTGTGCCGATCAGCAAACTCCGTTTGGCATCCTACCTTCATTGAATCATGTTTTGGTCGCGGCTCGGTACAATTCGAGCTAAACGGAGCGGCTTTTTCCAGAACATAATAGATGTACCTACATGACGGAGAAGGTATGTGTGTCTCGTTATCATCAGCCATATTTTAACTACTGTGGGCGTACTGTTGGGTAGTGATGGTTATTGCGCAATAGAAAAACCGTTTGCAGTTCAAATCAGATTATAATTTCACGAACAAATTAATCACACACTGTAGGTATACGATACAACCAGATACGGAACGCGGGACAGTTTCTGAGCAGATGTTGTTCGTACGATGCCCAATGTCCAAGCTCCACATTTTTCTGTCGCGCTGTCGTCGACCCCCCACGAACTCAGGCTAGACTATGTCAAGCGCCACCAGATGGCGCTGGTGTCCCGATCAGTCAAACGAAAGACCTATTTCCGACATACATTATTCGATTTTGTTGCCCCGCTGTGCCGAATCATGCCACAAAAGTGCACCCCTGATATTAATACACTAACATGTAGTTTCTGAGGTCAACAATAAACTCTCAATATTTCATTCAATCAGTCAACCAATCAATTCGATCTGAGTGTTCAGAAAGAAGATATGAGATATGGAAATAATAGCATTATCGAATAGATAAACTCCGGTTAAGAAACCTCCAAACAGGGTGTAAAGCTTGCTTGCACCTAATATGACTAAATACATTTAGGATCGGTTGCACCACAAATCACGAAATTCGTTTAGCGCCTAATATATTTTAAACATCATCCTGACTCAGACAGTCAGGCAAGTTTTATTGTTAAAAATTATATATTTGTACTTACCAGGAATACACAACAATCCTTCGAATCAGCGGCGTACTAAAGCTGACGGCGGAAACGTTAGCTGAAGATGAACACCTCCTGTCATTTACTAGAACAGTAGTACTGCATTCCGAAGACGGGACAGAGTACAAGATTCAAAACGAAATGGTGTACTGGCACGAACCGAGCGCTGCGGCCTCGAGGGCAGCGTTCAGAGTTAATACGGTAAGACATTACCTTCACAGACTCACATGTAACAGCATCTTCTTATTAGATAAAGCAAAAATAAAGGATTGTAGTGGGCTTGTGTCGTCCGGTTGTGTTGGCCAGTGTCGCCACGCAGTGGGCGCCTGAAGACGGGCGTCGTCACCGAGGCAGGCATAAGAAATGCTGGTGCGGCGACCTAGACTCGTTCTTGACTGATTGGCCGGAAAAGGCAGCAGACAAAGATGGATGGAAAGTATAGGGAGACTTTTGCCCAACAGTGGGACAGAATAGGTTCAAGGGATTGCAGTCCTGAGTATTTGATATTAATTTCAACTTGTTAACTCCACGCGTTCCTGATAAAAAGGGTCTTGACCGACAGACGGACAACGAAGTGACCTTATAAGGGTTCCGTTTTACCGTTTGAGGCACCTACGGCACCCTAAAAATGTTGAATAGTACAATGCGTGCCACGAAAGATGAGACTTGACACACCACGTGGACTGACATGCGCAGTACACGACTTTAGGTATCTTTAGCGGTATGAGGTCTGAGTGCGGGACGGGACCGGACGTCATAGGGGCGGCGGAAAGAGCGGGGGAGGCGGGGTCAAGTCTCATCTTTCGTGACACACATTGTACAAAATACACGAAGTTGCGGCACGAACAGCTAGTATGTCATATACACGGGATTTTGAAATAGCCTAGGTATTCACAGGCAGGATTCGCTCAGAAAAAAAGAATTAAGTTGAGATAATTCGAGGATTCGCTCTTCATCTTCTTGCCCTTTTCCTAATTTATTTGGGGTCGTCGCAACATGTTATTTTCTTTACAACTCCTCATCACGGTAATCAGGGGTGATTACCGTGATGAGGAGTTTCTATCCATATGCAAATATAAGGAACTAGCTGACCCGTCAGACGTTGTCCTGTATTTATTCGAATGACACGTAGCGCCATCTATTATCTTAATAACTTTATTGTTGTTTTCCTTGGGAACAGCACTTTTTCGGGATGAAAGGTACCCTATGTCCGTTTCTGTACACCTGGCAACGTATATGCGAAAATTCAGGATGATCGGTTCAGTGGTTTAGTCGTGAAAAGGTAACAAACAAACTAACTTTGTTTCGCATTTATAATATTAGTAAGGATATATTTGCTGCAATATACAATGCGTGCCACGAAAAATGAGACTTGACCCCGCCTCCCCCGCTCTTTCCGCCGCCCCTATGACGTCCGGTTCCGTCCCGCACTCAGACCTCATACCGCTAAAGATACCTAAAATCGTGTACTGCGCATGTCAAACCACGTGGTGTGTCAAGTCTCATCTTTCGTGGCACGCATTTGTACATTTCACAATAGAGTCGTAGCTATAAATGATAACGGCCGCAAGAATCGATCGAAGGTAAAGCTACATTACGCTTGCCGCAGTCGGTTCGTGGAAGGGTCCATCCATCCATAACCATGGGGATCCATTATATGTCGAGACCCCTCTGTACTTTGAAAGCACGGCTGTCATGCGTAGATATTTACAGTTAGCCAGAAGTCTATAAAAGTCTTACAACCAGTCTGACCAAGGGATATCGTGACTGTCGTGTTACAAGTAACAGGGTTGTGGAGGTCAGATGCCTATCTCGCTCCTTATAAAATACTGATATTCAGCATCCGGTTAGACTGGAAGCCGACCCCAAATAAGTTGGGAAAAGACTAGGCAGATTATTAATTTCACAATACTAAGTTAGGTAAAACTCGGTTTGCATTGCACCCAACAAACTTAATACAACTTAATACATTGTACATGTGACGTCATCGGCGCCAAATGGAAATTATCCAAACATGAATTTGTTTTGAATACTTCTTTGATTCAACGCGACGTGTATTGATTAGATTTGCATGTTGAGATGCGGGTTCGAATATGAAACAATTGCCGCTTGATGTTGTATGGGCACATTCATAAGAGTCGGATACGAAAAAATAATTATAAAAATTAATAGTTAGAAGTAGGTAATCTATAGGTGAGTACCATTTGAAAGAAAATAAACATAGATAATAAAGTAACTAAAAAACATAACAATATTATGTTCATAAAACCTTCGTATTATTAAAGTATGTAATATTTTTGAATGCACATTGTAAAGTGTGACATGTTAGCTATGCATTGCTATCAATATCACTTGACCTTTACTATTATTATAAATAGTAGTACATTTTCTCATAAATGCAATGGCTAAGGAGGATAATAAAAACACAATTGTAGGAAAAAATAATCATCTTTATTCATATCCTTGAATTTAAAATGTGCTGTTTACAAAGAGCTTGATGAGATATCTACCTTTATCACTCTGATTATTCACAGAAAATAGTATTCCACGTTGATTGTTAGCATATTGACCATTCCATTTATTGCTTTTCTTAATAATGAAATGGACTTAAAAGTAGACTTAACAATTTGCTTAAACGGAACAACTTGGCACTATTGGTACGAAATACACTTAACATAAGGGCCGCGATAATCTAAAGAAAACGTTAAGTCTGTAAACAACTGAACGATTCTCACACTGTGTCCATAGATTCTTCATTCAACGGCTCAGTTTCCATTTCCATGTCTCTATCGTCGGCTCCCGACGCATACTTCAATCTGAGCTTCTCGTAATGCAACTGCTCTTTCGACGACACAGATGGTTTGCATTTCGCGAGCGCAGTTCTGAAGTCTTCGAAACTGACAAAAATGTCACCATCAAGGGTGCCATTTGCGATGTGATTCGTCAGTGCATTCGTTGCGGCCGCTCGCACCAAACCAGCCAGATCGGCACCCGTATATCCGTCCGAAAGTCCGGCAATAACTTGTAAATCTACGTCAGGTCCCAGATGAGGCTTTGTGCCACCTTTGGTAAGCTTCTGCAGTATATCGTACCGGTCCTCCCTCGCCGGCATCCCGACATACATAACGCGGTCCAAACGACCCGGTCTCAACACCGCAGGGTCAATGATATCCGGTCTATTCGAAGCTGCCAACACGAAAACCCCTTCACGGGTTTCTATACCGTCCATTTCAGTGAGCAATTGGTTTACAACACGGGCAGCTCCATTGTGGTCTTGAGATGTACGCCGTGGACATAGGGCATCAAATTCGTCGAAGAATATAACGCAAGGAGCCGAGTTTCGCGCACGTCTAAAACACGTACGAACTGCTCTCTCACTCTCACCAACATACATGTTCAATAACTCTGGACCCTTTACTGAAATAAAGTTCACTCCTGCTTCATTTGCAACAGCCTTTGCCAATAAAGTTTTACCACAACCAGGAGGTCCACAAAGCAATACTCCACTAGGAGCGGATAATCCAAGCTTTGCAAGCTGATCTGGATACTTCACTGGGGCTAACACAGCCAACTGCAATTCTTTACGAACTTGGTTTAATGATCCAACATCATCCCATGTTACATCAGGGACAGTGACAATACCTTCTCTTACTGCACAAGGTTTAGTAGTTTTGAGCGCTTTAACAAAGTCGTCATGTCTGATAGCAAGCCCATTCAGCTCTTCCCGAGTGTAAGGCATGTCCTCAAGAAGGCGTAATACCTCATCAACAGGATCGACTGGTATCTTGATAGGTTCAGTTATATGATTTTCTTCTGTATGTACAATTGTTTCACTCAATTCTTCTATCGGTTCTTGAGGGATTTCTGGTGGGATTTCAGGCTCTGGAACACTTTCAGGGGCATCACCTGCACTTGGTGTAGCTTCTTCAGTTGCTTTGTCCCCATTTGGTATAATTGTTATTTCATCATTAGGTGGAGTTACTTCAGCGGGTTTTGTCTCTTGTGTAGTTTTAGATGCTTGTATTTGTGTAAAAATTCTCTTAACAGCATAAGTGCTAGCCTTATTAACAAGTGCTTGTAAATCAGCCCCAACAAAGCCAGGAGTTATTTGAGCTAACACATTCATGTTCACATCTTCACCTAAAGCAATATTTTTACAAAGTATAGAAATTATCTCTTTTCTAGCATGTAATGAAGGTATACCTAATGTGATTTCCTGTTCGAGGCGTCCTGCCCTTCTGAGGGCAGGATCTAAGGCATCGGGATTGTTTGTGGCAGCAAGTATGAGAACAGAAGTATTAGTATCAGTCAATGAATCTAGGGATGCCAGTAACTGGGCAACCATCCTCTTCTCCATGTCTTTTTGAGCATGTACTCGGTTGCCACAAACCGCATCAATCTCATCGATAAACAACACACTAGGAGCAACAGAAACTGCCCTCTCAAAGAGCTCTCTAATTCTTTCTTCTGATTCTCCTGACATTCCACCTACTAGCTCTGTGCCTGTAATGGCAATCATAGGCAGCTGAAGTTTTCCAGCAATTGCATGTGCCAATAAAGTTTTTCCTGTCCCTGGTGGCCCATGTAACAATGCCCCTCTAGGAGCTTTAATTCCTAACTGACTGTATACCTCTGGATGTTTCATATGTAATATTAAATCACAGATCTGGGTGATGATTTCAGATATACCACCAATGTCATCAAAACTAACCTTAACACTTTTGACATTGCCAATATCAACCTTTTTCTTTGGTGGTGCAATTTTGATTGATTCAACTTTCCTCTTTTTCTCATTTGTGTGTTGATTCTGTTGCGACTTGGCGGGCGCACTCTCAGTCGCGGTACTGTTTGCGTTTCTGATTGGTATGTGGGGGGTTATGGTAATTTGGTCATTGATTTTCGGTAGTTTAGGCGCCGCACCGCCGTCTTCATCGCTGCTCAATATATCTATAGGCTCTCCCGTCTTGTCCGTGTTGCGCCTGTTGGTTGCCGGCCGTTTTTTATCCTGCATCTTGTACATGGCGAGCAGGCGGTCGTTCAATGCACTACTATTCTCGTCTAATAGCTCTAAATCAGATTCTTCTTCCGATCCGTCGGATGTGGAAGCTCCATCAAGTCCGTAGCTTTGTAATACGACTTTATAGGCACTCTCCACCATCTGACAGAAGGCGTTGCCGCTCCTGTTGTTGTACTCGCGGTAGCGCTCTTTCAATGAACGCGCCATTTGGCTAACATCGACGAATGTCTTGTCCACATTCTCGGCAAGGTAATTCTTCACACGCGACACAATAACCGGGTCGTTAATAGTCTTTTGTCTTGTTTGGTGTTTCTTCATTTTGTACGGAATAAAGTAATAAAATTAATTTCGTTTGTAAAGGTGAATTTATAAACTACTTCCTCGTAAAACGCAATGTTTGACAGCGGCGTCGTTGAATCGATGGAATTATTGCCATTGGAAAAAAAATGTTTTAGCTACACATGGTTTTAAGGCTGCCTATTCACACATTATTTAGGACGACTTCGATGATAAGTATGATAACTAAACTTATTTTCATTTTGTTTTCTTACAGATTTCACAGAAGAATTTGAATTTAAAAATAGAATCTACAACAGATGAGGATCTTCGGGACAAGTTTCTTAAAATTTTCATGAAACTTACAACAATGGATAAAAACATTAGTGAAAGGTTTTTAATTTTACTATCATAATTTAAAATTAACTTTATAAAAAAGAACAGTAAGACATAAATTTATACTTTATTTCAGGTGTTTGGAAATTAATAATTGGAACTTCAAACTTGCTTTGGAGCATTTTACCAAGCTGTTAAAGTTAAACAACTTGGACTCGTTAACTCAAGAGGTCCAAGCTGCTAGTTGTGAACATTCTACATAATTCTATTCAAGTGAAATGTGTAGAATTTGATGTAAAATTATGGTCATGATTAAATAACTTAAATTAACTTTGACTTTTATTCTAAAACTGAATTTGTCTGGAATTAACGCAAGTATAGTAGTTAATTGGAGTTGGAAAATTTTAGTAGGTACCTGTGATTTTTTACTGTTTAAACCAATCCGTGCTAGAATAGCAGTGGACTTCTGAATACGATTTAGTCTTTGCAGTTACGAGGAGCGCCACTGTCGCTAACTCAGAACATCAGGCAACATGAAAGAATGAGGTGTCTATCCTTCGTTATCACAATAATCTCACCCAATACATCTTTCTGGGAGTAACTTTAGTGTACCTAAGTAAACTATTAAACGGTTTACATAGTTTTAAACCTGTCGTTCTCCCTGTTACAAATGCTTCCAAAAAAGGTTGGCTGATTAATAGTTATGTGTGGCATTGTAAGTTATAACACTCGATGAGGAAATTAATCGCACTAAGCTCTTCTTATTGCCAATCAATAAGACCTTGTCCAGAAGGGGCGAATGCGCCGCGAAACGACTCGCGCGTCAACGAGATACTAGGCGCCAATACATCGCGTCCACAAGCATCGCGCGGTTTCAAAATCCGCGCGTAAATCGCGTGCAGTTCGCCAGACTCGACTCGCGCTTGATTCGCGCGTATTGCGCGCGAGTCGAGATACTAGAGACTCCTTGTTGCGTCCAGTTGACGCGCGAACTCCAGAGCGTTCGACTCCATGTTGTCTACTGACAAATGAAATTCGAACCCAAATGCTCCCGCGTCACTATATCATGAACATTATGCTAGATACACACGCACGCAGCGATTTCAGTCTGTGTGGACTTGTATACTTCTCATTACATTCGTTATTGATGGTAAAATCTTTGTCGAGAGAAAACAGGGCCATGCACAAACAAATAAAAAATAATCTTTATTAATTATAAGTACAGTAAAAGCTCCTTATTCGCGCTTCCTTTATTCGCGTTTTCACTATTCGCGGATTAAAAAAATGCTACCCAATTCCTATATTCGCGACTAAAAATTTCTTTATTCGCGGATCTAATAAGTACATACATAATAATAAAATTATTCCAATAAGTATCGAACACAATATCCTTGTCAAATGGACTAATAAAAAAGTAAAATAGATCTTATTACAACTTTACCAAAAGTATGTTGTTATTAATGATATCGCCGAGGACTTTGACACAAGCCGCCTTCGCCGCGAGCGGTGTTTTTGAGAATGTAAACAAACAGAATGAAAGCAACCTTATAACTCAATAAATAAAGTATATTTTTAAATGTTGTTGTTCCGTTTATAGTAAAAGCCGCTTTGCGTGTTTTATTGTTTTTGTTTCGTCTTTCACATTCGTTACAAAAATTGTGATCGAGTAACACGTCTCTACTGCACTCTTCCTAGGTATGAACATTGATCCATCTATGGAACGAAGTCTTATTTTTAAGAGGCAAGTTGCTAATGCGGCTGCTGTGTATCAGTCTGAATTGAAAGAGCTTTTGAAAACAGCTAAGCAAGAAAAAATTCAAAATTCTTCAAACCATTGCCTAAGCCTTAAGATAATTAATTAAAATTTTCAAAAACTTCAATTAAATATTTTTTTTATATATTTGTTGTTTTTTTTTTGTCACCTAGGAACGTATCCCCTATAATCCCATATAAATTACCATTCCGTATTCACGGTTTCTGTATTCGCGGCATATTTATGGAACACATACCCCGCGAATAAAGAACTTTTACTGTAAATGAAGTTTAATTACGAATTGTACATAAAAATCTAAGTATAACTACACAATCATTTCAAGATGGCCGGCGTATTCGATGATTTGTCCCGCAAGTTCGGCAGAGGGCAGTGTTCCAGCGGCAGCAGCGCAAGTCTCCTCAGCCGCGTTAAAATGGTAGCAGTTGTCTGCACCTAGGACCCAATTGCGCTGGAACATTAAAATAAAACAATGTTGTTTTACTAGAAAAATAACATCTCTTTTTTTTGTAATAGGGTAACAATAATTGCGACAGGAACGATTAGAGGCTAATGCGTGCTGTGGGTGAATTTTGTGGGTCATCCTAGCAATGAGTGGTTTGTTCTATGCTGGCCTTTCCATAGGTACTACAAAAGGCGTTTGCGGGAGAAAGACTACAGGAAAGAGCATGCTTAAGTGGAGTTAAATAAATGATGTATACCTTGACTGCAGGTCATTTTCTGTAGTAAGAGGTAAATAACTCAATCTGAAAAATTATAGTAAAATGTCCATACCTTCTTGCCATATTCATGTACAGCTTGTTGGGAAGGTAGATTCAGTCGTCTAGCAGCTTCAGCGCATGAGATGCACAGGTACGCTTTTTCAATGCATGCGGCAATCTCTCCTCTGACCGTTTCTAAAAGGGTATCCATGAAGAGGGTGTAGCTTTCTGCTGGTACATTGTCCTGTATAGAAAATAATAATAGTTATGATAGCAGCTGAAGGGGCTTAACTTATTTTAATTTATGGTTCACTTAACATAAGTACTTGAGTTTGTTTCGCCATTTCTTCTCAGAGATAGTCAGATAGGAAATTTTGAATCCACTTAGCATATTTTTTTAGAATGTGACTTATAAAAGTGATTTCAATATCCTATTTACAGAATAAACAATTTACTTTAATTTCATACCTTTGCCAAAAAGATCTTATTATAGCTGCCCTCCATCAAATACTGTTCCAAAGCCAATGGGTGCCTGATATAAGGGTCAGCCCTGATCACGTCTACTGAAAGACGTTCCAACTCTGTGTGGAACTCAGCTACACGGTTTTGAGAGAGCAGGAACAGCAAGTTGAGACCGAGAAGCTGGTACATGAATGCGGATTCTGGGAGATGGTCTCTGAAAGTTGCAATAATAAATTATATTAACAGTGACAATGCTAGTATTATAATACACTGACTACAATAGAGTAGGATTATGCATATTACGGATATATTTTTTTTATTGCAAAATGGGCCAGCTCTCAACCTCAATTTATAAACAATTTCACTACTAATTATTATTCATCACTCTACTATTTAGACTCAATAACAAAGAAATTAGTTACAAGTGAACTAAGTAAATGCATTAGGCATAAGATAGTATCAAACACAAAAAATTGTTTATATTAATGATTAATGCCCGTGCCATCTCTGTATGAGAAGAGAGCCTTTGCCCTGCAGTGGGACAATAATAGGCTGGTATCATAATTATCATCATCATGAATGAGCATAAAATGTGACTGTATAGTTGCCGCCACGTAACTTGGCAAGGTTTTGGCGGAGTGGGAGTAAGTTAGCGCGTGTACACTTAGTGCAACAAGAAAATGGTCACTTTTATTGTGTGTCATCATACTATGGTTATTGCCATAGATTATTTTTGCATGTCTGTTTAGAAGGAAGTTAAAGAAAGGAAAAACACATCTAATGACTCTTGCCAAGTTACATGCAGGCGATTGTACCTATGGTAAATTACTAGACTAGCCTACTGATTGTTTGTACTTACTTGTAGTCAAAGTAGTAGCATTTCAGCTGAGACATGAATCTCTCGAAGGCTTTGACATCCTTTGCAGCAACAGCCCATTGAGCTCCAATTTCCAGCACATCCCGGGCCAAAATCAATTCTTTCTGATTAGCCGCCGTATTATTACTCGGCAGGAAAGTTAACTGCGTTAGTGCAATCTGTAAATGAAATATGGTTACAGAAATGTCTAGATGAAACAAAGATTAGTGTCCAGTCATCGTTCTTAGCTTACCTTTATTTTATTCAATAATTCACCACATTTGTCGAGTTTACGTGGCTTCTTTGCCCACTCAGTTTTTAAATTTTGATATAAAGCTGCGACGTCTTTCACTAATGCCATCTTTAAACAATATTTTAATAATGCTACAACGAAATCTGATTATTCCTTCACCGATTGAGGTTGTTTTGCTAACTTGCGTTCAGAAATTCAGAAGTCAGAACTTTGCCTTGGAACCTTGAGATTGAAATAATTTTTAATTTATTTCAATGTGATTCCATTACATCAATCTTTGGATTTTCCTACTAATTAGAGTATTTAAATAAACTAAGAGTTTGTGTAATTTAAATTTTGCAAAAATCTGTTTGTCAAACTTTATTGTTTTGCAAACCAATTCAGTAGTTGGTGGTTTTGAACGCACCATCGTGACATGTCAAACTCGAATTTGAATGTTCATAAATGTTGCCATTCTGTTAATTTCTTACCAACAAGTAGTCGCTTCACAAAGCTTCCTATTCACGGATCAAGCTCATTTCAGAATACGCTATAATATAATAAATAGCATATAGCACAACAGCACAACACTATAGATAATATATAATAGAGCAAAGTGTGAACATGTTCAAAAACATGGCGAGCGATATTGATGTGCTAACTAACTATAATATGCTATTATATTATAGCGTAGTCTGAAAAGAGCTTAACGTTTAGACAGGAATTTAAACATTTTTAAATGGCAATAGATTTTGTTCGTATCCTATCTCTTATCTGTATTGGCAATAAATTATTGAGTTTGTCAAAAACTCAAAAAGAGATAATTTGACAGCATTTTCTGTGTGCGGAAGGTGAAGTTTTTTTGCCGAATTTATATCGAATTTCAATTATGAATTATATAAAAGGAAACATTTTGTTGGCGTACTACGGCAGGCTATGTGTATTTAGAATGAAATAATGATATGGTGGCACGATGTCTTCGCCTGTGGTGTGCCGTGAAATATTTGATGAAAACAGTCAACCATCGGCCGAGGGTTTGTTCATTAAAATTTACTATAATTCAAAGTAAATATTGTTGTTTTAGCTATTAGATTTAATTTCCTGTACGTATAGAAGTCCATACATTTTTTGTAAATGAGAAATCAATTTCTTAAGGGTCTTTTAATTTGTATCAAGATTAATTTGATCAATTCAAATTTTAATTTGAACCAAGTTTTAGGTGACTGATTCAAAATTATGAGGGAAAAATGAAAGAAATAAGGGTTAAAATCTGTCGATTCCTTTGCTTATTAAGTTCTGCCTTTATAATTATGATTATTGATTTAATGTGAACCTCTTTAAAATGTACATACCCAATTCAAACTATAAGTTCGATTCTAAAATTCATCTTATAATTTTGCCTGAACCTTGAGAGTTAATGCACTCTAAGGGTTCAGACTCGTTTATTGAAACCAACAACATTTAGCAAGCCAACTGCTGACTGACATTTTAATGAAATTTGTTTTATAAAAACTTATTGTATTTGTAGAAATATCTGACTATGCTGCACAACTGGGCATTGATCCTGAAAGCGAGAGCCATCTCCTGCCATTGGCTAAAGATGGGCTCATGCAAGCACTACCAGCACCATGGAAAGCTTAGTAAGTGAACAACTAACTCCTGCTTTTTTAATTTATTTTCTAAATGTATCTACATGTATACAAGCTATACACATTAAATAAAAACAAAAAAAATCGTACCATGAAACTTATAGTCGGACTTTTAATTAGTTGCAGTAAAATGACAGCTTACGTGTTACATATATGACTGAAATTGGTGTCTTTTTGTTTTTTCACAGTCATCAACCAAATCTTGTTTTTCTAGTACAGAATAGTGTTACAAACGAAACTTATTTGACATTCATATCTCTAAAGTCAGTCTGAAATGAGTTATTATGAAGTGTCATTTTACTGCAGCTAATTAAAAGTCGGACTATAGCAACAAACTATTGTGTAAAAAATTTCTCCACACCACTGTCAACTGGTAATGTGCCCAAGAGACAGGTGGCACTGCCACATTGTAAGGCAATGGCCAGGTCAGCCTCCAGCCAAGGTAAAAACCGGCCCTTAAATTACAGGAAGTAAGTGGATTCCCTTGTATTTTGAGATTTCTTTGACAAAAGAAAGTACAAATTTATTTAACACAGGTTACACACAATAAAAAATAGAAAAACTTTGAAACAGTATTGTGAAGATTTACTTCTCTTTCTGTAATCTACTCACTGTTTTATAGTTACAGTTTTTTGTACCCAAAGACAGAGAGTTTTCTTGCTCTGTTGCAGAACATTAAAGGCTAATAAAAATGAAAATCTAAAATATGCACACCAAACTATAGTTGGACTTTTAATTAGCTGCAGTAAAATGACAACTTAGGTGTTACTTAAATAACTGAAATTGGAGTCTTTTTGTGTTTTCGCGGCCATCAACCAAATCTTGTTTTCTAGTACAGAATAGTGTAACAAACAAAACTTATTTGGCATGCATATTTCTAAACTCAGCCCGAAATGAGTTATTAAGAAGTGACATTTTACTGCAGCTAATTAAAAGTCTGACTATAGAACATTAGTCTTAGTAGATAATTCAGGCATTTTGTATTTTTATGTTGGAAATAATTTACACAAAAGTAAAAAAAAAAATTATGACTGTAGATGTACCTACAGATTTATTCTTTTGTTCTGCAGTTTATTATTAGGTATAGCATTGTTACAGAACATTATAGTACCTAAGTCTCGATTTTTATTTGCATAAATTATTTTTTGTCCAGTTCATATGGGTTCACGTTTTTATAGTGGTGTTGCTTTACCTGTGTGGAATAAAATGGTTGTTTTATCATAAGTATAGCTCAAAAATTTTCTTTGTTGTGTCAGAGTAAGATCTAATTTAACAAGCCTGTATTGTCCCACTGCAGGACATAGGCCTACCTCCCTTTTCCCCATAATAGTGCTGTAGCGGTATCTACAACGCCACATGGGAACAACGCGTCATACTGACGTCACGCAAAATCCTGCATCTCGCAAGCAGAGTTTACCGCGCAACTAGCATATAACGGCCCGACATGAATCATCGGGCAGTTGCCCGCCAGGCACAACACCCGTCTGGTCGGAGAATCCTCCCTTTTCTATGGAGGATGAGTGAACTTTACACCCTGTTCCTCTATAGTGCTGTCCAGTCCAAGGCCGTCTTTACCCGGGGGTGCAAGGGGTGCGTGGCACCCGGGCGAAGGGTCGTAGGGGACGCAAGCCAATACTTATACCTACACGTACCATGCGTATGCGTAAGCCTTCTCGAAATTGAAATGAATAAAAAACTACTTACGATTTACGATGACTCAAGTCAAGGTAGATTGACAAATTTGACTATAGTATACCTATCTAATTGAAAGTTGATTACAAAACAGACGATATCATAAAAAAGATTGCCGATTTTAAAGCCGGAAAAATTAAATTTGATGTTCGAAAATGTACCTAATTTTGTTGTAGAGTAAGTATTAAATAAAAAATCGGTTGTCTGTAAAGTCGGTTTACTGACGATGGTTGAACGTGACAACGTCATAAGAAAATACTGATGGAATAGTTGCATTGCATTTGTTAATATTCGCTTGCACTTCAAGCCGCCATGGAACGCTACAGAGCAAGGCCGCGAGGTAACGCTACACGAGTCATGTTTTTTCGTGAGTGCAGCCACTCCAGCTTCATCGATTTATTAGACGTTGTCACGTCAAAAAATAAAACACAAAAATTGGGGCGCAGGCTGATTATCGCACCCCGGCGCCCAATATGGTTAAGACGGCCCTGGTCCAGTCCTTTCGGTAGGAGTCAAGCTCGTCCCAGAATCTTCGTCTCGGCCTGCCGCGATGGCGTCGTGCGTTTAGTGGGCCCCAATTGGTGGTAATCATAATCAGCCTATAATGTTCCCACTGCTGGGACACAGGCTTCCTCTCGGTGAGAAGGAGTGGGCCGTAATCCACCATGCGGGCCCAGTGCGGGTTGGTAGATGTCACATGTCTTCGAATTTTTGGTTCTAGGACGTGCCGGTTTCCTCACGATGTTTCCATTCACATCATAATACTACTTTGGCTGAATAAAAAAAAAATCAGGTGTTCTTTACATTTATGTTCGTATAACTCGTCAAAATGTAAGGAACAGCGGATTTTTTTTTCGCGATTTCAGGTTTGGTCCTATAGTAAAAGTTGTTCATAATGATGAGTACAGTGACCTCTTAAGAGGTTGTTAATGTTTTACCAATAACCCTGTATTTGTTTTATTATCCTACTTTTGTTGCCATCGACATCAGATAGGTTTTTCTAAGTGGTTAATAGTGAAGTTGTGTTTTTATTAAAACTAGAAACACTGATTAGTAAGCAAAATTCATCCACTTAGATGAATCTGAGTTTGAACAAGCGTTTTCATTCCACTTCAGTAATTTCTAATTCTTTATATAAATCTCCAATTTATTCACTGTCGATCGAAGGTTAAGCTACGCTTGCCACGTTCAGCTCGCGGATGGGTGACCAGCCTAACCATGACCAACCCAAAAATTCTGACAACCAGTCTTACCAAAGAGTATGGTGTTACCCAGTAACTGGGTTGTGGAGGTCAGATAGGCAGTCGCAACATATACAACACTGGTAACTGGCTAATTGCATCCGGTTAGACTGGAAGCTGATCCCAACATAGCAGGGAAAACGCTAGGCAGATTTATTGATCTCTAATTTATTCACTCTACACAGTTATGACGACAAGATACAATCACATTACTACTACAACGAAGACACGAAGAGCACACAATGGGAGCATCCACTCGACCATGTCTACAGAGAACTGGTGAAAAAGGCGCGGGATGCGTCCATGCAAGACGATACCTGCGCTTCTGTTCAGGTGAACCTTTGAACTTCTAACTTCTTTTAGATTTAACTGGCGACACCGGCTTTTACGCCTTGACAGAACATTGAGATTTCTTTATTACAATTATGTAAGTTTAATATTAATGCATTGTACACATAAACCTTCCGGATTTCTCTAAATAATCTTGAAAACCACATCAAAATCGGTTCCGTAGTTTAGAAGAACAACGTGGTCCCATGGACAGACACGAAAAGCCACATTCATTTATAATAATGTATAGATATAATAAATAATTTGTGTTTATGCTTCCTCACTCAAGAGGCCACATTAAACCTGCATGGTTCTCATATGATCTGACCATTACAAGTAATTGGCTTTAAAAGAGATTTTGACTTCTGAATTTGTTTCGGTGTTTCTTCTTGGAGTAGTTAGAAAGAAAGAAAAAATATTTATTGCGACTCGTACAGGAAGATCACAAACTAAACTAAATACAGCAAAAAAAATAAAAAACCAAGTAGTAGTAGTAGTTGGCTAGGAAACACTAAACTGACGTGTAAAAGTGACATTAATTATAACCAATTTATTGAATAAACGTGATTTATAATTCCTAATATAATCCACCCTCAGCTGTCAGGGTCTTAACCTTTTCGTTTTAGTGTAAATCTATTCAAACTTGATCAAATTTCTTGAAAAAATATCAAATTTATTTTAATGGTAATTAAATTGATTTCAGAGTGACTAGCACTATTGAACAAGTTATAAAAATGTTTGAAATTGTAGCGTAAACTAAACTTTATTGTGTAGGATTTAAAGTTATTTTTCCATAAACTCATATTTGTAGTTTTGGCAAATAGATCGAGAATGCAGATTAGGTACCAACATTGTATGAGTCACACCGATTAATATTACCCTTAGTGCGCGACTCCAACTCGCTCTTGCTATTTTCCTATATTCATTGAGATATGAGATACCTATTGACAATATGTATTTTACCAATCTTAGAAGACATATAGATAGGTAGGTGGGTATCACATGCTTTGTTTAGTTCTAAATTTTTAAAGCGAAATAGGTTAGCTGGCGAAATTCAAATTTTCTTACGTCCCCCTTTTTTTTTTTGAGGATTGGAAATCATTAAATGACGGGGTCCCGCTCTGGGTGGAGCGGAAGGGAGTGTCAGACTCTTAATGACTAAAACCCACCCGTGTTTATGTCCCTTTATGTTCCGGGCCAGCGGTAACCCTTTCGGACAATCCCGCTGACCCGGCAGGCTTCGGCCCTAACGGGCCCCTTCAATTGCTGCTGACATCTCTGAGGCGCGCGTGGAACACGTACGTCCCCCTTAATAGGACATTGAGAGAAAATGGGCTTTACTGGAAGTAAATTGAAGTACAAAATTGTCACAACCTCGTCTGTAGGTATCGCGTGAGGATTGGGTTCACGACCTGTAGTCGTAGAAAAAAAAACCAAGTATTTAGCGTACTAATCAGGGCCGTTAAATTTTACTTCTATACTTCTCTTCTTCTTCAAATAAAAAAAAAATCCACGTAAAATTTTTATTGCTAACGCTACTTAGGTTCACGCACACAGACGCATATCTGAAAACGTCACTACTACAACCGAGGTCGAGTGGACTTTGTGAGATAGAACATCTGTACCGTATATACATCCATATGCATTTAGTAAAAAGCTGTTATTTAGACATTACTAAAAGACACTTCAATTTTATTTATTTGTTTAGATTATTTCTAGCGCACGTAGTTTTTCCTCGCCATCGTACAGAAATTTCCCATAACGTAAATAACAGTATTATCGATTTGTACATTAAGAATTGACGCAGCCATCGTTGCATGTCCAAGGCTGTCAGTTCACACCTACGAGCCCACGAGTTGGCGATGTCGATGTCTTTACGACGCGATAACTTTGCTGTAACACTATTAACCTTTAATTTGAACTAATTGGACGCGCCTGTTACTTTAATATTAACTTTTGTGTTTGTGTGTGTGTGATTTTTTGTGTTGTGAAACTGTGTGGTTGATTCTTGTGTCGTTTTCTTGTGACGTGCTTGGTTTGTTGTGTTAAGACAATGCTATGTTATGCTTATATTTGTGTTATTGTTGAAGACTGTTTCATCTTCGGTACTTAGGTCAGATGGAGTCATAACTGTGGGAGGTTTAGAGATGCTTTTGTTTTTAATTTGATGTCATTACCATAATTAAGGGGGAAGCGCTAAGGTAATACGCGAAATTTAAATTTTCTTACGTTTTTTGCAAATTGCTGGTCAGTATTAAGTTGTACGTCGATCAAAATATGATTCGCGGCCGTAACATATATGTATTTACAGAATCATAATCATTAGAATCAGTAATACAACTAGTTAGGTTAGTATAATCCCAAAATGTCAAGATTTCATGAAATAGTCATTCTTTGGGATTACATTGGTCTTAGAGAGTTGTGTTGATGACTTTAATTATTATAATTCTGTAAATACATATTTGTTACGGCCGCGAATCATATATTAATCAACGTACAACTTAATGCTGAACAGTAAATTGCAAAAAACGTTAAAAAAAATGAATTTCGCGGGCTACCCTGGCGCTTTCGCCTTAATGCCGATAGGTGCAGGTGGCATATCGATCTATAAATATATCCACCCAAATAAGTGAATTTATCAGATGGATACTTCCATCCACACATGAAGCTGCTGATGCTGAAGGAAAGAGTTCTGAGTTTGTTTCGGCCTTTCTTCTCAGCGTAGTCGGTTAAGAAACGCCGACCTCATCTAGTATTGTATTAAATATGATTGACATGTAATAAACAGTGTTTGTACAAACCTACTTAAAAAAAATTATCATTTATAATTATTTATTTATTATAATTAAAATTCACAGAGATTCAAATACACAGACACATCGAAATTATTATATGTTAATTTTAATCTCGTTATGACTATCTAAATACGTTCGTATTAAAACATTTTTTCGTTATACAGGAGCTCTTAACATCAGAAGAGAACACAAAAAACTTAGAACGAGTAGAAACAAAAGTCGAAAGCGATGAAGAGCTCAGTACTGACAGCGAAAACCATGCCTCTGACGTCAGAGAAAACCCTACACTTACTGGACTACGACGACTTGCACCATTAGGAAGACCACCACCATCTCCCCTTAGCAGACTCGACAAGAAACTATCCGAAACACGAATTTCACCCCTAAGACGTAGCGTAGATGGATCATTATCGGGAAAACCGAGTCTCATGAGAAATACCTCAGATCGGGACTTGCTTAGTCGACCCGCGTTTGGAGCCGAAAGACCGAAGTTATTGTTTAAACAGCAATCAGAGATTATTGATCTGAAGATGCATGTGTTGAATAGTCCTGAGGAAGAGAATTTCAGTCCGTTGTTGATGTCCACCAAGATTGATCGGGGATTGACTTTGACAGGTAATTATACATAATAGATATGTAGACGACTTTTATGCAGTCATGCGTGCGCGTGCGGCCTCCCTTATGTAGCGTGTGCGGGCAGCGCCAACGGTCTCTTGGTCACTGTGGCCAATAGGGCAAAAGGTCTAATACTTAGGCACTGGACCAGGACTCAAGTATTGCCTTTAAAATAATGTTGTTTAGTTTATTGTACGGTCAGCAACAAAAGTCGATTAACACTTTAGTTTTTCTAATCTCAGTTATTGAGCAAAATATTTGTCCAAAATTGCAGCAGAAGTACAATGCATTTTTTAACAAATATTTTGCTCAATTACTGAGATTACAAAAACTGAAGTAAGTATTAATATTTTGCTTACTATCTGAGATTAAAAAAACTGTTTTTGTTGTTGCTGACTGTACCTATTGCGTATTCAAAATAGCAATAAGGTATTTTGGGGTAAGTTCGTCGCTGGGATAAGACCGTATGGATCAAATTCTGTGCCATTTTGTTACAAAAAAATAAAATTGCCCTGATCGTCTTCGGGGCAGCATAAAATGGCGTAGAATTCAATGTTATCCGCATTATAAAATATTGCCAAATAAGCCGGGAATTTGATTCGTACGGTCTTGATCTCAGAGCCGAACTTACCCCAACCCACTATAATCAAGACATTATTATTAATTATTACTAAAATGGGCCTAATATACGTTTGACATCATAATTTATTTTCCAGATAAAAACAAGATTTACGATGTAAGCATTTAAATAGTTGCTTTGTGTTTAGAGATTTCAAAAGTGGATCCAATAATGAAAAGTCGCCGAATGTTCTTTTTTTCTGCGGATTACCCATAAATAAATGAACATCGGGCGTCATGCTTTCGTACCGCTATAATATTTTATGCTCTAACTCAATGCTTTCAAAATTCATTAAGTTAATTGATTGTTTTTGAAATAAAACTGATGTGATCGCACTATAGTTAAAACCTTTATTTTATCTCGAACTTCGGGCTAAGAGATTGCCAAGAAAATACTCAGGAATCGTGTTTTTTTTTTTGCAGGCAAAGGCAGCATGTTCCTCAAAGTATCAAAATCGGATCTCCCCAGCCCCGACACAGACAAATCTTTGCCTATAGACTCGGTAACAAAGAGTGATCCTCCTAAAGGAATATTAAGGGAGAAAATTACAGACACTTACCATAAGAAGGTCGATAATATGTTTATAGGGAGACAGAAGCAGCCTGTTAGTTTTGAAGAGGACCGGAAAAGCGTTAGGTAAGCGATTATTGTCATTAAAATTACTTTTATAGGACGCAAAATAGCATGTCTCAGTGCACTGACACTAAAATAAGATGACAAATACCGTACTAAAGTATTCAATGGAATGCCACATAATCCATAGCTGGAAAAGTATCATTAAAAAAATTCACTCACCCACTCACTCACTTCACCTTACATAACTGACAAAATGTAGGTGTACTATTAATAATAATTAATACAGTTTTTCGGCAAACACCGGCGTCGTGAAGTGTAAAAATACAACAACATAATGTAGTCTTGCGTAAAATCACTGCAGTAATCACCATTCCACAGATTTACTCTCAGATATGTTGTAAAAAATCCAAATCAGAATCAAAACACGAATTTCTTCACCACCCTTGGTTGACTGGTAGAGAATGCCTAAGGCATTAGGTCCGCCTTTGTACCTTTTTGTGCGAAAAGTATAAATAAATAAATAAATCTGAATAAAATTCTGCTTTCTTACAGGTTTAAACTCGAAAACCTACCCGAACCGACCGTTAGTCCTGGTTCAAACAGTTCTTCTGAACAAAACGATGGTCAAAGCTCAATCATTTCGGCCGCTCCGCAACCTTCCATTCCTTCGCCGGTCATTCCATCATCACCACTCGTTCATTCATCATCGCCATTCGTGCCGTCGTCGCCGGTTGTACCGCCGGCCATGCCGCCGCTGAACCAGATTGTGTTGTCCCCTCTGGCTGCAAGGCCGCCGTTGCCGCCACGACCTAATGAAAGTCCGAGGGAGGTGAAGAGTTGGTCTAGTTCCGAAAGGGATTCTGTTGGTAAGTGTGGCTTATATTTCCTTTTTTTTCGTATACATCATGTCCTGGAATTGACGCACACCACCAAACACCCCAATTAGAATATTATGTCATAATCATAATACAGAGAAAATTGTGGTCACATTACAAATCTACGCATGCATACGTATAAGGGTCTAGCGTAATAGGTACTTTGTCCATTTTGGTATGTTTTGAATACAGCGGAACTGTGACTAAATATTTACGTACTTTTAATTATTTTTGGTATAAAAAATTACCTATATTAAAAATGACAGAACTCAGTAAGCGATTCTGACTACTTTCATAATGTGCATTAATTCAGTTACACATTGTATAGTATTTATAAACTCCAACACCGTTTGATCAATCACTTTGAAAGTACCACCACAACCCAGTTACTGGGTAATAACCCAGTAACTGGGTTGTGGTGGTCAGATAGGCAATCGCTCCATGTAAAATACTGGTATTCAGCTGCATCCGGTTAGACTGGAAGCCGACCCAACATAGTTGAGAAAAGGCTAGGCAGATGTTGATGATGACTTTGCTGGAACCAGGACCTACTGCTCAGCAGCTTACATTATTAGCTTTAGATTTATTTATAACCCCGTTACCCTACTGCTCCTAGATCCTGATTGGCCGCCGGCTCTCCCCTCCCCTCCTGACGTCCCGTTATCACCCGCTTCACCCCCTGCAATACCAAAGAACAACCCAAGATTCTTAACCCCATTGTTACCAAGACACAATCCTCTGCCAATATTTAATAGGGAGCAAAGATTGTCAGATCTTGGAAGAGATTCTGATTCTGACGGTATGTTATTGAAGTTGTAAAAATATGTTTTTATAACGGAGTATTAATACTTGTAATTAGGTTTAAAGAAAACGGAATCGGATTTAATCTAGAAGGCGAAAGAAGAAAATTAGAATTTCGAATTTGCGAAATTATACCTAATTTTCTTAAGTTTATTTTTTGCAATTTTGCAGGTAAGTATCAGCGGTGCTATTCTGTAAAATTCTCACCGTGAAAACTTAGGTGAAGTGAGCGTGGAGTGAGCTGTCAATATTGTCAATTCCTAGCAGAAACAAACTCACTTCACCTAAGTTTTCACGATGAGATTTTTACAGAATCGACCGGCAGGTTGTATGTTAATCTAAATATGATTCGCGGCGTTGCTGCGGTCCCACAGTGACGTCCTAAGCAGTTCCGTACCCCACCACAGGCGGTCCTAAGCGCGTAGTCGCTTAATATTTAGGGTATCGTACCCAAAGGGTAAAAACGGGACCCTATTACTAAGACTCCACTGTCCGTCTGTCTTTCACCAGGCTGTATCTCATGAACCGTGATAGCTAGACAGTTGAAATTTTCACAGATGGTTTATTTCTGCTGCCGCTATAAAAACAAATAATAAAAATAAAATAAAGTTAAAATTTAAAGGGGTATAAAAACAACGTTTTTTTCGGCGTTTTATGCCTTGTGGTACGGAACCCTTCGTGTGCGACTCCGACTCGCACTTGGCCGGTTTTTAAGTTTTTCAAGCCCTGGTTGGAGGCCTTAATTTATTGAGAAACTGACAGGCAATCCCGGTTAAGCAGCCGACACCTTTCATTCTTCAGCGGGATTGTCCGAAAGGGTTACCGCTGGCCCGAAACATAAAGGGCTAAGGAAGGAACACGGGTGGGTTTTAGTCAGTAAGAGTCTGACACTCCCTTCCGCTCCACCCAGAGCGGGAGGGGTCATTTGATGATTTCCCATCCTGAACAAAAGCCTACAACTTTCTAGGTTGACCATCAAGATTTTAAAAAAAGAAACACTTATTCTTACATTTGCTTACAGAAAGCGAAAGGCATGCTCGCGGCACTTCTCCTCGTCGACGTGTCCTAAGACCACCACCCGGAGACTATATCAAACCCGACCTATTTCAGAAGAACTTCCAAAAGATATCCGACTTAGTTAGACCGGGCGATATAGATACCTTACCTGTTAGTTTGGAGGAACCTGGGCTGTCTGAAAAAGAGACCAGGCCGAGGTATGTAAACTGCATTCACAATTTATTTTCCAATTTATTTCATTCCGGAAAAATTAGTTTTATATAAAGTTTAGTTTCCTTTTAAAACTTCAATATTTTTATGATTTTTAAAATTTTACTCGCCATTCTGAAATCAACGTAATTAACGCTGTTGTAAAGCTGATATTTGTTCGGAGTGGAAATAATGTCAATTGGAAACCATTATTTGGACAGACTTTATAGTACCTCAGTGTAAAGGACCACCATACCTATTTCTGCCGCCAGACACAGTTGCTGTGTTTCGATTTGAAGGGTCTCAGCCTTGGATCTGGGATGGCAACGCGCGCTCATGCGATTTTTTTGATACTGCAAATATCCTTAGGCGCCAGAGAGGATTATTACCCGCTTTTCACATGTCGGGCATACTTTATTATGCTGGATATTGAGTTAAATATCTTTTTAGTGCATGTGATGTGAACGATAATATTTTGACAACTTACGACATTACTATATTTTTGGTGTTTTTACAGATCACCAATGATACCTCAAAAGAGCAAAATATCAATAAATCTAATGGAGAGTATAGAATCTGAAACATCAATAGATTCGCCAGAAAGAGAGTTCGCTAATCTAGACCTAAATGACCTTGACGATTCTAACGAGAAGGACAAAAATATCATCGAAAAAGATATAGACAAAGACAGTCCAAAATCTGAAGAAAACTCTGAGAAAAAGTCAATAAGTTCAGAGAAAATTCGTTCAAGTGAAAATATACAAATACCTCAAATTAAAGTTCCTATATTAGACTTTTCGAAGGCAGTACCATCTGATTCCGAAGACTCGAAGAAAACTTCCACTGTAGATGACGAGCCAAAGTCGAAATCTCACGAACTATCTAACATGAAGTCTCCGCAAATCAAAGTCTCGCCAACACCTAGTTTGGGCTCAGAAATGAGGTCACCGCGACTAGACTTTGCCTCAAAGCCTTGGAGTCCTTTATCGACCTTCAAACCGTTAAATAAGTCAATATCACCTCAAATAAAATCTTCAGATTCTGCGTCAAGTTTAGGAAAAGGTTTAACGAGTCCTAGGTTAGACGGAGTAATACTATCCCAAGGAAAATCTAGTTCGGACAATGTAGTTGTAGTATACCAATTCGAGACCCAAGAGGAGTCTTTTCAAAAGCCTATAAAGTCCCCTTTGATTCCTGACATGGGGACAAGAGATTTGATAGAGAGGAACAAAGCAGATGAGAGGAGAAGACTGGAGTTAGCTTTACAGAAAGAGTTGGAGAGTATTAGAGTAGAGTGGTCGGTTAGGGAGAGGAAGTTAAGGGCAGAGTTGCAGGAGGAGTTACGAGAAGCGGAGGAGAGGTTTATAGCGGAGAAGAGAATGAGATTGAGTGAACAGACTGAGAGGCATCGGAAGGAGATGGATGAGGTAAGGGTTTTGAAAAATTTTTTGTTGTCAACACAAAGAAATGTCAGAATTACTAACCAATATTAATAAATTATAACATTAATATTATAGGTATTTTACAATTTGTCGTATCGAAATTAACTATTGTGTATCCTTGCTATGACCGACGACGACAAAGTACAATAATTATTGTCATTATAAATTCACAATATTCAATTAAAATATTTATATATATAATATTACAAATAATTTATAATATTACAATGTGTCTTTTTGATATCCGATAAATAGGGTATGAATGAGACCATATCAACGAATCAACTGGCGTATGAATTATTTTTCAATTATCATTTTTCATACAAAATAATTCGACAAAGTCAAGATTAATGTAAAACACCCTTACTTGAAATATACAACGTCGTATTTTCTTAGCTTTAAATATGAATGATTTTTTTGAATGAAAATTAATTACTCGTATTTATCAGTGAAACTTAAAAACATGATATCTTTGAAACTATGTATTTTTGGACCACACATTCTAGGACTTTTTGTATTATTTTTACTTATAGAATATGACCATAGAGTTATGGGATATAAAAAAAACACGTTGTATAATATTACTAAACCGCTTTCAAGAGCTGTCAGTATCAATATTTCGCAACAATGATGACACTGACAGCTCTTGAGCCCGGTTACGATGTATTGATCGCGTTCAGTTCCAATCGTAAAAAATTCCCTAAATACCTAACCGAATTTTGCGCGTTTACAAAACGCCTATTTTTTTTACAATTAATTATTTTGTTCTTAAGCCTGATTTGTTTTTCTATATTCAGGCACTAACATTAGCAGAAAAAACACACAGACAAACTCTAGAACAGGCGACATTAGAACTTGAGGAACGAAACCAACAGGACATCGAATTAGCAGAGAGGCAACATTTAGACAATATGAACAAAATACATCAACAATACAGGGATAAGCTGATGGAACAACAACGACAATTGGAAATAGGTAATCCACTTCGACTTCGTTTTGACTCCCGCTCCGGCTCGTTCTTAGTGCAAAGGTAGGTGGGGGGGGTTGGGTTCATTGCCATCCAACGTGGCAATGCAGCAAGCGTTTTGGGCACCTTTGCTCCGGGAATAGTTTGGGGCGGGTTATTTGACTAGGTTGACTTGTGACTGTTATTATTATATTAACATTATAAAGAATTTATGGATAAAAAATGTTGATGTTTGTTTAAAAAAAAAAAAGTGAGCCGTCACGGGACGCCTGGCAGATGTGAAACATCGACATTATTTTGTAAAAGTAATATGATTGAAAAGAACAGATTGCGAATCGCAGTCGATTGCGCATGGCGACGCGTCGCCACACAGTACACAAGACTGGGACTGTATATATACACCATCATATAGCGTGGCGACGCGTCGCCACGGCATGCGTCGCCACGCCAGAAATTTGTTTTACGTGCGGCTATAGATGTTTCACATAAAAAAAAAAACGATTATTGTCTTGTCTTTAAAATTTTGCATGCTATGTTTTATGCTAGCTAATGCTTGTGCCTCAATTTGTATTTAATTCTAACCTTGTATACCATGTTTTACGCAAATAAATATTCTATTCTATTCTATATAATTTTAAAATCAAAAGTAATGATGTAACTAATATGTTTGTAAAATATAATTTAAAAAGAGTGTCTAAGAGGGTGAATGGGGGAGGGTGAAGCTAGTTATTGATATGAACACGCGACTATCCGCCTATGCGTCACAATAATGTTACTTGATGGCGGACTAATTAATGCCAATAAGCGGACAACCTAGGTCAAGTCTAACGTTAAAAATCATTAATTGTATTTTTCAGAAAACGAACGCACAATATCAGAACTACGAGACCAACTGCAAGCAAACTTGAGCAAAGAGCGGGGTCGTATGATAGAAGAGAACAGTGCTACCATAGAGTCGCTGAGAGAGGAACATACTACCAGAGTCACGGACCTGAGGCATGATTATAGAGCTGAGGTGAGTCACACTAATATTATAGAGGCGAAAGTTTATGAGTGTGTTTGTTACTTATTCACGCACAAACTGCTGAACGGATTTGGATGAAATTTGGCACACAGATAGTTTATAACCAGGATTAACACATAGGATAGTTTTTATACCGATATACCCACGAGATCGATACTTATGCGGGTGAAACCGCGGGGCACAGCTAGTTGAGAAATAAAACAAACACTTTAATGTTTTATCTTATATCAACAGCCATGTATCACAAACTTGTGGTCATATTTAAGGGTGTGGCAGACCATCAAATTGAAAAACTTTATCTTCACACCTTTGTGATAGGGGCCGTCCATTAATCACGTGATGTTTTTTTTGGTATTTTTAACCCCCCCCCTCCCCCTTGGTGATATATGGTGAGGTTTAAGACTTACCCCCCCCCTCATATCACGTGTATCTTTAGTACCTACAAAGAATCGGACCTTTTTTTTTATGTTTATAAAATACAGGTATAATCATCTAATTTTATTAGAAAGTTTGCAGGATGTTTTTAAAAAAATAAATACACGTGATATATTACTACACCCCCCCTCCCCCTTGTGATATTTCGTGATTTTTTATGGACCCCCTCCCCCCCCTTTCGAGCCTCACGTGATTAATGGACAGCCCCATACATGCTGTATAGTAATATTAAATTAGGTAGTAAAACTCCGTGTATGGTATCGATATCGAAAGAAGACAAATATTTTTTTCTAAACTTGTAATGAGGGTTTTCTGAAATGACGTTCGCTAGGTGGCAGCACTGACACGTCAGGTCCAGGCATCTGTCAAAGAGCCTATATTTTCTTTAGTCATGACCGAATGATGACGAATGAACGAATCGAATGATGAACGTCATCATATATTTTATATTGGAAGACCTCTTGTCACAGTGGTGCCAACTGGTGTCGTAAATTTTCACGAAAACCCTCATTTCAAGTAACTATTAGTAACCAGCGGCCGTTGACCCTGTGGTCAGCTATAGTTAGTTGAATTATTTTATTAGTTTTTTTTTTTTGTTAAATAGTAAGTAATAACATATTGATCCATCATGACTATAATATTTTTATTTAAAAGTTTGTTTCCATGGAGTTTCTTGCTTGTTCGTCTCCATATCTTCGCTTTTGAAAAACCAAATACTTAATTTTTCTGACTGGCTCCTTGAAAATTCAAAAGCCTTGTTTAAAGTTCTATAAATGGTTTAATTGAAATAAATGCTTGGGCTTGAATCTAAATAATATTTAATTGTGTAGGTTGAAAGACTCCGCACTCAACACGCATGCCACCTAGAAGAGGTTCGCTCTCGTCTGGCCAGCGAGCGCGCGGCCGGCACACGCTTGAACGAGGAGAGAGCCTTTCAGGACAAGTACAAGTGTCTCAAGGAGAAGTATGTGCGGCTCAAGCACGATGTTAAGGTAACTAGCTAACCAGCGAACTACGCATCACTCTGAAGTCACACGAAAATTCTCCATCGTGCAAGCGAAGTTTACCGCGCAACTAGCATATTGTTACGAGCTTGGGGTTCGTGACAATAAAAACTGCCGATTTAATAACCAAAAGTTGACACTTTAATCACAACACTAATTACAACTCAAACACACTATGAAACACAAATGCACTATTGATCACTCTTAAGTCGCACTTGAATATCGCTTTCGATGTATTCGCTTGTATCGCTTATCCAACACTATGTGTCTCGCGGACCACACCGGCCTTATATAGTGCCACATAGCTACTATATAAACATCTAGAATGTTCGAGTACATACCGGTCCCGACTGACCCGATGTAGATAGCTCTCGGAATTTCTAGGACCTTGACCCTACTACTTCTACTACCTGATACTAGATGGCGCTAGTGGTAACTAATGTCACCATGTACCAGGCATCAATTGTGGCGCGCAACAATATTTATATACTACTTACCGCAGAAGCCCACCAGACACAACACCACTCTGGTCGGAGGATCCTCCCTTTTCTGCGGAAGATGAGAACTTTACATCGGCCTGTTTCTCATACCTCTATATGTCTATTGGTGGACATAGGCCTCTCTAATCACACGCCATTTAACTCGATTCCTGGCTTCTCTCATCATCCAGCTGCTATTAGCCACATTGCAAAGGTCGTCACTCTACCTAAACCTAGGCTGTCCTTCCTTACGTTTGCCGCCTCGCGGTTTCCACTCAAGAAGACTGTTTCATTTGTAATGGTAAATGCATTCTATATTTTGAATTAAGAATTTGAGATAATTTTCAAATTATGGAACAATAAACTGAATGTCATACAGTAAAGGTTAAATTCCATTCCAACTAAAAACTCTTTTTGTTACAAATAGTCATTTAAAAATCAACTTAGAATACATTTCTCTAAAGTCGATAACTGATTAAGCGGCGATGGAATGAGAATTATCTGAGATTATGAACATTGCTATAGCTAATATTTTCTCTTTGTTGTTTCAGATGTCGATAGAACGCCGAAACAAAAGACGCGAGATGAGCATGACCACAGGATCGGAAACTGAGAAGTCTAATTCACACAAAGCTAATCAATCTCTAGAAAGGTAACATAAACTATCATAATTATATAATAACCTCTGTTTCTAGTTAAGAGCGTTCATCTCGCGCGGGCTGGCAACGTCGCATTTGTAGTGGTTTTTCATGATTATTTTATAAAATTTATACCAAAGTACTATTTTTTACAGCTAAACACTATATGGTTGGTATTGAAAATCGATGTTTCGCTAGTAAAGAATATATCTATGTATAATTTTCTTTAGAACATATTATTTCACAGATGTAAAGAACTGAACGAGACATCAGTAAGCGCTGTCGTCGAGCCCGAGCCGCCTCGAGCTCGAATCAACAACAACCCGAGCGTCAAATACAATGACAACGAAACTTCTTACTCTGAGAGCAACGCGCACAAACCCTTAGACAATAATAATGAAGACTGGAAACTTAGGAGGGACAATGTGAGTGTAATAAAATCTATTTACAGTTCTAGAGGTCCAGAAAATCAGGTATATACTAATGTTCAGACCGTTCCCTATATCCCTATGTGATGAGGGTAAGGATGTCTTCAATGAAGTATTGTATTGTTTGCTTGAAATATAAACGTATATTTTTATAAAAATGGTTTACAAATGTTGAAGAGACACACAAAAAAGCCGTTAGCCATTTTTCGTGGAGAGTAGTGAGAGTGAAGTTAGCTGCGACCGTGCTGCCACCTTTGGGAAGAACGGAAGATTGCTCACAATGTTCACGCCGCAGAATGCTTGCGCTATTTGCTGCTAGATGGCGTTGTAGGTGTATTGAACAACTAACGACATATGGGCCAAAGCGAACAACATCAAAATCTACTCGGTGTAACCTACATAACAGGGTCCACCTCACTCAATTTAGTACTCGTGTGATCGCATTGTGTGCAAAATAAAATTATTTTCAAAGAAAATATACCGAATTGTACAGATGCCAGCACATCAAGCTACTACAATCTGTCATATTTCTTTAATAGATTTTCAACTTTATCACTAAGGCATAAGGTTCAAAGTTGATTGGGAAAATTTGACAGTTTCGGGTACCTTGATGTGCTCGCGTCTGTACATTGCGATATTGTAAACCTCGTAGTGACAAAATGACTGGACTCAACTACGGTTTATTTCCGTTAGTTTTTTATAGTTTATAGAGTATTTAGATAAATTAAACAATTTTCTTAGATATGTCAAATCAAAGTATCTGACTGTTAGTAATCAAAGGTTGGTGTTGGGAAAGTGTATGGTGTCAAATTTGGCTATTACGTAATTTTGCTATGTCATGCTTGATGGCGCCATTAAGAATTGGTCTCACAGTTTTTGTATGACATTTATTCGAATAGAATAGAATACTCTTTATTATGTACATCATATAAATTAGAGACATAAATATAGAAACTGCCGGTCGATTCTATAAAAATCTCACCGTGAAAACTTAGGTGATGTGAGTTTGTTTTTGCTAGGAATTGACACTATTGACAGCTCACTCCACGCTCACTTCACCTAAGTTTTCACGGTGAGATGGTTACAGAATCGCACTACTGCACAAAGGGTGACATAATGGGCGGTATTATCGCTAAGCGCTATATTTTAAAGACAACCTTAAGAATAACCTCTATAGAATAGAATACTCTTTATTATGTACACCATATAAATTACAGACATAAATATAGAAACTGTACAAAGGGTGACACAATGGGCGGTCTTATCGCTAAGAGCGATCTTTTAAAGACAACCTTAGGATGGATTTAAAAAGGGGAAGGACAGACAAATACTGTAGGTAGTCCGCGGTGTAGCATTTTCATAATACAATACATACATACATATAGTATATTATACTAATCTAAATAAATATATACACATACATATAAATATATCCATAAACCTACCTATCTATAGTACCTTAAATCTCTTTATTCCAGACTGTCCCCCCCGCGGCCCCGGGCGTGACGTCAGCAGCGCGGCGGCGCGCGGGCGTGGCCTTCCGCGAGCCCCCGCGCCGGCGCCGCGACAGAGATACAGGTGACGACATACTATAAGTACGAACGTTACTTTTACTTTTTTTTAATTATATTTATTGCTCTTCTGGCATAGTCAGTCCCTTATCGTGGTCTTTCACCTGAAGGCCAATTGTCGTATAAAAAAAAAACGTTTAAATTCCAGTCTTAATCTCATCTACCGTCCGTTCACAGTTATTTTACCTCTGATTTTGCATCACTGTCCAAATCACAGTGATGTTTATCCTCATTCTAATAAGGTTAGAGCTTGTCCAGAAAGGGCGAATTCGCCGCGATTCTCTCGTGCGTATTACGCGCGACCGTTGCGTCCAGAAGGAGCGTACCAACGCGCGAGCATTTGGGTTCGAATTTCATTTATCAGTAGAAAACATGGAGTTGAACGCTCTGGAGTTCGCGCGTTGACTGGACGCAACAAGGCAGTATCGAGTATAGTCGAGAATCTGGCGAACTGCACGCGATTTACGCGCGGATTTTGAAATCGCGCGATGCTTGTGGACGCGATGTACTGGCGCCTAGTGTCTCGTTAACAGTGATGGGCAAAAAGTATTTAGATTAATAATTACAAATTACAGTTACAATGTAATTAGTAATTGAAATACTTTGTAACAGATTACTTAAGTAACAAATTGCAATGAGTACATACTGTAATTAAATACAAAGTAATTGAATTGCAAGTTAATCTAATTACATTATAATATATTACATAAGTAATCTGATAAAATGTAATTACACATTTATATAAGTTTGGGACACCTCTTACAAAAATGCCCTATTTAATACAGTTTTGACAAATATGAAAATAAAATCAAGTATAGTGGGTTGCACTGAAGAAATATTGCTTGGTGACGGTAATGTCGATTGACCTGCAGACACAGATTCGTCCACTGAACTGTCATCTTCTAAAAGTAGTCTTGCACTTTCATTCATTGTACGTAACACAAAAGTTTTTACATTAATCAGCAAAATACATACGACTTGTAATCTTAAGAAAATGTTACGTGCTTACAATACAAAAAATTAGAAGTAACTGAAGGGGGCGGGTGAAGCGGGCTAGGAGCGGCGACGCACGAGCACAATACATAGAACCCCCCCCCGCTCCCCCGCACATTATTCTTACTACTTCCCGATGCAACTGTGCGATACAAGCATGCGACATTTCATATTCAAAGCAATTATAATTATAATATAATTAAATACTATGTAATTAGGTTACATTGTAATTAAATTATTTCGTAATTAAATACATTGTAATTAATTTCATAGCACATCCAAAGTAATCTAATTACAATGTAATTGAATAATATGTAATTAAATTTCATTTTAATCAAATTATTATGTAATTCAATTATTAATTAGATTACATAAATAACTAGTTACGCCCATCACTGCTCGTTAACGAATCGTTTCGCGGCGAATTCGCCCCTTCTGGACAAGGTCTTATTGTTGGGTTGCTATCCCTGACATGTCTATCGAAATTATTCTTGATAAAATAAGATTGCCGCTGTCAGAAGTAAAATAACTTTGACCGGTCTGTATTAATTTATTTTAAATATACATAATATTTTGAATTCAGAATCTCAGATCAAGTTTTGAGAGCAGTGTAGTATTATGAGTTAGTTCAAATTCTTCTTTTCTTTTGAAATTTTCCTTTTCACTTGACTGCATATTGCTAAAGTAAATAGTTGATTAAGTGGCAATACACGTGAATTTGTCTAACAATAAGATTGGATATTCAAGTATACTAGACTATAAACATATACTTTACGTACCAGTTATTGAATGTTAATTTATTGCTAATTTCAAAATGTTGTTTCCTAAGGCAGAAGAAAAAAAAAGTACTGTTGTATAGTATAGGACTAAACTAAAATTTTAGTATAGATTAGAACTAAACTAAAATTTTAGTATAATTTAGGACTAAACAAAAATTTTAGTATAGTTTAGGACTAAACTAAAATTTTAGTATAGTTTAGGACTAAACAAAAATTTTAGTATAGTTTAGGACTAAACAAAAATTTATATTCTGGCCTGTTCTTAATGAAATAGAAAGAAAAAGATGCACTAAACTTAAATTTAGTTTAGTTTGTGAACAAGGGAATTGGCGCCAATGTCTCTATAAGCATTATTTTATTTCAATAAACTTCATGCATTGTAATTAAATATTTTCCGTAGGTGCTACAACTGACTGCCAAGATTCATCTGATGCCACAACAGCCGACGAAAAACCTAAAGAAAATGTCAATGGTGAATATTTTTTACACAATAATTCTCTCGTGGAGTTCCTGCAGAATAGTTTGTTATTCACGATTCATTTGAAAGATTCTTCTTATAGAAGTAATCTGAAAACAATTGTTAGATTAAGCCTGACATACGGTGCGATTTAATTGCTTGCGGCATACCATAAGTTGACGCAACAATAAAAGTTGCACCGTTTAAACAATGTTTAGACGGTGCAACTTTTATTGTTGCTCCGTCTAAACATTGTTTAGACGATCCAAATAATTTGTTGCTTAATTTTTTTTTTTTGCTAAGGGCTTTAAACCTTCATCATATTAATGGGGCATTAGACTACGATAAAACGTGTTATTTATTCCAGGACATGGGCGACGCAGGTGTTTTACAAGATTAAAATCAGCTTCGACGTCGCGTCTAAATTATTCACCTAAGTAAGATATTTTTTTTACAAATTCAGATACCTCCTGAGCGTCTAGTGGTGCTAGAAATATGTGTTCGTAGTTTTTTATGCAACACTGCGTTCTTTAATTTTAGATGTATCTACAGTTAGAAAATTAATTGTTAAAACCAATTTGACATCCCACGTCAATTTGACGTATTATATAATAATTATTTCATATACTTAATTTGCTGTCATAGAATAGCGTTGTGATTTAAATGAACGGACAATAGGTTAGTACAAACTTTTGAGGTACAAAATGTAGGGAACAGTTGTTTTTTTTCGCGATTTCAGGTTTGGTTTCATAGTAAAAGTTGTTCATAATGATGAGTACAAAGACCTCGAGAGGTTGTTAATGTTTTACCAATAACTCTGTATATACTACTACTTAAATTGTTTCAATACCTTCCTCACTATACATATTGATTTATTTGTCTATCAGACGTGGCGAGGGTTGGTCGAGTCCATTGGAATCTCTTCGGCAGCAGTTGAGAAAATTAGATGATTTAGAAGATCAATTCCCAGATTTAGCGTGTCAGCCGGCTTACAGTCTCCGGTACCCGTTTGCTGAATTAGGTAAGACATGTTTTCTCTACATGCAAGCTGTAAAAAGACCCGTCACACAAATCTTATTTATTTATTATTTATGTACACACAGTAAAATACATAGGCTTATGACATAATTATAATTTGAGTACAAAGGTACTGCTTATTAAACTGATAGTAATAGTGTTATTTTTAGAAGGGAACAATCTTAACGAAACCATTTATGTAAAACTACATAGACACTACGACGTGTCCTTAAAGATGTCTTTGCTTAAAACTAGGGATGCCGCGATACGCCTTTTTGCCGATACGATACCGATACCGATACTCTTATAAAAATATCGGCGATACCGATACCGATACCGATACGCTTACTGAATTCAAAAAGGAAGGTAGATTAAATAAAACACAATTAATTAATAGTTTTAGTAATTTTTTGGAATTGTTTGGATTTTTATGGAATTATCAATTGTCGAAATTTCAAAGTGATTCCATATAGCACTTTTGTGTTTTAAAGTTGATATGACTACTATTTATTTTATTTGACTCAAACGACTAGTTATAAAAATGACATATAATACACAAACAATTACGATATGTAATTCTTAATCTTATTTGACAACACGCGCGTTTACATTACATTTTTAAAGCGCGAAATTTGAAAAGTATCGTTGAATCGGCCATAAAAATATCGCCGATACCGATATATCGGCAAACCTGAAGTATCGCCGATATATCGGTATCGGTATCGGTATCGGATGCATCCCTACTTAAAACATCATAAATCACAGGAATCAGGTATCAGATGCTCCACTTTTTGTTCATTTTTGCCATTCATTCAGCTTATTTCACCCGAAGTGCAACATCTGATCAGGAGGCCTAATAAGGCCACTTTGGCAGAATCATAAAAGGATAACATTATGAATCATAATATGGCGAAGACAGTCCGTGTTGTTCTTTTTTTCGCTGCACTACGTAGGTATAATCAAAGAGATTTGGATTGGATTGATTGGTATTTTAGCAAAGACAAAAAAAAATAACTGATAAATCCTTTACCAATGGGATTTGATACGATTAACTTAACAGTGAACTGTCCATTATGATTCATAATGTTATCCTTTTATGATTCGCCAAAGTGGCCTTAGGCCCTCTGATCACGAAAGCAAAAAATGAATTCATTAGTGAATCGATCCAACGATGTTATATTTCGGCACCCTTTCACTCGCCTACCGAATGATCAAAAAAAGAAAGGAGCAGATGAACGTTCATTCCCACTACCACTTTATTGATATAACGTTTGATAAAAACTTTTTATGTTCCTTAAACCAGGTCCTGTAGCAACAGCGGACACACCCGAACTTGAGTTCGTGCGTCATCGGGCGCTCGTAGAGAGAGAAGGCATGCGACGTGCGCGCGCCGCGTTGAAGCGAAGAAAGGCGGCGCTTCTAGAGACTCGGGCGTCACTGTCACCACATAGAGCCCCTTCGGTAAGTTGTATCAGTAAATTACATTAAAAAAAATCTTACTATTTATTCCCCAGAAGTGTATCGTAATGTAATGAAAGTGTATCAACAAATGAGTGGAATAAAAGCGTCGAAAATACTCGATATCGAGTTCCTATATTTCGTAAACGAGGTCAAATTTCTAGCGAAATTAAGCAGACGTTGACGATAATGGGTATCTATCTAAACATGATAAATCAAAACCGAAATTGATTTGATAATGTTTTTGGAGTCAGCGACCGTAGGTAGTTTAATTTACTTGAAATATCGGTCTCCAAACCAGTTTTTTTTTGTGAAAACTTCACATACGTCATGTTTTATCTCTAAATCGATACCTATCACGTCTACGGAATTTCGCTAGCTAATTTAATATAACCCTCGCTCTAATTGCGTAACACACTGCTGGTTACGAGAAGTACTGGACCGATAGAATGTGGCGACGGTTGGGAGATGGCTATGATTTTCGTCTGAAATTATAAAAACTTCCTCTTCGGACACTAATCAGCCTATAATGTTCCCATTGCTGGAAAACAGGCCTCCTCTCTTCGGGAGAGAGTGGGCTTTAATTAACATAGTCCAACACAACACATTATCACCCTATAGTTTCCCCATTGCGCATCAACCGAAGGGGCCCGTCAGGGCCGAAGCCTGCCGGGTCAGCGGGATTGTCCGAAAGGGTTACCGCTGGCCCGGAACATAAAGGGCTAAGGAAGGAACACGGGTGGATTTTAGTCAGTAAGAGTCTGACACTCCCTTCCGCTCCACCCAGAGCGGGAGGGGTCATTTGATGATTTCCCATCCTGAAAAAAAAAAGTGATGCTATAGGTCGTACTTATTTGTGAAGGATAATTATAGGGTTCTTTTCCTTAGCGTATCGATGGCAAAAGGTTAAAATATTTTTGGGCCAAAATTCAGTTATGCGAACTCCGCTCACTGACGCAGTCATAAGATCATCGCGTGCGCACGTGACAGCACGCGGCGCGGCGGGCGGCGCGTGCGCACGCGGGGGGGGGGGGCGCCGTGAGCCCCCATCTGTGGAGATTGTCTTTGCTCAGGCCGACTTGGGCTCGAAGTCCATTTAGAGGTTTCCGATTCGGCCACTGTAACGCCGGCAAATATAATTATAGGGTTGTTTATGCTATACCTGTATAAAAACAGGAGGAACGTGAAGTAACAGAACTTGAGGTGGCACTACACCGGGCGCGGGCGCTTCTAGGCGAAAAAGAGATAAGGTTGCGACACATCGAACGAGCGCTGCGGCGTCTGGCCGACACACATCCTCCACCACTCATACAGGTTCTGCTGACGAACTAATTCCAACCTTATTTTTTTCTTCATAAAGTACTTTTTCAATGGTTATTAAATTTCTTTGCATATCTGTTGCTCCATTTTGTTTATGTTTTCAGCAATTTGTAGCTTTATTTCGTTCCAACCTTTTGTTCTTCATAAAGTGCTTTTTCATTGGTTGTTTTTCGAACATCTGGTGCCTCCGTTTTGGTTCTGTTTTAAGCTATTTAGCTAGCAGCTAGCTTTTTTTTTAGCTTTACTTCGTTAAGGATAGGCTTATTTTTCGTTGTTTCCTTCGCTGTTATATTTTTATTTGCTTTTTGTCGTCTTTTGATTTTTGGGGTTATTCTTTTTTTAAAGAACTGTGGTCGTTTTAGTTTTTTGATCTTGCAACTATCGTCTTTTTGTCATAATTATTCTTTTAATTTCGCCTTTCCTTTAGCTGAAATTAATTATTTTGCAGAAATTGATTTTAATTTTATAGTTACATCGTACGCTCTGTGTAGCAAACATTGCCTATTTGTCCAATACAATGTCAATACTTATCATTAAAACTATACTGGAATAATCGAAAACTTAATTGAACTGAGTTTGAAGTGAGCTGTCATGCCGCCTGATGAACAAATGCTGGATTAGCACTATTGACAGCTCACTTCCCCTAAGTTTCCACGGTAAGATGTTTACAGAATAGATCGACTGTTCTAATAGTGGGGTTTTCAGTTAGAACTGAATCAAAAAATAACTTACTTATTTTTGAACTTTCTTCAAACAATTTCCATAGCATAATATTTATTTGAATACCAGGAGGCCACAACTAGCGAAGCGTCATCGGGCAGCGAAGCGGCGCCGGCGGAAGCAGGAGGTGCCGTACTGCGGTCACTGAGGGCTCTCCACGCTGACGTCAGAGATATATGGCGAGCGCTGGACGCTAGGCGACCTCATACTGGTAATTATTTGAAGATCGAACGTCTTTAATTATAGGTTCACCAGATCATGGGTACCAGGGAAGCAGGCTAGGGGATGAGATCATACTGGTAATTATTTGAAGAATACAGGGCTGGCTATGTTCCTGGGGCTTTTTTAGAAGCCCAGGAGGTGCCACATAACGGTCACTGAGCCCCCTTCCACACTGACTTCAGATATATAGGTATGGCGAGCGCTGGATGCTACACGACATCATACTGGTAATTATTTGGAGAGTTAATCTTGAGTTTTATACAGGACTAGCTAGCTATGCTCCCGTTGATTTTATAAGAAGAATTTTTACACTACCCGGCCCAAAAACAATCTCTATGAAAAAAAAAACATCGATCGGTTGCTCTTTTTACATTGCTGTAGAGATATTTTGTTAGATATTAGATATCAGTCCAAAGTCATCATTATGGGGACCATGACCATGGGTTGGGCTTGTGGTTAACAGCCGCACGGTTCGATCGATCAGGTTAAGCTACGCTTGCCGCGGTTGCTCCGTGGATGGGTGACCATCTTTTACATATCAAGATCCCTCCGTGCCTCGTAAAGCACGATAAGCCGTTTATCCCGGCTGTCATTCGTGGATCTTAGACAGGCGTTACGGGTCATCAGAAGCCCGAAAGTCTGACAACCAGCCTTACTAAGGGGTATCGTATTACCCAGTAACTGGGTTGTGGAGGTCAGATAGGCAGTCGCTTCATGTAAAATATTGGTATTTCAGCTGCATCTGGTGTGACGGTGTCAGCAAATGATGATGAAGTAATGTATAATAATAGTACATTACGATATTAGTGCGTAAAGATGGTTATAACATGCGAGGCGGGATTTCAGCCCGAGCCGAAGGCGAGGGCGTAATTGAGCCGAGCATGTTATAACCAATACGCACGTATATCGTACGACGTTTTTTAACACATTTGCGAGGAAACAGAAAAAAAAAACATTTCACAATACAAGTACAAACAAAGAAAAGAAAATTTGAGAAAAATAGCGCGAGAATTATTTTCTGCCGTGGTTGCGTGAAAATGTTGGCAAAGACACTAGAGCATGCAGCCAAGTTTTTAAATTACCGAATAAACTGTTTTTTTTTTTAATTTTAAATAAACTCAATCTTTGAATGCACTCAGGGCCGTCTTTACCCGGGGGTGCAAGGGGTGCGCGGCACCCAGGCGCAAGGTCTTAGGGGGCGTAAGCCGATCAGGCCATTACTAATCACTCATTGTAACCACAACGCTCCAGCGCTGTAACCGCACGTCACCGCCTCGAAAAAATCTTTTGGAAAAAATTGGTGAAAATAATCTTAAAAATGGAACACAAAAATTACGTTTGATTTCTTTTTGTTGGCAAGGGGGCGCAAGCTGATTTTCGCACCCCGGCGCCCAATATGATTAAGACGGCCCTGAATTCACCAAAGAGTAATATAAGTAATATGGGTTGGAATGCACACTGTTGCTTTTCCGCCATTTTAACAGCGCGCTAGCGCTGCCTACTGACTGGCGCCGCGCGGCGATTAGTTCGAAATTTGAATAGCAACAGCGCGCTGCTCACTAGCTGGAGTCGTGCGGCGGCGATCAGTTCCAAATTTGAAATGGCAAATAATACTGTTATGGAATTTGTATGGACTATAACTTAACTATTTGCTTTGATAACACACGCGTTTTTTATGACCCTCTTTACATATTTAAAACCGGTGGAATTACATCAGCTTTACGAGCAAGGGTGTTAAAAAATATATAATATTCTTTTTTTGTCTGCAGCTTCACCAGAAACTAGTTCGTGCAATGCTGCCACAACATCACAAACACGAATGACATTATCAGCTGTAAGTACTGTTTAATTTAATAAGTTTCTTATTTTGCTTTCAAGTCTTACCTTATTTTTTTTTAAATATCCTGACCCATGATCTCCTTTCGTCCACAGTCATGTTTTTCGAACGTTCGGAACGCTCATTATGACATCCTGGTAAATGATAAATGATATTTGTTTCCGTAAATTGGTACAAAAAAACTGTTGTATACTTACGTCAAAAAACAGTTACTTATACACGTCAAAAAATACTAAAAATCTAAATGACGCCGGTGTTGCCTATCTGACATCTGTGAGAAGAAACACCGGAACAAACTCAGAGATCACAGTCTCTTAAAATCCAGACATCGTCTTGGTCAGGCCATAATTATGGGGACCATGTAGATTGGTGTTTGAGATAGTCTTTCGAGGAAAGAACCACACAGATTTGAGTGCACCTGTCCTGTAGGTGTACGCATTTGCCAGTAATCGTGTAGCTCAACGAACTGTCTTCATTTTATTTACTCGACAGTCGACGAATTTTCGAAATTTATTGTGTGAATTTACGACTGTATGAAGAGTCTGAACTACTGACGACGACCTATGCTGCGAATCTGAAGGCCTATCCTTGTGTGTTTGAGCTGCAGAGGGCACAGTGCCATCCTTATTGAGCTCATTGCGTAAAAGAGAATTATGTTTGCCGTAGCATTGTTTGCAAGGCCCGGCCTGACAATCATTGACCGCATGCCCTGTCCATAAACAATTAATACAGAGATTCTTATCTCTTACGAACTGAAGTCTATCCTGTGAGCCTAAATCCAAAAATTGTTGACACCCATACAACGGATGTTTTCCCTCACATTTAACACATGTGCGGGTGGATTTATAAATCTTTTTCTTGTTTTGAGTAGCAACAAAACTGTGAGACGGTTTTATAAATCTACCTTTTAGTTGCCCTATAATGCCCTTTAAACAGATACGTATACTATTCTAGCCGGAACCAGTAATGCAAGATAACTCAGACGGTGGAGTGGCTGAGAGGGCTCGGGGGCTCAGGGCTTGGCTGCAGACAGCACCTTAAGTGGACGTACCATCTAATGAGGTTGTACTACGAGTATGATTATATTGATGTTATGCTGGAACGTTCTTTATGGATCTTAAAGTATAAACATGGAAATAGTATAATTAAATGCGTAACGTAGATCTCCCAAAATGGGCTACAATAATAGTTCAGTTCAGTTTATATGGTGAAAAAGTGCTTTTAAAAAAATTATTTAGAGGATGAGATCCTCCCTCATCTATTATTTAAGGGAGATGCGCTAGGTAATCCGTGAAATAAAAATTTTCTTACGTTTTATGCAATTTAGAGATCAGTGTCAAATTGTATGTTGAACAAAATATGATTCGGGAGCGTAACAAGTATGCATTTACAGAATTATAAATATTAAAATCATCAACTCCTCTTAGTTCATAAAATCCTATTGATTGATTTTTCCGTAAAATAGTTATTCAATAGGATTATATAATGGGGCTACCCTGCCGGTTCCCCCTTAAACTATTCTGTGACAAAAAATGTGTGTAGCTAAAAGGTGCTTTTAGTATTTCTGATTTCTTCGCGTGACCGGTGATACTACCAAGAGACAACAGTTTTTGGAATGGGTCGCAGATGTCTAACTAAAACACTGTTTCGTTTTATCAGTTGTCAAATCAAGAATGGTGCAATTTTGCTTCTTATGGCGCACATGATTTTGTAAGGTACTTTAAGATCCATAAATCGCGATTCTAATTCGGGATTCTAATAACTTAATTCAAACGTGTTTCGCACAAAATTTTGCATTTAAATAAATAAACGTTAGAAGTTGTTTATTCCTTTTCCATCTACTAAAAGGTAGATGAGTGAAATGTTTAGTATTTTTATTGTACGATACATTATATTAGAAAAAATGTACTCGTCTTAGGGCTGGTACAGACTTGGCGTAGTAAATACACGTGCACGCGCAAGAAAGCCCGAGAATGTCCCTGAAAGTTTTTCTACGCATTTTTGCGTTTAGCGTTCTTTTCATAGAAAACGCGCTTCGACAAGTCCGTACCAGCACTTATTATTACTTAAACAAAGATTTAATTGTTCTATTAATAGTATAAAAAAACACAATAAAATGTTTTCAAATGTATAGCTTTTAGTATATCGAATGAAAACACATTCGGTCATGAAAAGGTATACAATAATAAAATAAGATTTTTTCTCGAAAAAATAAAACAAACTCGTTCTATAAAATTGAAGTTACTTGTGATCTGAATAGTAGTGCGATTTGATTAATTAATCTTTTAATTAGCCAAATAATTAATTTTTAGATTTAAGTAGGTACTTACTTCTAGTCAATATCACTCATAGATGTGTTAAAATGTGCTAGTTATGACTTAAACGTCAATGTATTATCAATGAAAACTTTAATTATCAGGCAGGAAATGTACAATGAGTAATATTGGAAAATATTATACCCAACTAATTGGGACAAAAATGTAGTAATAATAAATGATTTGACGGAATATACCGTACTAGAAGTATCATTATCTTTGTCTGTAAAAAGAAGATTGTTTGTTAACACGGTAGCTGGAAAAACATGACAATATTAAATATTAATATTTTTCCGCTGGGTAAATTAATGAACAGAATCCGGGTTATTTCATGGAAACATAATTTTAACAGCTAACAGTATTAAAATAATAGAAATAATTATGTACAAGTAAATAAAAACCGGCCAAGAGCGTGTCCGGCCACGCTCAGTGTAGGGTTCCGTAGTTTCCCGTCCGTCACAATAAGTGTTCCCACTTATGAGTTTAAAAGTGGGTATCCATTATGTTCGCGTAATAATCGTAGTCGATCATAGATCTTAAAATATTGGTATTCGATTTTAATAATTCTTTTTTTGTATTTATTTGAAAAAAGATACGTTCAGGATAATAAAATATCTAAACGAAGTTAAAAAAATGCTTGCATATACGATTATACTACAAACTTAGTCCAGAAATTATTTTGTATAACTTTTTGTCTTTTTTGTACAAAAACTGTTGTTTCCATCAAGTTCAAAATAATTTTCCTAGAAATTCCTTATAAAGTTCTACTTTTCAGATTTTTTTCATATTTTCTAAACTTATGGTTCAAAAGTTAGAGGGGGGGGACACATTGTTTTTTACTTTTGGAGCGATTATTTCCGAAATTATTGACATTATCAAAAAATGATTTTAGTAAACCCCTATTCATTTTTGAATACCTTTCCAACAATATATCACACGTTAGGGTTGAAATTAAAAAAAAAATCACTTCCCACTTTACATATAGGGGGGCTACCCTAATAAAACATTTTATTCCAATTTTTATTTTACCACTTTGTCGGCGTGATTGATATACATATTGGTACCAAATTTCAGCTTTCTAGTGCTGACGGTCACAGAGATTAAGCGAGGACGGACAGACGGACAGACAGACATGGCGAAACTACAAGGGTTCCTAGTTGACTACGGAACCCTAAAAAGGAGGGAAGATAATCAGAGGGCATCAAAACTTTTTGAAGCCCATTGATTGTAATTTTGATTTAATAAAACCGGCGTGCCACATTCGGGCCGAATTCACTTGTTATTTTTACCCCACCGAGATAATGTAAAAAAATACAGATCTCAAAAAAGAAATAACCCAAGTAGGTATTGAAATATTATAAAATGACAAGAGAAATTGAAATCTGACTTTGTTTCTACTTTGATCGTGTTTTTGCAGCAAACGTGTTAAAATATCTATACTTAAAAAAATATAATTATTATTAATAATGTACCGAAATACTTCTTTAAAATAATGATCGATAATAATTCGACTTCTTTCGCACAAAACATTCCAGGCCAAGTGAGAGTAGTTTAATTATATTTATTAATTATATTAATCTTAAGAATTTATATGCATTTAATATTATATTCTGTGCCAGATTTATAATGCATTTATTGTAGGATAATTTTGTTGATGTATAAGTATGTATGTATCGTGTATATTTACGTAAGTATACCCACCTGTTGATATAATTTGTAAATTCCAGACATACATTTTATGATACATGGCTCTGTTCTATTAGTGCACAGTGTTTTGTTTATATGTAATTCTATAGTAGGTACTGATTTAACCCTTTTCTACCTTTCCATACATATTACCGTAATCGCACAATGCATATTAAGATACATTTTGGCCTAAGCTTTTAAGAATAGCTAGGAGGCTGTTTTATTTTTTAATTTATAAAACGATCGTACTGTTGTACAGACGCCAGCATATCAAGCTACTACAATCTGTCAAATTTATTTAATAGATTTTCAACTTTATCGTTAAAGCATAAGGTTCAAAGTTGATTGGGAAAATTTGACAGTTTCGGGTAGCTTGATGTGCTGGCGTCTGTACCTAGTGGTCAAAGGTTGACCTATTCAAATCTTTTTTTTTTTAAATTATATCCAAAAAATGTGCGCTATGATACTCTAAAATTCTAAATACCAGCGTTTTTTTCGCAAATCGTTTGAGCAGATAATGAATAAATTGTATGTAGTGTCTTATCTTGGCCTCCATTGTAACTTCGTACGTAGGTAGGTACTATTGTATTCCCTCGCTAGGCGGGGTGACTGAGAAACACCATTGTGTTTGAATGCCGTAAAAAGTTCACTATAGTCAATATTAGGCAGAGACGGGATAAATTGGCATCGTGGTCGGGTTTTGACTAAACTAATATAGACCCAGAACAAGAGCCAGAGCGTTCTTTTGTTGATATTTTTGGCATTTTAATAGAGAGAGACCAACGAAGGAATGTCCTGTCCCTGCTTGCACAAAAATAATTTGGTAGAGTGGGGATAGAATCTGCATTAGCTCGTTTCGTCTAAATCAACTCTAAGAAATCAAAACCAAAGAATAACGTTTTGTTGGGAATAACCAGCTATTGCCATTTATTTATATCATACAGTGAAAAGGGGGTGAAATTTATATTTGTAACAATTCACATAATAACCATACTTCTAGCACTACAAGGTTATTGTGGCGCGTGGCCAAAATTGGAACTAACGCCGCCATCTTGTTTTTAGAAGACATTTCACAAACAATTGCACAAATGTTTACCAACAGCGCCACCTGTCAACATCATGTGAGCGCCACAAGATCCTTGTCGAAGTGTAATTCAATTGAAAGTCACCCTAGAAGACCCAATATTTCACCTATATTTAAATTAAGAATTCGAGGCAACCTAAATATCATCATAAATTCCTTCTTATTCGTCATAAATTCCTTTGCAACCAAAAACATATTAGGGATTCCTTTTTATTACAAATTGCAATGGAATGGATGGAATGTAAATTATCTAAGATTATGGAATTTATCTGTGTCATCTCTGACCTAGACTAGAGTCAAGAGCAAACCCATTTCGAATAAAAAAAAATGGACATTGCTATACCTATGTATCAAAACCATTAGGTTTATAAAAAAAATAAAGTCAATAAAATTTTGGCTATAGTGATTTTTTCACGACAAAGTATGAAGGCACTGTGATAATAATCATTGGTAGGACATATGGTCGTGATTTATCACTCATTCATAATTCCATTCTTGTAATAATTCGTCATTCGGTGAAAATTCAAGTTGTTGATCGTGAGCCTATAGTAAAAAACATTCTAATAGTAGTTAATACCTGCAAATTGCCAAATCTGCTACCTCTGCTGACAAGACAATATCTTTTTAGGTTACCGAAAAAGGAAAAGCTCACATAATATGCTCATAATTATATCATTTATTTTCACATAAATGTAGATACAATAATAACTACAGTCCTGCCTTCGAGAGAATACGTTGCTGACACCTGTCAAAGCGATAATTCTAGTAGCAAATAAAGATCAAATTTGCAAAACACGTATTCTTTTGTAAGAAACTGACAGGTGTCAAGATCGCATTCACTTGTCGGCCGCACTGTAACTTCGGTAAATTCCGAAAATGCGTACAGGCCGTGGGCCCCACGACTTAAAACTGTGTAGGATCGAGTCCTTAGAGAAAAAACTCCCTGCACGCGCTTTCAAGTAATCAAGGCGTGTGCTGTTATCGCTAATTAGGCAAATTAATTGTGAGTATAAATTATCGATGAGGGAGTCATGTTCTATACTACAGCCTTTAAGCAATATAGGCCATACGTGCAAGTGCAACGCACAATATGTGATGTCCTGCTCTCACATTTCATTTATCGCGTGCAGCGAGTTTGATATAATTCCTAAATCTAAAGGAATGTAGGAAATACAAATGTAATAGTTATCTCCTTTAAAATTAAAATAGGTGGGCGAGTAACAACTGGCTTTTTCACATTACTTAAGAACAAGTAAATGTAAGAAAAAAAAACCACTTATAAACCTGTACTATGAAACTCAACTACCATTCGAAACGTCTCAATAACTACAAATTATGTTCCTAACAAACCAAACAGATCTTCGCTTAAAAATATATTTTCAGTATCTACACTTGCTTGCAAAATTCTCCACGCCGAAATGCCAAAATGCCATTTTGAAAGCCAGTTTAGAATAAATTAATGATAAAATAATTAAAGATTTACAAAAAAAAGGTGCAGTTTTTTTGCAAGCAAGTTAATGTTTTTGACCTAGTCACGTTATTTTTTACATGTTTATGTATTCTTCCAGCGCCTGTGAGGTGCTTGATTTTAATTTATTTATATTTTCTTCAATTTAAAAACGTTACGTCCAAAATTTATTTACAATTGTGTATAGTCACGAATTTTATTAATAAAAATATTTTGAAGTGCACAATCATTGCGGGAGACTTTTACCATTATTTGTTTTTCTTTGGCATATATTCTAATTATAATATAATAATATAAATGGCAAAGGTCTTCCTCTCATTTAATAAGTAGTTTTTTTAAGTGCATAATAACTATGAATTTCAATTATTATAATAAAAGAATAATATAAATGGTAACCTACATTATAAAATGTAAAACAATTAAGAATCTCTAAAAAGAGCCAAAAATAATTGTAAAACAAATGAGTTGAAGTTACAGTAAGTTGGTATTTCGCTTAGATTGAGTGGTTCAACGATTTCTAAAATTTATAATTAATTGTGAAAATTATTATAGTTTATTGATTAAGTTTATTCTAATGATGACCGCGATTGCGGCTGCATGGAAACGATAGTTAGCTAAACATATTGTTTTTCTAACGACCTAACCGACTAAGAAGGCTGTTGGAAGCATCATTTACCGAGTCCACACTGCAGAAGACCGCGTAACTTGGAGACGTGTCGTATTTGGTCGCGATCCGCAGCATTGAGGGAACGATGAAGAAGAGATCCTAACGTCAATATTATTTCCAGTCTAATTTTAATTAATAAAATGTACCTACAATTAATAAAATTACCTACAAATACGAATACCCAAATTAATGTAACTTCAACTTCAAAATATAATCAATTATTCACAACGATATTCAGCCGAAATAAAATTGAACAAATCACTATTTGGTTTTTATTTAAGTATTCGCCCTTGACTCCAGTTTTGATCATAATATGAGTAGTAACAGGGATATAACTGTAATAATCGTGTTAAATACACCTCCTGAAAAAGAAAACAGCCTTTGTTTATATTCGAGATAAGTTTCAAGTTATGGAACAACAAACTGAATGTCATATTTAACAAAGTTCAAATTCCATTGCAACCAAAAACTTATTAGGACCTTTTTGTTACAAATGGTCACCCAAAAATCTACTTCGAATACACTAAAGTAGATAACTGATTAAGTAACGATGGAATGTAAATTATCTGAGATTATGAACACTGGTATAGTTGGTATTCTTTTTTTCAGTCATTTGTTTTTTACACAGTTTAGAATAGGTACTAGAGACAGTCAAAAACCTATTATTTTTAGTTTAAACAATCAATCTTATTTACATTCACGCCTGTGATTCCCAAAGTGTTGCAGCGGTGTACCCAGGGGCGTAGCTACCGCCGTATCTGCCGTATCAATTATACGGGGCCCCCGGGCCACGGGGGCCCCGTATTTAACTTGAATAGTTTGTAAAATTTTTGGAAAAAGTGACAGATAGATAATTATGATGAATAAATATTTCTTTTAATTTATGCAAACATTTTTTTTCTTTTGTGAGAAATCTTTACCCTTCCTAAGGGCCCCCAAAAAAATTTTTATACGGGGCCACGCCAAGGCACGCTACGCTTCTGGGTGTACCTATAGGTACACTCACATGTCTCCAGCTGTTATATAATCTATTCAATCAACTCTGCCTATTGCTGGACATAGGCTGCACCACAACATCCTGTCTTCCGTCTTCCGCATCCAGACTCCCAGCCACTAGGTCGCCCATCCATCTAGCTGGGACCGATCCACACTACGCTTGCCGATACGCGGTCTCCACTCCAGGACTGCTCCGCCGGCCATCGGTCCTTCGACAAACTTGGCCAGCCCACTGTCACTTCAGTTTGCTTACTCTGTAAGCTATGTCATGTGTGTGTGTTATGTGTTTATGTGTATGTAATTTAATCTATTATACCTACATAATTATGAAAAACATACCCTTAAGATTCCTCGCCGCATTGTACAGAGCAGCATGTCCCTTCACTATTTCGCCTCTCCCACTGATCTCTGGAGTACAAACGGCGGCATTTCCGCTAGATGGTGTATAAGAGATAACTGACCAAGCATGCCATAACTTAGATGTCGCGTTCCAACCTCCGCTTGAGAACTCGCGAGGTATCTGCAGGGAAAAAAATTATAATTATCAATTTCGACTAAAGTTAAGCAGTCTTGAGTTCCCTCAGAAGGCGTTACCGTCATTTAACGACCTCAAAATAGTGGCCCAAAAGCCTTAATTTTCAGACGAAATACGTATACTTCTGGCCATAGGCCTCTCTCAAGCGTCGCCACATCGACTGGTCTTGTGCTTCTCGCATCCAGCGGAATTCTGCGGCTTTCACAAGGTCATTGGTCCACCTTGTGGGAGGCCTTCCAACGCTACGCCTTCCGGTTTATCGTCGCCACTCTACGAAGCTTTCGGCCTGATCGGCCATCTGTTCTGCAAGCAATGTGCCCTGCCCACTGCCACTTCAGTTTTTGTCATAATGATAATGCCACCGTTTTCTTAGGAAACTCAAGCTCAAACGCCTTGATTTGAAGAAGCTCAACTGGCGAAGTAGATACTACCCCAAGTAGGTACGTAATGCTTCTTTTGTAGCCATGCGGTGTACCTGTGGTCCAGTTTGAGCGATATACGTGCCGATGTAATTACAGACTCATAAACTATTTGAGCTTTGTCTCTGGGATCACAACGCGCGATGTGTCAAGTATTGAAGATGTCCATTGACGGTGATCGTTAACCATCAGCTACTGCTTCTTGCTGCGGCTGTTTGTTTACGACCCATTGATAAAAATATAAAAAAATTGATAAAATATATATTTCTTACGAATATTCAGGGTTTAAAAAGACCCATCAGGGTGTAAAAAGAACCATCACATAGCCAAGCGCATTCTGTACAACAAACTATAGGTAACTTTGTATAAAAATGATTGCTGGGATACTAATTTTTTGTGTAAAAAAATCACTGTTATGGTTGGCTTGTGGGTGCAGGAAACGGTCCAGGGAACGTAAGAGGTTTTAAAGTTATAACATTTAAAACTTGTTTCCTTTAAAAAAGTCTAAATCGCTGGACCTTTGACTTTAAATATCTCCGTGTTCGATTATAGACCAGTAAAAAAAAATATCACAGTGACGGGCAGAAAAAGTGCGGTGGGCTTCGTTATGCGTCTTTTTGCACCCGTTATAGCTTGTACTACAAAGGCTACTTTTGAATGTGTACCTTCTGATCTCCTATAGTCCACGACAAGTGGGGAAGTGCGGGGACACAACTGGCACTGCAGTTAAGTGTCACCCGACCTGACTCTTCGTTTACGGGTCCAACCGTTATTATAGCGTCCGTAGGTGGCACTGTAATAAGAAAATGTTGGTAATAATAGTCATCTATTATAAAATACCTTAATATGTATAGCGGGCAAAAGCTAGTGCTTTTAACCGCGGCGTCGTCCCCGAGGAGGTCGAAAATTATCACACAGAATCGTACTACCCTGATAAAAAACGTACCTATCCTTTGTCCTAACCCAGGTCTTGATCTATCCGTGTACCGATTTCAGATATGTTCCGTTCAGGCGTTAAGGCGTGAAAAGGTAACAGAGTTACTTTTGCATTTATAATATTTGTATGACCGACGCCGGTGTAACCTTATTAAAACACATCTTTAACGCGTGGGAGGACCAAGACGCCATAGGAATCTTTTCTGACCTCTCCAAGGCATTTGATTGCGTCGATCACGAAACCTTGCTTTTGAAACTTGAGCATTACGGACTTTGAATACTTGCGTTCAGTTTAGTTAGTTCTTATGTAAATGATAGATAACAGCAAGTTCAAATAAATGGTGTCAAGTCAATTCACTTGGTTTAACAGTAAAAATTGGTGTGCCACAAGCCTCGATAATGGGTCCTTTCATCTTTTTAAAGTAGGGGAAGTACGTCCAAAATGACATACGGTTTTGTTTTTTAGTCATATATTTTTAATTAACATAGTTACAAACAGTTTTTAGTCTTAATATTCATATTCGGGTAATTAGTTTTAACTAACGTAAACTTGAAACTGAATATGAACTATATACAAAATATAATTTAAATTAATCACAACCTCTAAGGAAATTCATTTTGTCCGTGTAGAACGGACAAAATGACATACTTACATATTAAACATGAAAATAATGAAGTACATATTTCATGGACGAAGTTTTTAGTCTTCTTGGGTACATCAGCACATGATGTATGATTTGTATGAGCCCAAAGAGAACAAAGTCGCAACGTAGCCAGGCTCGAAACGGGAAAAGAGGTCGTTACAGTAAATGCATGCGCAATCATCATCGTGGACCGTTCGACGCAGCTGGAAAGTCTTCTACATCTGAGGCCTCATCGTAATGAGTAGGTACCTGTCTTCTTCGTTTTCCTGACTGCTTTTTGGGATCATTATCGTAGTCTGAGCCATTATTGATATGTCGTTTTACCCCGAATTTAAGTATGTCATTTTGCCCCACATGTTATCAATACAATAACTAAGTCATAATTTCTTTATACACAAGATATTTATATTCATTCTTATAAATAATTCAGTGTAATGCTACACTACTTCAATTTACATCAAAATACATATGTAATAAAAACCACGTAATACTCGCCAAAAACGAGACGAACTCCATCAAAACAAAAAGCTTTTACGCGCACAAAACGCATTCGTACCAGTTACACCTGCGAGACTGAGTCAATGGCGCTAAAAACTTGACAGGTATGCCAACATGGCTTTCTTCACGTGATGTTATGAAAATTGAAGCATTGTAACCCACCAAATTAGAAAAAAGCCCGGTGTGTCATTTTGTCCGTATATGTCATTTTGGACGTACTTCCCCTATATTTTAACAAAAAGAAGTAATTTATTGTTTTTTCATTCTTTTATTGTAAGTGGCCAGATCCAAAAACTTTCAGTATGCCCTGAAGTATTTATTTCAACATTAGTTATAAGGCGTCCGTACACAGTCTGCTCTGCTTCGCGATTATGCCATCGTTTACCTATATGATAGGTATGCTATGGCAACGGGAGTTGGGATGTGGAATTTCTTGCCGACTCTTCTCCATAGGAAACGACCAATTGGAACCGTGTCCCTGGCTTCTGATGTTTCATAATTGCCCATGTAGGTTTATGTGAAATAAATTAATTTGATTTGAACGATGGGAATTAAAATTGCAAAAGCCTCACCGAATCTGTCAACAACAAAATTCTTCCTTTCTATCCTAAAATAAGGTCTTTCACCAGACACTTCGCAGGATATCGTGAAGTCTCGCCCCAGAGGTTGGTACAGCTCCACGGTAATCACACAGGTGCCCTTTTGTCGGTCGTCGGTCGGAACAGCACAGTTTGTCGACATCATATCTTCTAAACTTCTGGACACGATGTGACTGCTGCCGCCATCAGCCTGTAGAGTAAAAGTGTGGGTAATAGATTTTATGAGGTAAAAAAGGAGTCCATTCGATTAGGAGGCGAATTCGACAAGGAACTGCATTGTTGTAAGATTTTAAGATAGGACTTCAAGGGAAATAAACCTATTGACGAAAAACTAAAGTGGTTGAAGTGATTTTGGAGAAAACTGTAGGTATTTGTTCTATTAGGTCCGTTAACCATGAGTCATCGAACCCCAACATATTTACGAAATGCAGGTACGTGTAGGTATACTACTGTAGGTACTTTTACACCAAGTGATAGTGTTGCTGAAAAGTATCACAGTCTACCAAGGAATGATAAGTAGTCAACAAAACCTGATTACCTGCCCTTAAGTTGATAAGTTCCATTGACTGCCACGTTGGTCTTGTGGTCGCAAGCGCGACGGCTGAGCGTGGGATCGTGGGTTCGATTCTCAGATCGGGCAAAGTGAGTTTTTCCATTAGAAATTTCTTAGTAACAGCCTGGAGTTTGGAAGTTGGCGGTGTAATAGGTACCCCTGTGCCTCGGAAAGCATGTTAAGTCGTTGGTCCTTTGCCTGATCTCTCTTCGGTCAAATCGTGTCGGATTGCCGTCCCATCGGACTATGAGAGTTTGAGGGAAGAGAGAATGCAGCTGTATCTGCGCGCAAACTTGTACACTATAATAAATCTGCCGCGCCGAACGCTAGTCTCCGTTGAGATTGGCCGCCCGTGGCCATAATATGGTCTGGAGGAGTTTAATCTCAAAAACCCTCTAAACTTAGGTAGGTTATACACTACCAACTAGATATTTCTACCTTATACCTGCCTGCATATTCACGAAGATTATCCCCGAATTCCATGAAACATTTTAATCCTCTGTAATTGAAAAACATCTAACAAAAGGAGAGGACTGCCAAATTTAGAACAGTCAGTACCTACCTAACAGGATGTTTGATGACTGACCTTTTTTAGACAAAAATTTAATCATTTTAAGGGCCGGAAGGATGAGATAATACGCTGCCTGTACCTACGTAGGTATATTACGAAGTAAATTCGTTTTGTAGTCACATTTTTAATGAATTTGGTACATCTAATCGGTTACGATCTCATTTAACGTTTGGTGGTTTCCCTACTAATTGGGTGGAGGTTAATCTAATTTTTCGTGGGTAATTCTCGTGTCCCAATAACTACCATAACTTCATGTAGCCTTCAGTCACGGGAAGACGAAGGGATATGCTGTAAGTAGGTAGGTACTCTTATCGGCTCAAATCTATTTTCAATTAGTAACTATTTTCACCACAATCTGAGGGGCTTCGAGAGCTGCTCTTGAGCTAGAAGCGAACTTTTTTGGCGGCCCTTCTTGCTGCGCCAAAAAAGTTCGTCGCGGGAGAAAACATTTTGTCCTCTCCGTAGATAGCTAGATAGGTACTTAGGGCAGCATGAGAGCTAAGATTAGTACTAGCTCAACCGCATCAATCGCCGAGTTAAGAGTTACCGGGAAGCCCTAAGCCTAATATTTATAGTTAGTGTATATAATTACTAATAATTAGTATTGCCGGGTACCTACATTTTTCCTATTGGGCAGTAATGACAGGTGACGTAAGGCAGTGACGTCCATGGATTGGAAGACGAAGTGTCGGTCGACCAGCGGCGACATGGTTACCGTCGCGAGTAGAACCTGGATGACGCTGGCACGGGAACGTAGGGATTGGCACAACAAAGGAGAGGCGTATGCTCGGCAATGAGTGAGTGGCTGTGAATGATGATGGCATTCTTCCTTACCTCAGGCCTATAAATCATGAATTGCTGGTTATCTTTATACAATCGCACTGACTGCAAGGAATCATCAGGAGGTATCGCCCAGGAACAATTGATCTCCCATCCAATATATGGCTTCCATGCCTTAGTTATGTTCACCTCGATGGCTCGGACGGTGGCTGAAAGAAGAAGAGAACATTATTTTTAAACAAGAAGCCAAAACCGTGAAGTGGGGATGGTGGGAAAACTATTGCGGGGTAGAATAAGTACGTGCAGGTCGTGACACTTAGGAGTGCCAAGAATCTTTAAAAAAAATGGTTTATCACAATATCATCGGTCTAGCGAGTATCGTTACACTGCAGTGACTATAAGTAGGCACGCGTGTCTCTTTTTGTTATTCTAAGCTTCTGAAGTAGGTACCTAGGTAGATACCTACCTCAAGTTGTAGACATTAACTGTTGAAAGATTCATTGTTTCCGCGTAGGCACGTTTTGAAATTCAATAATTTACCTATATCTATATATTTACCTATATTTACCTATATCATATACCTAGTTTTTAGTCATGGCTACTTTTAGTATTTTGATCTCACGAAGTGACGCGCGGTTTACTTGTGGTTACCAAGTTTACAAACACTTTTTGTGACTGTATGTGTAAGCGCAGGAGCTCTCGGTACCGTCCGAGGCAATGGTGAAGTTGGAGGAATGCGAGTGTGTGTTATGTGCTGACGTTATTTATTTTCACGGACACAGCGTATTTGTACACTTAGTTACCAGAAGTAAAGCGCGCGTTGCTTCGTGAGATAAAAATACTTAGATATTGTTTTTAAAATAGAAATAACTTACAAGAAAAGAAAAAGCTGTTGAAAGAGCTTACAAAAAAAAAGAAATTTTCAGCTACTTAGTGAAACGTAGCCCTTCTTAGCAGACGGGTGAAAATGTAAAATTGAAAATGTAGGTAAAGGTATTCACGTAGGAACATTTATTTTCCTTAAAAACGGTTCACCTTTTCCAACCTTTCTATGAAGTTCAGTGAAAAGCGTAAATTATTCCATATTCCCGAGTAAATTAAACAATTAATCAGTTGAATGCATGGCCTACCATTTTAAAGTGTAAAGTCACGCAGAGTAGCCATTTAAATGCACGATCAAACACATGATAATAACGTTAGGTACTGTAACTAAATTCAGTTCGTGAACCAAATAAATATCTTACTTTGTTAAGATTTCTACGAAACTTTGATTTTAGTAGAAATGTGAAGGGCGCGTTTTAATATTGCGTGTTGCATTGAAATTCGTTTGTGAAATAAAGTGATATACCTATCCCCCGACAGACGCTCAAAACCTGGTCGATACCTACCTATAGCACGCAGTAGGCTATTCAATTTTATCGCGCAATTTTGTCACGTTAGAAACCTAATATTTTTAAGCTTTGAAGATGTTTGTAAACATCTTCAAAGCTTAAAAATATTAGGTTTCAATTCCAACTAGATTCCTAAGATAAGAGCATATTTGTGTGATGGCAGTGTGGCGTCAACTGTTCGATGGCTTTTGTACATGACGGACGATCAAATGGAAGATAGCGCCATAGAATACCTAAGATCAAATAAATTAAAGACCGAATTTCGGAAGTCGGTGTCAACAAACGAAAATGCGGAACCAACGACACCGACTTCCGAAATTAAAGTTATTTTCACTGCTCTAATCATAATAATATGTTGAGTTGCTGTCAATTATGATAAAAACATAATCGATCTAGCCCCTATAGCGATGATGTACCTACCCAATGTACTCTCTAACAGTACAATTTAACAACCCATTCAACGAGCGCCGTCCATCGACTGATTCCTTGTTATGTTTTCGTATTTGTAAATTAAACGAATTATCTAAGATGAGGGGAGAGTGTCCCTCATTAGTTTCAACAGTTGGTTTATTACATTGAATTGGACGGGGCTGTACAAATTCTTTAAGATCTTTTTACAGCTATATGTGTACAGTGCACTGTACTGTATAGCTTTTGGCGAGTGGTCAAAATCATAAATAACGCCGCCATCTTGTTTTTAGGGTTCCGTACCCAAAGGGTGCCAACGGAACCCTATCACTTAAGTGTGTGTTAGGTAGTGTTATGTATCTCATGAACCGTAATAGATAGGCAGTTGAAATGTTTACAGTGTGTATTTTTATTGCCGCTATAACTACAAATAACAAAAATAAAAAATTAAAGGAAGAAACCCATACGGTACTGATCCCTTCGCATGCGAGTCCGAGTCGCACTGGGCTTGGTTTTTCAATTTATTTCACAAAACAATCTACATACCTAATGCGTGAAAAATGTTTACGTCATTCGAACGCCAAAAACCCTAGCTGTAGTACCTATAGTCCTTTGATAGTTATAATACCTCTGGTAGCTGCAAGCCAACATCAACCTTATTACAACTACAATAAAGATCACTGTGATTTTGAAAGACTTGACAGTTGCGGCAACCTAACAGCAACCCTATTGTCACGAGATTAAAGATCACTGTCACATTGACAGTGAATGCAAAATCAGAGGTAAAATAATAACTGTGAACGACTGCACTAGCCCCCTTACTAATAAACGTTTTATATCAAACTAGCTTCTGCCCGCGACTTCGTCCGCGTGAAATTTCTTGTTCCCCCGACCCACCCCGTCGCATCTCATCGCCTGCCCGCGCTATTAGGTACTTCGTTTTTGATTAGCGTTCTTACTGACTTTTTTTTCTTTTTTCTCGGCTCCTAAGGGTTATAGCGTGATGTTGAATAGCCTATAGCCTTCCTCAAGAATTGAGCTATCAAATGCAAAAATAATTTTTCAAATCAGACGGGTAGTTCCAGAGATTAGCGCGTTCAACCAAACAAACAAACAAACTCTTCAGCTTTATAATATTAGTATAGATGAATAGTTACACACCGATTTCTCTCTTTCAGTCGTCAGTAATTTGACTTTCGAAAGAAAAAGACAAAGGGTTGTGTAAATATACAGACGCTATACAACGTTTATTACAACCAAACCTATAGCAGAAAATTTTGCTCCCGTTGGGAATCGAACCTGGGCCTGGGGTCTGAAACAGGTGGTCATACCAGTCCTCTCAATCTGTGTGGTTCTTTCCTCAAAAGACCATCTCAGACATCGACCTACATGGTCTTCATATAACCTGACCAAGATTATGTCTGGACTTTAAAAGAGACTATGACCTTTGAGTTTGTTTCGACCTTTTTTTTTTTTTTTCTCAGAGTAGTCAGATAGGAAACGCCGACCTCATCTAGTTTAAAAAAATATAATGATTGACGTGTAAAAGTGTTTGTGTAAACCTAGGTACTTACAAAAATAAAATCATTTATCATTTATCACATGTAATTCCTGTAAGCTAGTTCAAAAACTTAACTAGGTACATTTTAAACTCCTTAGAATCAGTTATGGAGGAAGCGAATCGTTTAAAAATACATAATATCTAATTGAAGCAGCTAGCGACGCAAACAAAGGGACACTATCTACACGCTTAGTCTTAGGAGCGTCTTAATTCGCTCAATTGGCCGGTTGTGCGCTTGGTAATACGTAATGTCCCATATTTGGGACGTGGAATATGATCCGCGTGGTTATGGAGAAATGTTAGTTTTAGGTTATTGTAACTGACAGTTTTTTGGACGAGACTGAAGCTACGATTTCCTAGGGAAATAGTTCCGTCATATATTAACGGGTGTCGTGAAAATCTGTCATCTTCACCAGTACCTATTTGACCACCAAGGTGTCAAAAAACGCTCTGCATTTGGATAACCGTTATTTTGTGACCGTTTACCGCTTTCTTCGGAAACTAAAGCTTTAGCTAAGTTTTCGAATAGGTGTAGTTTTTGGGTTTAGATTAGAATATTTCATTGTATCTATTATACATTTAAAGTGGCCTATAAAATTTAGTTGAAATTTTTCCACTTCAGCTGTGATGACATTTAGGGTCATATTTAAGGGTTCATCATTCCAGCCGAAAGACGTCCACTGCTGGACATAGGCCTCCCCCAAGCACCTCCACTTCAACCGGTTCTGTGCTTCTCGCATCCAACGGGTTCCTGCCGCCTCCACAAGGTCATCGGACCACCTTGTGGGAGGCCTTCCAACGCTACGTCTTCCGGTACGCGGTCGCCACTCCAGAACCTTTCGGCCCAAAAATATATAAAAAATAATAATGAAATGATAATAATAAATAATATTAATAATGTATAAATATTAAATATTTAAGGGTTACCTATAGGCCATCAAACTGGAACAAGCTTAACAAGAAGAAATTAACAACGTCCCGTACATTTGGGCAGTGGATAATTTTTGAAGTGAAAACTTTTTTAAGCGCGTTGGGCATTTTTGAGATGGGAAAAAACCATTGAACTCGCGACACTGTTACCATAACCGACACCGCACTACTATCGGATGTGTTCGGCTGTCCTCGGGATGTACTCGGTTTTAATGTAGCTACCTACATGTATCCTATATGTCAGTGAGTTATGGCAAAGTATTCTGTTTGTGTTTAGTTTGTAAGACGATTCAAAAAATAGGTAGGTAGGTACACACGTAAATGTTCTAGTTTTCACTTCTGTCAGCACTCCCGGAGTGCCACTGTTTTTTTTTAACTGTATATACTTAGGTGTAAAAGAGGCCAAAATACATTTATCTAATAAATATCTAACAATTTTACCCCGAGGAGTAAAAACAAAAAACATTGCCATTAGAGGCTTAGTTTGGTAGTCACCTCCACTGATACATCCCTTCATCACCCTACTAGTCCAGTCAAATAAGACTTTGAAGGTTACAATAATTCCCATAGAGCTAAAAATTGGTATGAATGTTCAGAATACTATTATAAATGAATTGTGAAAAGTCCCCATCAATCCCCCTTGTGCAAAATTTTTTATTGATGGTGAAAGTTTGCAAAAATAGGTTTTTCGCGTTTTTCAGCTAAACGGTGAGTTTTACAGCAAAAATAGTTCAGACAAAAATTGTAGATCATCCGATTCTCTACAAAAATAGTATCTACACTTTTTTTCATAATTATTGCCATTTCCGTGATATAGCGGTTGAAAGAATTGAAAAAATATTTTATTCGTAATATGCACGTTAATGTACTTTATATACATTTTTGAACCGTTATACGAGTAAACATATGAGTCTCTGTCTTTTTTTTTTGTTTAGCCTGCGCTGTCCCACTTCTGGGCAAAGGCCTCCCTCCACTCCTTCCATCTTTCGCGAGCCCGCGCGTCCTCCTTCCAGTTTTGATGGAACCTATCCAGCTCGTCCCGCCATCTCCTACGTGGTCTTCCGCGACCCCGCCTCACTGTCTTATACATACAAAATACCAGACATCTGTAAAAATTCATGTGCAGTGTCGAAAAAATTATACTCGAAAAAGTAGCATTGATACCGTGAAAAGACGGCGCCAAGAAGAAGAAGAAGCTGGTTCATCAAAATCAAGTCCTCCTCGTACTAGAGCACGAGTAAGTGAAACTACATTTTGCTTCCATCAGTGTTGTTTATTTTGCGGCAATGAATTAAATATCACGGTATCAGGAGCAGTGGTGGCCAAGTGGTAACGGCCGCGACTTACGAGTTGTAGGTCGTAGGTTCGAACCCAGACAGGCGCTTTACTTTGTGTAAATTATTTCATCACCACTGCTCACAAAACGGTGAAGGAAAACATCGTGAGGAAACCGGCATGTCCTAGAACCAAAAATTCTAAGACATGTGACATCTACCAACCCGCACTGGGCCCGCGTGGTGGATTACGGCCCACTCCCTCTCACTGAGAGGAGGCCTGTGTCCCAGCAGTGGGAACATTATAGGCTGATGATGATGATGAATTAAATGAAGAGTTGGAGAAGAAAAAAGCACTGCAGTACCGACGTAAGATTTATGTAGTTTCACTTACTCGTGCTCTAGTACGAGGAGGACTTATTTTTGATGAACCAGCTTCTTCTTCTTGGCGCCGTCTTTTCACGGTATCAACTATCAATGCTACTTTTTCGAGTAGGTATAATTTTTTCGACACTGCACATGATTTTTTACAGATGTCTGGTATTTTGTATGTATAAGACAGGGACTCATATGTTTACTCGTATAACGGTTCAAAAATGTATATAAAAGTACATTAACGTGCATATTACGAATAAAATATTTTTTTCAATTCTTTCAACCGCTATATCACGGAAATGGCAATTATTATGAAAAAAAGTGTGGATACATTTTTTGTAGAGAATCGGATGACCTATAATTTTTGTCTGAACTATTTTTGCTGTAAAACTCACCGTTTAGCTGAAAAACGCGAAAAACCTATTTTTGCAAACTTTCACCATCAATAAAAAATTTTGCACAAGGGGGATTGATGGGGACTTTTCACAATTCATTTATAATAGTATTCTGAACATTCATACCAATTTTTAGTTCTATGGGAATTATTGTAACCTTACCTCTATTTTAAGGACTAATTTGACTGGACTATACTGTAGCCAAGATGTCTCTAATGACGGCAGACATCAAATTGTGCTTTGTAGGACCAAAACTTGTCTCATTATGGATAAAAGAACTAGTCACTTATAAAAAAGGAAGCGTCTAATGAGTGGAGGACCACTTTTCTTCAAACAAAACAGACACCAACAATACGACCTAAAAAAAAAACTTCGTCGAAAAAGTATTTATTTTTATTACTCGTCCTAATTTAGATAAATACCCTCTATTTATCCTGTCATCAGTATTTATTAAGGTTTGCCTTATAGCGGACATTACGTCCCTTTATAGCTTGGTATGATATTAAATAATTGATTTTAATTGGCGCTTATTAAACATGTGCGTGCGACGCCAAGCACTGGGAAAAAATGTGCAACTGTCCATTAGTGATGCGGACATGTTATGGGTATAAATATAATAATAATAGTTACGGGGAAAATGTAAAAACTCTCTTGCTTTTGGAGTAGGGAACCATCAATCCGCATAGCGGAAATTCCGATATAATTCCGATTTTATGTGGATGAAAAGACCAGCAGGGTAATTGCGTAATACGGTGGAGTTTCTTGCCCATTCTTCTCCTTACGAAAACTATCTTTGAATCCTTATGAAATCATAAGTGTAGTTTCGGAGATTAGTTACCTCCAAAATTACAAACTTTACCTCTTTAAAATGTTAGTGTAGATAAGAGCTCGTGTTATATGAAAGCAAATCTATCAAAATAAAGTCGCGGTCCAATCGAAGTTGAGACAATATTTGGCATGCAATGTTTTCGTGCAACAATTAAAACAATTAGTTCAATCTGACTATGTACTCGTATGAGTAACGTGACCATTCGTCCTGTCTGTCCCGCCCTGTCTGTCCCGTTGTACCCAACCAGAGCAAAAATGTCCCGCTTTTACAAAGGGACCAAACGATATTCAATTCAATTAAATTTATTCATGAACAATTCACATTGTATCAAAATATCTAAGTAGTCGATAAATTTTAATTAAATCGACAAATTATCTGATAAGCTCCATCATAGACCCGATATTTTAAAACTAATTTGCTTCACCAACAAATACAAAACAAAATGCGTCTTCAACCGCAATGTAATGTTAAAATAACATATATTATTTTTCATGTCCTTTTTCTTTTTAATAAATACCTAGTAAAAAAAATGTTTTTCTTTGTTTTTTTTTTGTCAAAGCAGGACTGCTTTGACAAAAAAAAATGGTCACGTTATGTATGAGGCGCGGTTATAATGTGCTCGTTTAATTATTTCATTGGAGATATCGTACAATACTTTCAAAGTATTAGTAACTATAAAAACGGTTATCCTACTTTTGAATTCGGTTACCAATGCCATTTAATCGCATTCCCTAATATTGAAACTTGAGGAAAACTATTAATGAAATGCTTATTTGTGCTCTTGAATATGAGCAAACGTCATGCAAAAGTGTTACATATAAAAATAATTTTATAGAAATAGTTCCGAATCTTTCCGAACCTTGGTCTTTTGATATTAAACTATATTCTATCTATCAAATCTTGATGTAATAATGGCAAAAGGTTATAATTACCCCTTTTACCCATTGAAAATGCTCGTTCATATAAAGTAAAATAGTTGTTACAAGTAGATAAAATTGGAAAATCCGAAACCACTCTTCGCCCAAAATCAGTACCGTCCTAACTGGAAAACATATAGAAAAGATTTATAGCAAACAAGTGACAGTTTTCTTTGGCGTTATTTATGAAAACCATTCGAGGTAACCCTTTTCTGTTTTTATAGAGATACTTAATCTTTCCATGTCAAGTTTTAATGATTTGCCAAACAGGTGGTGGAATAGTTTTTCTATTTCTTATAAGCCCTCGTTGGACAAAGATTGACTTTGCACCATGAAGGTTTTGTTGTGCCACATGGTTACCTGTGCAACCGGCAATGCTCATGTATAGGTCCTCACCAGAATACATAAATAAGAACTTAGAAGGCAATTATATGCAGCTGCGATCTCCTGGTAGTATCTGCTACATAATCCTGATGATGTGACTGAAAAGTTGTGTGAAAATCGGTTGTCATGCATGTTATTTGGAGGAATGAGGATAATGACGCGAGGACAGTTTTGAGTAAAGAGCAGTTGACGTGATTGATGACGTCGTTTTAGAAAGTACTAATACAATTTAAAACTATTAAAACAATATTTGGTACAATTTAATATTACCTACGATGTTAAAATAATAACAATAATTGACTAATTTAATTGATAGAACCGAAAATGACATCACATTCTAAAAAAAAAACGAATAACTTACCGAAAAGTAACCAAAAACACAAAACAGTCACTTTACATGCCATTTTGCCTGACTATCCGTTAAATCACGCTCACATAAAACACAACGGCCGTTAGAAACCTCTATTATAAAACAACTAAAAGCTACTATTGTTATAAAACCACTAAAACATAATGGAACATAATTTGGGTGCGCGTGACACGATAGTTTTGAGTGTACTGTAGAGATGCGTGCGCGCACTGTGACGCGGGCGCGACATTGTTAATTCGACGAGTACAGGAGCGGTCTTTGATTGGATAATGTGAAAAAATGTTTTATGTGCAATGTACAGCGTTTTTGGTAAATCACTGTAAATGTTTCAGCTTTTTTGTGGAATAGAATCATGAGTAATTATAAATAACAGAGTACCTATGGGAACACTAAATTCGAAATGGGATTTCGAAACTAATTGTGTCACATGAAAAATGTATACCTATTACGATTTTCTCATGCCGGAGGAGCTATGGGCTAAAATAACCACTCAGTGGGACCCAAACAGCGGAAAATGGTAACGTGGTAGGCCCAGGAGGAGATAGCGGTCGAACTGGACTTTTTTCTTAAAGACTGGCCACAAACGGTATAACGGTGAGGGTATGGAGGCCTTTGCCCTCCAGTGGGACACAAACGGATGATAAATCTTGAGTTTCTTGCCCATTCTTCTCCAAATGAACACTACCTTTTGGAGGGGACTAGTATCAATTCTGTTTTATTGTAATTTTTGACGTTCAAAAGTGTCTTTTATGTATCTATTTGAAATAAATGATTTGACTTTGACTTTAGATAATAATAATAATTACGATTTGGCTTAGTATAGCTGTGACAGAAATAACTTTCTATTTGCTTGCAATGAACATTAAATCAAAATATTTTATTTCGCTAGGTGTCAGTCTAATTGGTCCGTTTCCTATGAAGAAGAGCCGACAAGAAAGTCCAGAGTTACTCTTTTAAAAATAATTGGCTTTTACAATGTTTCCAAATAAAGGCTCCTACAAACAAACGCCTGTTTGAAGGAGCCTTAACAGTGTTAATAGGTATGGGAGAACAGTGTAAACCTGTCAACAAGTACCAGCTAGATAACGCAAACTCTGCGGTAGTTTGCTAAATGTTGTGATGGCCACGGGAAATTGGTGCTACTTGAAATTAATGCAGTGGACTTTTCCTCACTAACAGTGGTAATTGATTGTAATTTGCACGTAGCACTCAGTTTCTAATTACACCCTTTTTACACCTTTTGGGGCGAAAGTTTCCCAACACATTATGCCATGCTTCAGCAAGACTACCATAACGTGACATTACATATGTGAAACCCGCTAAAAACATCACGTGAATGACGTGTTCATAAAGGGAAAAAAGCGATTTAATACCCGATTGTTTCTAGCTGTTACAGGCAATGCTTTTAAAATAATAGCCGTAATAATGGACGCCCACTAATTGAATGAATGTGCTGTAATCAGCGGCCACTTGTACATGATTTTAGTTCTAATAGATTCCGTTCACGCCATTACAAAACGATTCCAACTCATTGATTTTAATTATATAATTTCATGCAGAATCCGTTGTTTGTCCTTTTGCATTGAAAGGGTTCAAAGACTTCAAAGGACCTATTTTCTACTATCACATGAAAACTTATATCACTTCTCTTACTAAGTTATGCAATGATGGTGTTTGGTGTGATCCCAATTACACAACATAAGTACAGACGCCAGCACATCAACCTACTACAATATGTCAAATTTATTTAATCGATTTTCAACTTTATCGCTAAAGTTTAAGGTTCAAAGTTGATTGGGAAAATTTGACAGTTTCGGGTAGCTTGATGTGCTGCCGTCTCTACTTTCAATAACAATCCGAAGAATTTTGAAGGAAATTGCTCATCCATTGCTTCATATGGTTGAATCATTCGTCTGATCGTCAACCCAAATAACGCAATGAATGTTATTGAACTGTCAAAATGTAGATTGACTCCTTTTCGTGGGTGGTGTTGCAGGCAAGAAAGACAGTGACTTGATAACGTGTTGTTGTAACCTATTATTTGTAATTAGTCTGTAAGCCTTCATAAAAGTAATAAATAAATAAATACGTTTTATTTATTTATTTACTACTAGCAGCGCCCTGCGGTTTTACCCGTATTTGTGTCGATCCCGTAAGAATATCGGGATAAAAACTATCCTATGTCCTTCCCCGGGATGCAATCTAAATCTCTCTGCCAAATTTTATCGGAACCCGTTCAGTGGTTTAAGCGTGAAAAGGTAACATACAGACACACAGAGTTACTTTCGAATTTATAATATTAGTATGGATAACCACTTCATTTGTTTTTACAGGTGGGTCGCAATACAACAATGTAGTCACTTTCCACACTCAGAGACGTCGCCCAAAAACCAATTTACACACCAGCCGGTCGATTCTGTAAAAATCCCAAGGCGAGGCAATTACATTACGAATCCGATTAGTGTGCGGTCCAGTAGGGAGTTTCATACAAAGAAAACTGAACGGCTCGAATTGATACGGTGCCGATCCCTTTCCTGTTTGATACCTGTGCTGTGACCATAAACGTGCTTTCCGAGGCACGGAAGCGTCTTGGTATGTAAAGATGGTTACCCATCTAAGGACCAATATACGTCGTAGCTTAACCTGATCGATCAACCCGTGCGGCTGTTATTATTACCTAACTACAACCTTAACAATTATGAAAACAAATACCAAAAACTCCGCTTAGTTCAATTGGATTAAGAGCTTACACACCGCATTCGGCCATAACTATAAAATATGCAAATTGCAGACTCAGACGCCTATTTCGGTCCGAACTCAATATTTCCGGATGGATTTTCGTCTGCTTCGTCCGGTATTAAAATTACAAAACAATATTTGTAAATCCTCCGTGTTCGCGAGCTGCTCCGGTTTGAACACGGGGATTAGTACAGATTTTCTGTAGATAAATTAAACTAAAATTGCGTCTTGAAAGTAATGTCGTATCTCGTACTTTGAAACTAAAATTAATCATTACAAGTTTCGAGTTACCTATAGATAATCTGTCTTCCAAACAATCCATAGATTTATGTTTGAAACAGATTAATGTCAGCTTAGAGTTAGTTCTATAATAATAATAATTATACAGTATGTTAACTAACAGAGGGCGTTCCCGTTAACCCGCAATAGTATAGCATCCAAAAAAAATATTACCATTCGAAAATAAAATGTTTTTATTTTTTTTTATATTAAAATATTCACTAAAAATCGTAAATTGATACGTTAAAAAAATATTCTGTACACGCGTACTTGAAGGACAGCAATGTCGGAATTTATTTAATTAAATAAATTAGAATTAATTAAATAAATAGAGTATCAATTTACGATTTTTAGTGAATATTTAATATAAAAAAAAAATAAAAACATTTTATTTTCGAATGGTAATATTTTTTTTAGCATGTATGGATGCTATACTATTGCGGGTTAACGGGAACGCCCTCTGTTAGTTAACATACTGTATAGCCGAAACACGGATTCCGGCCATGGCGGTCTATCTCAACGGAGACTAGCCTTCGGCGCGGGAGATATTACAGTGCACAAGTTTGTACGCAGATACAGGTGTATTCTCTCTTCTCTCACTCTCATAGCATAGTCCGATGGGACGGCAATCCGACACGACCGGAGAGAGATCAGGCGAAAAACCAACGGCTTTACAATGCGTGCCACGAAAGATGAGACTCGACCCCGCCTCCCCCGGTCTTTCCGCCGCCCCTATGACGTCCGGTCCCGTCCCGCACTCAGACCTCATGCCGCTAAAGATACCTAAAATCGTGTACTGCGCAGTGCGCATGTCAAACCACGTGGTGTGTCAAGTCTCATCTTTCGTGGCACGTATTGTACGTTCTTTCCGAGCCACGAGAGTATCACACCGCTGACTATCAAATTCGTTACTTAAAAAATCTACGACGACTTCCGAAAGTTACTAATAAATTAAGGGGCTTATATGACCTAAAGCGCGGTCACTGTCGGACTGCATAGAAAAGAAAGAGAAGCGCGATGACACAACGCTGGTAATTTATTGCAAAATATGTAACAATTATTTAATTACAAATAATATATTGTTTGGAATAAAAAATTAATACACTTGTATTTAAGTATGTTGCTTGTAGAATTATCTGAAAAAAATCAGAATGATTGTATGCATATGGTTTTTATTGTTTAAAGAAAACTTTTAGAGGTATGTATCTTCATGACTTTTTTCGATCGTATCAAATTAGTTGTATTATGTTTTCAACACACTGTCTACCTAGCATATATCCTGAAGAATATCATATATTTTTCTGATTTTGTTTACTGTAGTTGATCATATTATACTTTAATTATTTCTAAAACTTGCGTTTTTTTTGTGTTCAGCCGGTCGATTCTGTAAAAATCTCACCGTGAAAACTTAGGTGATGTGAGTTTGTTTTTGCTAGGAATTGACACTATTGACAGCTCACTCCACGCTCACTTCACCTAAGTTTTCACGGTGAGATGGTTACAGAATCGCACAGTCGCACTGCTATCAATAGTGTCAATTCTTAGCAAAAATAACTCACTTCACATAAGTTTTCACGATGAGATTTTAACAGAATCGACCGGCTGCTTTCTATAAGCAAAGCAATGCCTACATTATAAAGCTAAATTAAATCAAATAAAATCGGACTAAGGTTACCAATGCGTTTTCATAAAAAAGTTGAATAAAAAGCAATACAAAAATAAAATACAAAATATAGGTCGAAGAGATTAATAAACTTTATTGTCTTTAGATGAATAAAATTTGGAATTCTCTAGAGACTGCTATTATTTAAAATGTAAATGCTTGGCTTCCACAGAGTTTGTACGGGTTGGCCCTTAGAATTATTAGACCACTAAACGAAATATTAAATGACATAAACCAGCGGGGTAATTGCGTAACACCCTAACAGGAGCAACGGCTGTCATTTTGATAGTTCAATAACATTCATTGCGTTGTTTACGTTGCTGAGCAGTCAAATTTTTCGAACATATCAAGCAGTGTATTAGCAATATCGTTCAAAATAATTCAGATTGTGAATTGTGATATACAGTGTGTTACGTACAATGCGTGCCACGAAAGATGAGACTTGACACACCACGTGGTTTGACATGCGCAGTAGGTACACGATTTTAGGTATCTTAGCGGTATGAGGTCTGAGTGCGGGACGGGACCGGACGTCATAGGGGCGGCGGAAAGAGCGGGGGAGGCGGGGTCAAGTCTCATCTTTCGTAGCACGCATTGTACAGTGTGTTACGTAATTGGGTTGCTGGTGATCGAACCCAGGATTACATATGCTTAGCTTATGACCAATATACCAACAACGCAACTACAAAATTTAATAACGTAGACCAGCTCGAAAATTATATCATAGAACCAGGCAGAACGGTAAGAAGTTCTTGTTAATCAATAAGTAATAAAAACTTCTAAATTATCCCCATGGTGTTTGAACAACATCACAAAGTTTTAATCGACCCTGTGATTAAGTTCCAACATTCTTAGGGAAGTTTCTTTTTAAATAACTTGTAATTTGTCACTTTTTACACTCCAACTTTCAGGCCTTTGTGGGAATTCGTTTTTGAATTGTCTTGCATCATGTATTATTTAATAGTTGGGACGGTTAAAAAAAAGGAAAATGTGCTGAATTTATGGGAAAAATGTACAGACGCCAGCTGCACATCAAGCTACCCGAAACTGTCAAGTTTTCCCAATCAACTTTGTACCTTATGCTTTAGCAATAAAGTTGAAATTGTTGAAAATCTATTAAAGAAATTTGGCAGATTGTAGTAACTGATGTGCTGGCTTCTGTACATAAATGTACAGAGGCGGACTTAATGCCATAAGCATTTTCTACCAGTCAATCTTTGGGTGATGCAGAGACAAACAGTGGTAGGTGCAATCATGAAAATTGAGGAATAATTATAAGATCCTAGCTGTGCATTATTAAAATTGGTTGCTTCATTTAATAAGATTAGGTGAACCGTGTAATGTTGCTTTAACAAACCCAAAAAGATACTGTAGTACCAATTATATATAAGCGCGTTCAAACAAACAAACAAACTGTCCAGCTTTATAAACATATTAGTATAGATTTATCGCCTGTGCAGTCACTTGAATCGAAAGAAAATTTAAAAGAGGACCACAATGGGTCCGATAGTTAATCCAAGCTTAAGAAAGGAGCGAAAGAATTAAGGAAGCTATTAGTGGGGACACTAAAATATGCAATTTATCCTCATTAAAATAATGTCGGCGGTAACATTAATCACTGTGCTCCATTAGTAAGGAATTGCTATGAACATTTTAATTTTAGCCACTCCAGTCTTTTGTTTTGTAAGTGATGTTCGTGGATGGAATAATTTGAGGCTTTTTTTAGGCCGTACGGTTCTTTTTGTGATTGATGATTGGAACGTCTATTTTATACTTACGCATCGAAGTACTCATCTGCATTGCTGTTATCTGGAAACGTGCCCAGAAGACAAGTAGCATTGCCTTGTTGAATGGAAATGCTCATTCTTTGGCCAAAGAATGACCTAGCCCTCTGGTCAGAAAATTATATTTTTAAATTTAACAGCCAGCGAGAAATCTCCTCACACCGCCGCTGCCGATCGCCTCTACGAGGACACGGCGGTGCTCCACCCAAGCGGGGTTATCGCAGAGGTCACGTTGATAGCAACTTTTGGGACACAGAGGGCAGGATGGGTGCTGGAGCATTGCTTGCGACTCAGCTCCACATCCACACCCTGCTACAGTGTCCCGGCGAGGTGATGACTATAGGGTTTGCAAATCTCTGACTACCTGTAGTGAACTGAACTATTAAGTAGATATCTTTGATTGAATTTTGGTATTCAGACTGGGAACATCATCTTCTTCGTGTCACTGGCACGACAGTTATTCAAATTTTGCTGGCCGAAAACTTCGACACTTCCACGGCGTTATCGGTGGCAGCGCAGAGGTCAATTTGATAGCAACTTTTGGGACACAGAGGGCAGGATAGGAGATGGAGCATAGTTTGCGATAAAGCTTCACATCCACAACCTGATGCCGTTCCGTCGAGATAACCCCACTTTGCCAGGTGTTTTTTTTTTTTTCATGATGTGAAATCATCAAATGACTCCTCCCGCTCTGGGTGGAAGGGAGTGTCAGACTCTTACTGACTAAAACCCACCCGTATTCCTTCCTTAGTCCCTTATGTTCCGGGCCAGCGGTAACCCTTTCGGACAATCTCGCTGACCCGGAAGGACTTTGCCAGGTATTAATATCCTAATATTGAAATTATAACTCCCCTTTGCCAGGTGTTAATATCCTAATATTGAAATTAAAAAAGCGTTTTTTTCTTACAAACTATATAGTAGTGATGGCCTAACTATAAGGCTTACAAATCTCTGACGAGCTATAGGGACTAAACTATTAGATAATCTTTAATTACAAAAGCAAAATTCAATCAATTCAATTCAATCAAATCAATTTCAATTTCAAATTTCAATTGAATTTTCGTATGCAGACTGGAAACATCATTAGTTAAATTTATTTTCACCTCCGCCTTGTATAAGACTTCTGTCTGCATCTGCATTCGAATTTTTAATATAGCAATGATTTTATCGTTTCCTTTTAAAAGATAATCGGGGTCAATTAGTCTCTCGTTGATCTTAAGAAAAAAGTGCAAGATGCGAGTCGAACTCACACACGAAGGATTCCATACCACCGCACAATATATTTTAATACTACATTAAAAAAAACTTTAGTAAACACTCCTTTTTTTAACTTTATGTCTATCTTTCGGTTCAAAAGACCCTGTGACAGACAGACGGACGGACGGACAGACAGTGGAGTCTTAGGAATATGTTCCAGTTGCGTACTGGTCCCTAAAAAGATTCAATTCATTCATTCAATGTATCAGCTGCCCGTCTTGCCATTTCAAAGACTTGGCCAAACGGAAATTAGTTGTTACGGTATTTAAGATTTGTGTTCAATCTGTCTCGATAATTGCTCTTGCTCATTCTCAATTATGAATTTGATGTTTTACAGCGTACTGTCAGCGCAGTACCAAAATATATAAGGCGTAGGCGCTATACAGGGTTATTAGTAAAACGTTAATAACCTCTTAAGAGGTCATTGAAACAAAATCAGCTGTTCCCTACATTTATGTTCGTATAACTCGTCAAAATGCTGCTGATTTTTTTTTCGCGATTTCTGATTGCGTCCATAGTAAAAGTTGTTCATAATGATGAGTACGATGACCTCTTAAGAGGTTGTCAATGTTTTCTCAATAACTCTGTATACTAAAATAAGAAGCAAAAATGAATCCATTAATTTCAAGAGCGGGTTTTTTGTAAGGACCGTAGTTGGTGGCATTCTGTAGTTTCTGCTTATCCCCATGGGAAGAAGAAGGTGTGAGTTTATGTGTACTTCAAGAGGACTTTTACCCGCTTGTCACGAAACTGTATTTTGATAAAAACAATCTTGCGTCGATTGCTTTTAGGGTTCCGCATCTCAAAAGGAGAAACGGAACCCTTATAAGATCACTTCGTTGTCCGTCAGTCAAGATGCTGTTTCTCAGTAACGCGTAAAGTTTTCAAGTTAAAATTAATATCAAATACTCAGGGATGCAATCTCTTGAATCAATGAAAAAATCAAACTTCTGAGTCAACGCAATCAAAAGATGCGGCCGTTTATGTTCCGAAATCAAAACCTATAGGGTACTTCCCGTTGACCTAGAATCATGAAATTTGGCAAGAAGCAATTTCATATAGCACAAATAAAGGAAAAAATCCTAAAATTGTGAATTTGTAGCTACATTACAATAAAAATAATTTTAAAACTATTTACATACTTACCTACAAAGTACGAAACCCTCGGTGCGCTATACAACATTCGATTTTCGAGTGATCGGTTGCAACCTGAATCATTTTTCTGCCAGCCTGCATGGCGTAAGGTTCTCTTTTGCAGACAACCTTTACAGTAACTACTTATGGCTGGCTGCAGGTACCTACTAAGGAATATACATAAAAAAAAAAATTCGATAGGGAACAAATAATAAAAAACTCATACTAAAGTCCTTTCACAGTTATTTTACCTCTGACGGCAGCGACCTTACTGTAACGAGAATAAAAATCAATGTGATTTTGACAGATTTGTCAGTAGCATCAAGCCAATAGCAAACCTTATTACAAGGAGCTTAAGGACCGTTGTGATTTTGACAGTGATGCAAAATCAGAGGCAACATAACTGTGACTGGACTGTAGAAGGCCAACTAGAAGAAAATGGTCTTTTGAGACGAAAATAAAAACAAAAGAAACACGTTGGTGTTTCTTTTGTTTTTATTTTCGTTCGATTTCGATGTTTGAAAACTGGAATGTATTGACGTTCAGTTTTCAAACATCGAAATCAATCCATTCATTTTACCAACGGCGTTTCGTTCACAGCATATAGGTAGGTATATGAATGTAAAATATACAAAAAAAGACTCGGTTCCAAAGGGATGAAGCTGTATATGAGTCCGTCGTAATCCCCCAACTGTTACGTTCGTTAGGCTTAATGAACGTAGATTTACATAAATGTTTTTAAGCCCCGACATCACGGTGACCTTAAGCTTAGTGTTGAAAAGGATGTACAATACTGTCTTTATTGTAACTGGTTAATAAAGAAAATTTAACTAAAGGTTAGTCGTAAGAAAATCTTCTTGAGAGAAAAAAAAATTTTGAAGTGTGACCTTGATGTCTTTTTTGCAACAATTATGACCGACATCTATAAATGTTACTTAAGTTACGTACCTCGTGGTCTGACTTAGGCATGTACCCGTCTCTATCTTACACTAACTTGTAGTTTGATAGTTGTGCGATTTACATGTTAATCATGTGTTTCAGTCTCTTTTAAAGTCCAGATATAATCATGGTCAGATCATGTAAGTAAGTATATTGATGTTTATAATGGTCTTATAAGGAAAGAACCACACGTCATACACAATTCGACTCGAAACGCACTATGTATTTCGAGTCGAATGGTGGTACCATCACACTACCAGCCTATCTATTTATACCATAGAATTGGTGATTTTTTGTAACAGAACACCGAGCATTCGCCTTTTTAAAATTTTATCGAATCGCACTTCGAACACGACCCTCGATGTTTGTTACAACCTGATTTTAAGAACCAACGAGCGTATTGGTGCAATATTTTATCGTGCAAAGTCACGAGCGATCAAGAACACACAATCATCAACAATGGACGCAAGGTAGAAAGAAATGTTACAAATGCTCACTCGCCGCGAACAATTACGTCGAACGCAGCGTCGAGCATTCGCAGGACCGTTACATTACCTGGAAAAGATTTTGGAAATTGACCTTTTGCCTGTATTGTACCATTCATTCTTACGAATGGTACAAAACAGACAAAAGGTCAGTTTAGCCAGTCAGGCAAAAGGTCAGTTTAGCTAGTCAGGCAAAAGGTCTGTTTAGCCAGTCAGGCAAAAGGTCAGTTTAGCCAGTCAGGCAAAAGGTCTGTTTAGCCAGTCAGGCAAAAGGTCTGTTTAGCCAGTCAGGCAAAAGGTCTGTTTAGCCAGTCAGGCAAAAGGTCTGTTTAGCCAGTCAGGCAAAAGGTCTGTTTAGCCAGTCAGGCAAAAGGTCTGTTTAGCCAGTCAGGCAAAAGGTCAGTTTAGCCAGTCAGGCAAAAGGTCAGTTTATCGAGTAAAATTTTTAGTTACGTAATTACGTTACATGGAAATGCTCTAGTGTATACTCGAACGCAGAATAATTGATACGATTTTTTGTACCTAAGTACTATTTTCAGAGAAAAAAGATACAAACATGAAACAACTATCATTTATGACGTCAATAAAATAAGGAGATTTCCTCTCAAACAAAAACCACAAAGGGAATCTAATACAGACCAATATGTTCAGTCAACCTTTTCATTTCATAGAATCTCAATTTCCATCTGAAGCTAGGCAAACGGTAAAATAGATTCCTCATGCTTCAGAGTCTAAGGAAATCCGACGACGATTGAAAAATCTTTGTGAAACGTATGTTGAAAAACATTGGACTAAAGTTATACTAGATGAGGACGTTACTTGCCCATTCTTCTCCATACGAAAACTACCTATTGGAATAGGCGATTAGAATCAATTCTATTTGTTGTAATTTCTGACGTTAAAAAATTAAAAGTTTAGGTGTTTTTTTTTGAAGTGAAAACTTCTTTAGCATCGTTGTGATTTGAAAGTTTATTAAACGAAAAAGCTACAGTAAAAAGAGACTTAACGTGGGAGAAAATGAGATAGGAAGCATTATACAGTGTTTTTGAAGGTTTCACTTCTACCACGTGTGAATTGCACACGTTTTTTTTTTTGGTAGGTCAACGACCTCATCGCGTTGTTAATTTTGTTACTTGAAGTATGAGTGGAGAAAAACTGTTTTCTCAAGTTTTATCGTGTTTAGAAATCAATAGTCATCACGTCTGTAAAGTTTATACAAATAAAATTGTTTTTTAACTGATATTTCAAGTAGTCACTTGAAATATCAGTTTTAAAAACAATTACAACTAACTGTGGGGCTACTACTATCGATGACAAAATGAAGACACGATTTTCGCCATTTTGGCGCTGACAGCAACGTGAGCGCACTTGGAACTAATGTTTGCGCATACTCTCATGATAAAAGTGTTCTAAATATTTCACAGTAAACACAAAATACACAAAAAGTCTTATTCCACGATTTAGACCTAAATCATCAGAGTCGTACCAAAACAAAACGACGGCCATTTGCAACAATGTGTCAATTTTAGTTCCTGAAACGCTCGAGCGGGGCGCTTTAAATCGGCACAAAAAACAACTGTCATTTCATATAGAATGTTTAGTCCAGCGTACTTGTTTAATATAGGTCAGTGGTATGAACAGTAGCATTGCGATAAGGAACTTCGTTCTAACAAAGTTGTGAGATAGTGTAAACAGTGAGTGAAAACTTGTTTAGAGAAGTGAACACTACTTGTTCACTTTTTAAAAGACGCTTCATATGGAAAATACTTTCGCTTGACGTTGACGTGAGCAGTTCAGGAAAAATGCTATCAATCTGTACATAGTATTATAATGGGGTATTTGTTTGTACGGTTGTATGTTAGGGGTAATCTCGGGAACTTCGGTCGGATTTGAAAAATTCTTTCTGCATTTGATAGACCAATTCTTGAGGAAGGTTTAAAGGCTATTTAACATCACGCTTTGACCCTTAAGAGCCGGGTAAAAGGAAAAGTCAGAAAGAACGCTGAGCGAAAACGAAGTAATAAGCGGGGAGGTGATGGGGTGGGTCGGGGAAACAAGGAAGCTAGTTCATAAATATATCCGTAATGTTTTCCACTAAAAGATGCGAATTCAAAAGAAACTTACGGAAGACCTATCCGGCTTATCCTAGTAATGGGCAAGTTAACGTGTCCCTCTTCACTACTCGTAAGAGGCTTATTCCCTCGAAATCACTCAAGATTTTGAACTAAATTCATTCCAACGAAGCTTTGATAAATATTAAATTGACAACCAAAACCGGAAGGCATACTTTCTACAAATTCATCGTCAATAAACGATATAGTGGAGCGCCGTAAGGCATAAAAATTGTAAAATTTCGGAATCCAGGGCCTGTCAATGAATTTTCATAAAAACTGTTCTACTACATTGTTAAAAGCTCAAATAAAAAAGTTAAAAAAAAAAAATTGGCCGATCTCGATTACAACAATTTACAACAACAATTTACTGAAAAATGAGAGGGATAAGGAGAAAAAAAATGTTTACAGTAAAGATTTCAATTTTATAGCGAATAAATTATATTTTCATAGTAACTTTAATGTTAATTTATAAATATTTAGCAAAAAATAACGAGTTACGAAAAAAAAAAATGAATTATCAAATATACATTTCTAAATTATTGTTCATTATTTTCGCCGTCATCGTCATCGATCTCATTGATGTGGATTGTTGGTGAATGATTAGTACAGCTGTTACCATTGCATTCTAAGCAAGCTCAGTGCAATTTAATCCACTTTTCCTGCACCCGCAAGATGCTCTGCATCCTGTTTTGCATGTGCAAAAAATCATTTTTAGTAAAGCTTCTGGAGCTGGTAGCTGCGTCATTGTTTGGGGCATCAGTATTCCGCATTCATATTTCCAACCCCATTCTTCTGGTGATATTTCTCTTCCGAGCCATGTTTGAATAGCCGTTGATATTCCTCTAGTTACCTTTACAATTTCTCCTAGTTCGGAGCTTAATTGAGAACTAGATCCGATTTTGTCGCAAATGAGGCAATCATTACTTTGATTATCATCACTATTCGATGGTTCACTCATTTTGATAAGAGGCTGTAACAACAAATATTAGTAATATTAATAACTAACGTTTATATCAAGATTAATAATTAATGTTATTGAATTTTACTATAACATTCTAACTTTCAGCATCGATTTATTATAAAATAAACGATTAATTATTCAAAATGATTTTTATAAGCGAGTAATATAAATAAAAAACAAATACTATCTATGCCGCTATTTTCAAAGTTTGTAAAACACAATTATGTTCTGTAATTAACTTTTATCGTATTAACTGCACAATAATAAATATACATAAACAAAAATCAGAAATATTTTTTCTCATAACGCACAAAAACAGCTACGTATTTAGCTTAGCTAGGTGCAACGTGTACTAATCTGTTAGGGACCGCGTCAACAATGCCCAACAGCTGATGTTGTCCCTTCTATAACTCCCCCCACCCCTCACCTTTGTACCTGCAGTCCCATGAGGCCCAAGGACAAGTTTGTAATAGTTCTCCTTTTCAAAATATAAGTTTAAACTAATAAAAATAGAAGAAAACTCCGAAAAATTATTAATTATTTATTTTAATAATTAAAAAATTGAGATCGGGCAAAATTTTTTTTTTAACATTTTTCTATATACTGTTAAAAACACATTTCAAAAATTTATATGAAGATTCATTGACAGGCCCTGGATTCCGAGGTATAAATCTTACGGCGCTCCACTAATAACAGTAATTTATTTAAACTGCAGGGTCAAATTAAATTAGCTATCGAAACTCCGTAAACGTGTGGGTATTGCTATGTAAACATAATTTACTTTTTATCACACCTGCTCTGAAAATACATACTAATTATACCAATTAGAGGGAAGAAACGCCTTTATCCCGCCCTTCAAATCCTTTCATCCCAAGGTATGGAAGTTTGTATGAAAATCCTTCCGACCCAAGGGTGGGAAGTATGTATGAAATTCCATTACATACCCGGTTTTTCTTTTTTTTTTAATTTGTCAGCAGTCATACTAATTTCAAGTAAATTATTACTGGCCACATACAGTTTTTTTTTACCAGTTACCAACCTCCTTGGTGCATACAGAAAATTAAAAACGTAATTATTTTTGTATATAAAACGCGCGGAATCACGGAAGAAGTGGCTGCATGACTTTATGATCTTAGCCTACTCCAGAAACGGGCGAATAAAAAATGGAAAAGCCCTTGCATTTTCGCAAAAACACATTTATCTTTGTGTTTTTTGTAAAATATGGATACTTCGAGCGACAGTGATGATGTTATCCCTAACACACCGCCAGAACTATTAGAGACGGCCCAAGAAGTTGTTGATAATCTGTTGCCGTGTCTCAAAATATCAAGATGCCCGGACAAAATGTAACATCTTATAATAGCTGCACTTTTAATAATTGTACTTTTAACTAAATATAAACATTTCTATGCTTTTATGTCCATAATTTTCCTCGTAGGTGTAATAAAAAGCACTATACATCCCTCAGGATAAAGTACAGTTCCATACCTCAAATGGTTTGCGCCCCTCGCAAGCTCGTGGCGCAAATGCCATAATCTCGGTATGGAACTGTCACTTTCTTCCCTCTGAAGTAATGTACTATTAATTTTGAATTTTTGACAGTTTTTCCATACTAGAACTGTCAGACGTCAGTTTTATTCCACGGATAAAAGATATCTGACTTTGGTAAAATCAGCCCTAAGGGCTGACTTTTCAATCATCTGTTAACTTTATTCGAGGAATAATTTTGAAATTGAAACTGAAAAACTGTCAAACGTCAATTTTATTCCTTGACTAAAGTTATCTGGCGATGCAAAAATCAACTTTCCTATCGCAGGTATAATAAAAATCTTTTATTTCAGTATGTATACATATGTGTATATTATGTACATAAATATTAAATAAATAATTTAATTTGACCCTAAATAATGAAACAAACGCACGTTAAAATGTTACATTGGAGACATTACCACATCTAGTGCTCCGATACTTGGATAGAAAATTCCTATAGGAGATTAGCTGCAGCGCCATAGGTCTCCCAGGGCTTTGATGCCCTAATAACTTTCCATTGCCTATTCTCTTTCACGTTGAAAGCTAAAACGTGCCTACTTCTGTAATAATGAGCACTTTAGATGTAGGAAATGTGAAGTTTTGATAAAGTTTCTTTAGGTAAGTTTCCTACCTATGTGCGTTTATTGAAAATTTTTGAATATTGACTTGAGATATTGTTTAACGAAACTTTACCTGCATATGATGTACTTAAGTGTTATTTTATAGTATTTGTTAATGTAATTATGGTTGTATAGTTGCATTATTTTCTAAGTAGATACCGTTGATTTTATTTAGGTAACTTTATTATAGACTAGCTGCGTCTCGCGGTTTCACTCACGTAAATGTCGATCCCCTAAGAATATCGGGATGAAAGTAGCCTATATGTTAATCCAGGGTGTCAGCTACCTCCATACAAAAATTTATCATAATTGGTCAAGCCGTTTGAGCATGAAGAAGTAACAAACATATAAACACATGCATTATGCGGATAAAACCGCGGGGCGCAGCTAGTTGTTGATTACAATTGACATTCTAGCCGTGGGACCTTTATTTTCGTTTTAGTATTTTACAACATTAAACTTAATTTCTGATTATTTGATACCAGTACCATAAAGTTTGTGTTCAATTGTTGATACCACTGCCCCGCGCGTGACTAGTGCCTTATTAATCAAGGATGGTTTATTTCGTGCCAATTTGTACGCTATGTATTTCGTTTGGCAAATTCAGTACTCTATTTTAAGTAAAATATTTATTTTATTATTTTAACAGACTGATAACAACTTATATTAACCGCTGTACTATTTAATGTGACAACTTAATCGCCACTTTGTATACGTTTATTTATATATTAAGGCTTCCATCTGACACTCAGACTACAGACGGGTTTGATTTATAGTAAGGATTAACTGCTATTCTAGTAGGTTATACCTTTTACCATATGCGTGTTTTAAACTACCCAACCCAAATTTATAAATTATTATAGGCACTTACTAATCCTTTTCCAAACATATTGGCACTGGTTGTTATTATATTATATTGGCTTCGTCCACGTGGAGGTCGGAAGTTATCGATCTCACAGTCAAAGTCAAAGCATTTTTATTATTATAATGCTGAGCGATGGCCGTTTTGCGTGGATGTGACGCATGTTTTACCCCAACTTGTTATTTTTTTGTGTTTATGTTCTTTTTCTGCGTCATGTTTGCCGCAAATAAACGTACCTATTGTCTTTTTTTTTTCTTTTTAAAAATCTGTCATTTTCACCAGTATTTGACAGGTGTCAAAAAACGCTCTGTGTTTGGACAGGTTTGGACAGCTGTCATTGTGTGAACATTCATCTCTTTCTTCGGAAACCAAAGCTTTAGTCATCACGACGGCGCCATTTACAATATTGGTATGGATGGATTAATTAAGAACACATAAATAATGATTATTTTATGCGAATATATCACATAAAAGCGTGTAATCCGCTGAGCCGAGTCAACGGATTTAGCGACACTCAATTACTCGTAAGTATCGCAGATTAGTCCGTGAGGAGATGTAGGGACGAAAATAAGTAGGTACCTGCTTATAATTATGTTGTAACATGTATAATTATTATGACGGAGAAGGTACGTGTCTCTCGTTATCGTCAGCCATATTTTAACTGCTGTGGGCGTACTATGGGTAGTGTTGGTTATTGCGCAACAGAAAAACCGTTTTCAGTTCAAATCAAATTATAATCTTACGAACACTAGCGAATCGCACACTATAAGTACACGACACAACTAGATACGGAACGCGAGACAGTTTCTGAGCACATGTTGTCCGTACGATGTCCAATGATCAAGAGGGTCCATACCGTCAGACTAGATTCTATCGAGTGCCACCTGGTGACGCTGGGGTCCCGAATAACACTTTGACCGACCCGGGAATCGAACCCAGGACCTCATGCTCAGTAGTGGCGCTTGTGACTACTGAACCAACGAGGCAGTTAAGTTCAAAACAGTGTATATAAATCACTTTCTTGGTAAATCCACAAAGCCTAATTCAAGTCGCAAATGACTAAGAAATAGCAAAACTTTTACAAGTCCTACTCGTAATATTTCACAGAGTAACGGGAAGTGCGTGCTCTGTGTCCCTTTGTCCAGATTTAGGATTCAGGACATGCCTCCATTATTATTGTACAAAACGAAGTTGTTACTTTTGAAGTAAGTACCAACCAAATCCTAGGTACTAGACCAATTATAATGGTATTTATTTGTCGGAATATAAACGAAGTGGCCTGTCTGTTTTTTTTATTGTCTTGCGATTAATCATTGTTTGATATACTACTTTATTTTTTTTTTTTAAATGTACACCAACGACTTATCCACTAGAAATATTGACATAATAATAAATAATATATGCATCGAGTTATGGTGAATTAGTCACTTACAGGCGTACACAGCACTTACATAAAAAATAGCTTCTTAAATATATATTTTTGACAAGATTTTTTACTCGTAGTGAGAATAGAAAAATTAAATTGGAAACAAAGAACAAAACATTAAGTAAAACAAAATCATAATCGATATTAGAATAATAATTAAAATCAAAATTATCTTTAAAATCAGAATTGAAATTAAAACATTAAGATTTAAAATAAATAAATAAACAGTAAAATTGATATTCAAAATTCAAAACAGTAGAACGCGATAACGAGTGCAACAAGAGAACAATCCAAAATTGGCAGGCACATGCGGCAAACAACTTTCCAATTAAAGTTTAGTGTATTTTTAGGTCACGTTGTATGAGTTTTCCTCAGTAAGTAAAATTATGTAGTTTAATAATAAGAGCACGTAAAGAATCTCGTGAAAGATGAGAAAAATAAATAATAAAACTGGTCCAGTGCGAGTCAGACTCGCACACGAAGGGTTCCGTACCACAAGGCAAAAACGCCGAAAACAACACGTTTTGTATTTAGTATTTGTTATTATAGCGGCAGCAGAAATACATCTTCTGTGAAAATTTCAACTGTCTAGCTATCACGGTTCATGATATACAGCCTGGTGACAAACAGACAGACAGACGGACAGTGGAGTCTTAGTAATAGGGTCCCGTTTTTACCCTTTGGGTACGGAACCCTAAAAAATCAAGCATCTTGACACAAGGTTGTCGACATGTGGGGCGTGAACTCTGCAATCATTCTACCGATAATCGTTTCTGTAAATGGTCTTATAGCGGGAGAGCCTCAACTAACACCTTAGGTGGCTCTCATTGCTCAGCTGGGTCAAGGGTTTGATTCAGAAAGCAGTAGGGTAAAGGAGGGTATCCGCGGTCAGGCGACAATGCCGGTCACCACACTATCTTCCAAATTACAGCGTTTTGCGCAAACACACATTGATTGAGGGTGGCGTAAGTGTTCCCCGCGCCGATGCACCGGCCCCCGCTCAGTTCCGAGCACGCATCAGGGAGAACCGCACGTCAATTTGTTTCGCGCCACTTTTTAGTAATTTTTTGGCCTCGGAACATAAGAGGTGAGTGTCTTAATTTTCATGTTGCATTCATTGTCAGTGTTATTTATTGTCGTGTAGTTATCTATCTACTCATGTTATCATAGATTTTAAGCACTTTGCTACAGGTTTTTGTTAAAATTATTATTAACCAGAAAAATATACGGGTGGCTAACGCCGGTCATGCTGACCGGTATTAACCGCAACTCCGCAAGTTATGTTTGTAAGTATGTAGATCATATTTTCGACCTTTTATTCCGTTAAAATTTATATTATTTTCCTTTTTAGGATGTCGGGGACTCGAAGTAGGAACAAAGGATTGAAGGTGAAATGGATCCAAAATGATTTGAGTAGGGCATTTAAACTTGTCGAAAAAGGAACACCGATAAGAGAGGCAGCTCGGTCTTATGGCATCCCATTCTCAACCCTACAAGAATGACTGAAAAACAAGAATAGTGAATTACCAGCTATAGGTCGAAATGATATTGGGCTCATGCTGAGTGCTCAGGTTATGAGTATCCCGTAGGCTACGTGTGTGACTTGTGCCGTTTAAAGTTTGACCGGTTTTGCCAACCTGCCGACCGGTATTGTCTGCCATGTCGGGCAATACCGGTCAAAGCCATTTTTTTTTAAAGAGTTGATTATTTTTTTTTTTTAATTAATATTGATCCCAATGGTTGTGATTATGTTAGAACAATACCTTAAGTTACATTGCATAAGAGTTTCTAAAATAAATGTTGATTTTTCACTGAATTATAGTTCTTTTTGCTTAAGTGACCGGCAATACCCTTCCTTACCTCCTGGACACGGCACGCATAGTGAGGAGGTTCTTTTCTCTAGAGCACTGACCACAGGAGGCCTGGACCCTGTTCCTAATGCCGATAGGCCACAATTTTTTATATTTTTAAATGGTTTTTATAAAAATATTTAAAAATGTAAATAATATGTATAAACATGTAATAAAAGAAGAGAACGTAAATCTATAAAACTGTTGATTTTGATAACATTGACCGCTGAAGGGCCCACAACATAATTATTATTTTGAGCATACAAATTGTTTGACATTAACAGACAAAAAGAAGTTGCTGGCATCTTATTGAATTTTTCCCGTGTCGCATGACGACACATAGGGATGGGAAGTGACGGAGTTTTCTTTGCTAGTCAGCCGGAACTGCAGTGCGATTCTGTAATCATCTCACCGTAAACACTTAGGTGAAGTGAGCGTGGAGTGAGCTGTCAATAGTGTCAATTCCTAGCAAAAACAAACTCACTCCACCTAAGTTTTCACGGTGAGATTTTTACAGAATCGACCGGCTGATCTGTCACGAGAGTATATTTTACCTCTGACAGCAGCTACCTTATTGTAACGAGAATAAAGATCACCACGATTTATTTATGACAGACTTGTTAGTGGCAGCAATCTAAAAACAACCTTATGAAAATAAGAATAAAGATCACTGTGATTTGGACAGTGTTGCAAAATCAGATGTAAAATAACTGTGAACGGACAAATTATCTTGTTTTACTTTTTATTTATCTTGACTGTTACTTCATTGTATTCGTAAGTTTTCGTCTTAGTCAATAATTTTCCCTATGCAGTTCCATCAACTTAATTCTAACGATTGATAATCAAACAGTTGATAATTTTACGAAGGCAGCTAGCTATATTATCAAAAAATTGATAATTTTACGACAGCAACTATATTATCAAACAATATTGGTAATACTTATTACTAAAGCTAGAGGTTCTGTATTTAGGGATCAGAGTCATTGAAGTCTAGCCAAGAATATTCCGGTTAAACTACAGGGTGGTCTGTTCTTAAAGTGGTCCTAGATAGAGGATAGAGTAATGAAAATACAATTTGTAGGCAAATGTTACCGGCGTCCTGGGAAAGTGGAAGTGGGCGAGTGTATCGACTACTTACACTTCAAATGCAAAATAGGCCTACTACGCCATTTCTAGTCTAGTTTAGGTCAGTTTCAGGCTAAGCGCGCACCACGAAATTTAATGGTTGCGATAAATAAATAATAATAAATATTTAATATAGTTTTAATAGGTTTATGCGTATCTTTATATTTAAAATATTTATTCCTCAATTTTTCTGATTGAACATACCACTGTTTGTCCCTGTATCACCCAAAGGTTGACTGCTAGAAAATGCCGATGGCATTAAGTTTGCCTCTGTACATTTATGTGCTTGAAGTATTAAATAAAATAAATAAATAATCGCCAATCTATGAAAAATACCAATATATTAGAGTCCGCGCACTGCGGTAAAAAATCGCTTGAAAAATTATTATTTTGCATTTGCGATTTTATTTCGCTTGAACATGCGATTAAAAATTCGCATCGCAGTGCGCCCTAAGCTCACTTGACAAGAAAACATAATTTCCTTCGCGAAGATATTAATGTCGAATTAAAACTCAACTGAACACATTTTCCTACGCGTTGACGGATATTCGGTGGCGTGCCGGGTATTCGGTGGTGAAAGTAATAGGGGTTAAAGTATGAAATTGCCGATTTTTGATACTGGCTATTGTGAAGATCGATATCTTTCATTCCATTTAGAATTATAAATTCAAATTAATTTTATAATATAGCATGACATGTTGTTTTTCAAAATCAGTTGTTCATTTGTTTTCCCGCCGTTAATTTTTTTTTAATATAGCTGTTTCTGTAACCATTGAAAAATCGAACTTGCGCGATATTTTCGAATACGTGTTCCGTCGGGGCTCCATCGCAGCACAGACAGCACGCAATATTAACGACTTGCATATATAGACTACCGCATGTGAACGCACGATCCGATTTTGGCTTGATCGCTTCCGTTCTGGAAATTTTGATCTCAACAATGAGCTCCGTGGCCGACCGGAACAACGATTTACAAATTAAAAACATGAAGGTACGGAACACACGGTGCGTGAGTCCGACTCTCTCTTGACCGGTTTTTTTACTTTTTGTATATCCTGTGTCCCTAATAAAACAAATCTTTCTTTCTCTCTTTTCTTCCACAAGCTCTTTTATTACACCCCCTTTACTTAAATATACCAAAATCATCACAACAAAAAGCCTACAGAATATCGTTAAGACAATTAGCCGACAACAACTGGCGAAGCAAAATCCGAAGGTGTCCGATTTACATAGCTTCATTTTAATTCAGCCACCTCTTACTTTGGTATTTTCGCCGAAAATTTAAATTTACTCCGATGCTCCACCGGGTGGGACCGAACCTCTGTCGCATTCGATTGTCAAAGACTTAACGTAAGCTGTAAGCTCCTTACTCGAATAAGGAGACTTTCGAACGGAATCCCTTTTGCGACAGAACTTTGTAGTATTAAAAAAAAATTAAAGCGCTGTCGGTGCCATCTTTTTTTTTTTGTTTTGTGCGTGTGAGATTATGAACTGGTATCGGGGTTCGGGATTGCTACTCGTATAATGAAATGCTGGAGGCATGTCGAGGATTTTCGTATTGATAATTTGATACGATATCATTGTAATATGGATGTAATTCAACGAGGTAGAAATGTTCGGTAAGGAGCTTATGCCAGTCATTGCTGGAAAAGCTTGAGTTAAGTTTAATACAGATGACTGATAAATTAGTACATTAGTCATTAGAAATTAGTCGTTTTGCAGTCCTTCTTCAGAGAAGATAGCAACTTTGCTTGAGAGTCTGCTGCATCGCTTTTTCCTCTCTATTTTTCGGAGAGCTAGGAAGCTAAGCTTCTTCAGAAGTTAGTTTGTCATCTCTTATGTAATCGTCGAATTCTTATAAATATTAATATTTTTTTCTGGGGGACTTCTTGCTAAGTAATAACATCGATCGATCAGGTTAAGCTACCCTTGCCGCGGTTGGTCCGGATGAGTGACCATTTACATATCAAGAGCTCTGTGCATCGGAAAGCATGTTAAGCCGTTGGTCCCGGCTGTCACTCGTGGATCTGTGACAGTCGTACGGGTCATCAGAAGCCCGTAAATCTGACACTGGTTGTCAGATATTGATATTGCTAATCCATTCCTTCATATGTTTGAAAAATGTGTCTGCTCAACAACAATAACGCAATGAATGCTGTAGAACTGCTAAAATAAAACCCATTGCTCCTGATAGTGCGTTAGGCAATTACCCCGCTGTTTATTATCTATTGTGGGGATTAGACTGTGGCTTTTTTTTCTCAATCTGGCTCAATCTTTTGAAGGATATTACTAATCCATTGCTTCATATGTTCGAAAAATGTGTCTGCTCAACAACAATAACGCAATGAATGTTGTAGAACTGCCATAATGAAACCCATTGCTACTGACAGTGTGTTAGGCAATTACCCCGCTGTTTATTATCTATTGTGGGGTTTAGACTCTTTGTGGCTTTTTATTCTCAATCTGGCTCATTTTGAAGGATATTGCTAATCCATTGCTTCATATGTTCGAAAAATGTGTCTGCTCAACAACAATAACGTAATGAATGTTGTAGAACTGCCAAAATAAAACCCGTTGCTCCTGATAGTGTGTAACGCAATTACCCCGCTGTTTATTATCTATTGTGGGGTCTAAACCCACTAAGCCACAAAGAGTCTAAACTCTTTGTGGCTTTTTATTCTCAATCTGGCTCAATCTTTTGAAGGAAATTGCTAATCCATTGCTTCATATGTTCGAAAAATGTGACTACTCAACAACAATAACGCAATTAATGCTGTAGAACTGCCAAAATGAAACCCATTGCTCCTGATAGTGTGTTAGGCAATTACCCCGCTGTTTATTATCTATTGTGGGGTTTAGACTCTTTGTGGCTTTTTTTTCTCAATCTGGCTCAATCTTTTGAAGGATATTATTAATCCATTCCTTCATATATTCGAAAAATGTGTCTGCTCAACAACAATAACGCAATGAATGCTGTAGAACTGCCAAAATGAAACCCATTGCTCCTGATAGTGTGTTAGGCAATTACCCCGCTGTTTATTATCTATTGTGGGGTTTAGACTCTTTGTGGCTTTTTATTCTCAATCTGGCTCAATCTTTTGAAGGATATTGCTAATCCATTGCTTCATTAGTTCGAAAAATGTGTCTGCTCAACAACAATAACGCAATGAATGCTGTAGAACTGCCAAAATAAAACCCATTGCTACTGATAGTGTGTTAGGCAATTACCCCGCTGTTTATTATCTATTCTGGGGTTTAGACTCTTTGTGGCTTTTTATTACAATTCCTTTTTAACTGTGTACTTCTTAGCACCTGTTATCTTATGGTAAGTGCAAACCGTTTTCAAAAGCCAAAATTAAAGCCAAGAAAGTTACAACGCAATATTTTCGAAATTATCTTTCTGAAAAGCGAAATTGTAAATCTCAAAGTTCTCATTCAAATATTACGAACAGCGCCGAGCTCCATTCAGTGCGGCTGTTTATCTCTATTTTTCAAGATAAAATAATAAAGAGGAGCGTATAAATGAAACTCTAGGTGCCGATAAATGAACAAAAGTAAATGCTACGTTAATTTTCCGGTTAGAGGCCGGTTGGGCCCTTTCTGACGAAAGAATGAGCCACCCTTCGGCTTTCACACTTTTACGTCTCATAGACTTCTTTGACCAAAACTACAGTGATTTATCCCCGAAGAGCCGGGAATAAATTCATTCAGATTAAGCCTTGGACGCCTTTTATATGTTTTCGTTGGACTCACAAAGGAACTACTAAGAAATGTTTAGTATTTTTCGGTAATCGTCCACTTTGGGACGGTCCTTTTTAGAGATTGATTGATTGGATGGCGACCCTTTTGCGTTTTAGACAGCCGGTTCTGAGACATGCATGCAGATATTTTATAGCAGCTTTCGTGGGTTTGTGTATATTATGTTATAGAATAACGACTGTAAACGTAAGGGGGTAAGCAGAGGTATAATGTATACCTAGTTATAGTTACCTACACTTGTTTTGCTAGATCTATACAAATAAAATTGAAGTGTCTATTTGTAATGTCAAAATAAAAAAGTAATTTAAAAAAATTAAACCGACTTGTTGATTGTGATGAATATTACATACATAGGTGTCGAATTGATAACCTCCTTTTTTTTGAAGTCGGTAATAACAGCGTTTTACTAAATGCATGTGTATACATTATACGGTTATCAAAGTACGTATACATACTGTACTTATCCGTCACTCACACATCAGGTCCAGTTGAAAACCAGCGTCAGGCACTAGTTGTCTGGCATTTTTGCTGAACTGGGCCTTTTTGGCGCAGCCGCCTAGCCGTGAGGTACAATTTCCTGATAATTTCTTACATCGAACTTTACGCTTTTTATTTCATCTTTATTTTTATCTGATGTATGTCTCTGGTGTATTGTGTGTCTTTTAGTCTGTGCTAAATAAACGTATTTCTATGTTTTTTTTTAATTAATTTTAATTTTTTTTTAATTTATATCTTTCTGACCGATTTTAACGGGACTTCGACTGGTAGAGTATACGAAGTAATTTTTTTCTCATTTTATTTCTCTACATGCACGCGAACAAAGTCGCGGATACAGCTAGAATGTTATAAGTTCCATGGTATAACGACAGTGCATTTGCGACCACTTACTAGATCTGACGAAACTTTAGAAAAGGTGTAAGTAAATTGCTTTTGTCTCTATCTGTCTTTGTTTTTTATTCGAATTCACTTACCTACTTATTCATATAAATGAATAAGTGCAAGTGTGTCTGTAACAAATACACCTATCTTGCTTTCTTATATTGCTTGTCTGAAAAAGATAGCAATTCTTTTAGCCCATTCACCGGAACCTTTACACCTAAATCTTGCACAACACATATGTTGTGCCCTTCCGTGGCCATTTCTGTCCTAAAAGCTGACGTCAAATCAGCGTCTCATAAAAATAAGTCACTATAACCCACGTATAATCTATTTCTAGCAATTACTTACGTGATCCAATAAAACAGAATTCTCCAGATAAACGTTTCCTTTGGTAGTATCAGGAAAGAAAATTAAGTCGCCAATCCGATCGATTTTCTGGAGAACTTGGGATTTTGAACGAAACGACTCGAGAAGTTACGGAACCAAACTTAAGTGGGTAGTCGATAGAGAAATGCAGAAAATTCTAAGATTCGATGTTCAAGATTGAGGCTAACATTTTTTAGAAAACCAAGAATACTTTCCTACAAATCTATATGGGTATGAAAAACTGAACTTTTTGCAAGAACCCTTTAAAAGGGGCTCGGATAGCTAGCAAGACTAAATGTGTTTGTTTAATGATAAAAGATGTTTAAATAAAATTTCCGTAATGATAGTGAAAACCGACTCAAAATCAATATCTGTTGCGTAGGTTGGAAGAACAACCCGGTCACAGACATACACGAAAAGCGAATTTAATTGTTGACATTTTGACCGCCACAGTCATAGGTGACAAACCAAAATGTGCCCAGCACGCCACGGTTCGACTACATGACAGACTTTGACGTCGAGGGTACGTTTTTGATTTGTTGACGTGTGGCGGTCAAAAGGTTAATAATATGATTGTACAGTACCCGGCGATAAATATTGCACATCGACCTTTGGAAAGAGACAATCGGCTAATTTCGGCTTCGTAGAGCGTTATCTCTGTCGCACGAAATACAAACAGTCCGCTATCTATTAGGAGCTGTTAAAACAATTATGATTTGCTTCTTTTGATAATTATTTTTATTCTTTGTATAAAATCGATAGGATTGAATACTACGATGTGCAATATTTATCGCCGGGTACTGTATAGAATATTTATGATATCGTCGCTCGCATGACTAAAAGTCCCATCTCATTTTTTAGCCGATTTGAGCCAGGACAACTACACTCTTCCATTTGTGATTCTTTATATTTTGTTGCCTTCAAAATGGTTATATTTTGAGATTGAAATAATATAGAGGTATGACGGTTAGTGAAAAGTGTCAAGAATCACGAATAGAAAAATGTAGCTGTCCCAACCCAAATCAGCCAAAAAATGAGATACGACTTTTAGTCATGCCAGCGACGATTATGATGTAGGAGTAAATTACGAGTGCTAAGTCCGTATGAATGAAGTGCATGACACCATTAATCTATACAGCATGTTTTCGTATACGTACTAAGTACTTACCTCTATTATTATTAGGCATATTCATTAAGGATCTTACAAACAGGCGCGACACGCGATATAGTCGCGTGTCGTGTCGCGCCTGTTTGAAGGAGCCTTTAACAATAATTTGTATCTGAATTTACACAAAATAAATTTAATTACACACAAAATAAAAATAAACAACATTGATTTTACAAAATTAATTCAATTACATATATCACATGGCACATTGCTCGCAAAACAGATGGCCGATGGGGCCGAAAGGTTTGGAGTGGCGAACGCGTACAGGAAGACGTAGCGTTGGAAGGCCTCCCACAAGGTGAACTACCTTGTGAAGGCTGCAGGAATCCGCTGGATACCGCAAGCACAGAAGCAGTCGAAGTAGAGGTGCTAATGAGGGAGGCCTAAGTCCAGCAGTGGAAATCTTTCGGCTAAAATGATGATGATGATGTCATAAATCATATAATAATTCGAAATATAATACTGTTGGATACTACTACCCGGCCCAGGAGCGCGTGGGACGCGGTCACTACAAGGAGGCTGCCGCAGGTGGCAGGCCAGGCTCTCTGGTCTTTGTTTGGCGGTCTATGGTTTTTGACAGCGTTGCGTGCAGAAGCGCTTTCCGTCAGCTGTCAGCCGTTCGGTGTAATCTGGTTTCTCAATAATCTCTTGATTTCTTTAATTTGATTAGTGATGATTTTGTTCCTCTGATTGTAATTTTGGTTGATAATTCTTTTTATAATTCATGTAATTGTTTTTACGATATCAAATAATTCTTTTATTTAATTGTGATTTCACTTCTGTCCTAACAATACAATAATCAGATAGGAACTCTTAAGCAGGTACCTCAGTATTCACCGAGAGATTCCTAATAACATTTTAGTATAAAATGATAAATGGAGCTTAAAGTGTCATCTTGTCTCAACGAAAAGGATATTCTAGTGCTAAGGGAGATTACTCAGACGCCTAGACTTCATCCCACGCTATGAAAAGTTCATTGTTCGCGAAGCAGGTGTAAAGGTAGTTAGACAAATTGTAGGGACTATTAATAATTATTATGTGGTTCATGGGTTTGTTGCAAGTTTTTACATTAATTGTCAACATAACAGTATTTAGTATATAATTTTAAAAGTAAAATAATAATAATAATATGTACAAGTAAATAAAATGGGAGGGGAAATAATCAAAGGGCATCAAAAAATTCATCCGCGTCGCTGTCAACAGGAAACATGCCCAAAAGACTGGCAGCATTGCCACGTTGTATGGCAATGCTGATTCTTTGGCCAAAAAATAGGCCAGCGCTCTAGTCACGTGAAGAGTCGACCAACCGCTTGGCGATGTCTCGAAATACTAAGTGGGCACTCGGGCCCCATGGCCCTAGAGTTTCAACCCCAAACGGCTCAAACAACAAAGTAAAGTGTTACACTATTCTTTTTAAATTGCTTAAATCACTATCTAAACTGACACCCAAGCTAAGATTACTATTCACTTGTGTTACATTGTTATAAATCGACTTCGAAAAAAATAATAACACTGTCTACTATACCCCGTATATATACGTATACTGTCTCCAATACCCCTTGTATTGGAGACAGTATCCGAAAATTCAAAATTCGTAAAGTCTGTTTAAAACATGGTTCATATTTATAATGAGCCAAGTTTTCATTCCGATCTTGTCCTGGGGGTGAAGCGTGATAAATTTTAACGTGCAAAGATCTCATTACCGTGCTTAGTTCATTACCGCGTCGACACGTGAGGGGATGAGTTAGCAAGTTTACATGACACAGTAACGGTACCTGTCTTGTTGCAAACTTTGCGAACGATACATTTATTGAGGCTGTAAAGTTTAAGAAAATGGAACGGACTGGTGTTGTTTTTGACATACAGATGTTCTATATCACGAAGTCCGTTTGGCTATGAATGTTGTCAAGCGTGCACATGCACATTGTGATCAACAGAGACTCAACAATGGGTGAAGTAAAACGGTACACATTCGCGGAAATAGCCTCATGCGACGGCAGCAAGGGCACAGTATAAAGACATACAGTACGAGGTCTTCATACAAACGGACGAAACGCGAGCTATACCTACGCGCCTCGACCACGGCATGAGCTCAGCATGCAGACAGTCGCGACTGTGCTGCAGTGACGAACGGACGGTGTGTTGTTTTTTTTTAACAATAACCGCGCGATTTTTGCACTAAAAATAAGTTCAAGTACATATTTAATATGACGAGTAGGCTATATTTTGCTGTTTTTGGTTGCATGAATTCGTCAATAACGCATCAAGAGATAACTTTTTTTAGATTACCTGGAAACTCTGAAAGGTAAGACTATAAAATAATTTTACTTACTTGTAGGTAGGTACATAATGTGTGTATTTTTAATGGATAAGTATTTCATTTTATCTCCCGAAAAAAAGATGTCTGGATTAATAAATGAAGTGAATAGAGTAAAGGAAAGTGATAAACACGAGTGAGGTAGGTAGTTATAGGCGGTTCATGAATCATTAAACGGTAGGTACGCTTGTGTTAAAACCTCGGCGCATGTGTGTTTTGTTAGTTTGTATAATTCAAAGTAAAGACGTGGTTTTTATTATTAATAATAGTTGTTTATTGTACTGTGTGTATGAATAATACTACAAAAAAATTGGTTGTCTGTAAAGTCGATTTACGGACGATAGTTTAACGTGACAACATCATAACAAAACATTAATGAAATGATTGCATACTTTTATGAATAAAATTAATTATTTTTATTGAATAACTGTTACTGTAATAAGAATAACTGTTTCATGAAATCATCATTCTTTGGACTTACATGGTCTTAGAGAGTTGTGTTGATGACTTTAATGATTATAATTCTGTAATAGTACATTACGATATTAGTGCGTTAAGATGTTATAACCAATACGCACGTATATCGTACGACGTTTTTTAACACATTTGCGAGGAAACAGAAAAAAAAACATTTCACAATACAAGTACAAAGAAAAGAAAATTTGAGAAAAATGGCGCGAGGATTATTTTCTGCCGTGGCTGCGTGAAAATGTTGGCAAAGACACTAGAGCATGCAGCCAAGTTTTTAAATTACCGAATAAACTGTTTTTTTAATTTTAAATAAAATCAATCTGTGAATGCACACTTGCTTTCCCGCCATTTTAACAGCGCGCTAGCGCTGCCTACTGACTGGCGCCGCGCGGCGATTAGTTCGAAATTTGAATAGCAACAGCGCGCTGCTGCTCACTAGCTGGAGTCGTGCGGCGGCGATCAAAACAACACGCATTTTTATTAAACACTTCCTATTCAATTCACAAAGTATTTTATTTGTTTATATAAAATTATTTATGTACACACAGTAAAATACAATAACAAAACTAAATGGAAACACAAAGTAGGCAAATGTAATTAAAATACTGGAGGCGGGCAGCCCTATCGCATGTTTACGTACCGCGCGGCTGTAGGCATTTACATCAAGGTTACGGCCGAGTAACAATACTGTATTTCTTTATTCTGTGGCAAGGGGCAGCCGCGGTGGGAGCGCGCTTGTCGGGATACGTCACTACTACAATCTAAGCCGAACGGACTTCGTGAAATAGAATATCTATACCTTTAGTCGAGTGTTTTCTGGAAAATCTCACCGACAAAACTTATATTTACGACCAACAAAACGGCGAGAGAATGCGTTCTTGACACCTTCCAGTTTTAAACGAATACAGATTTGCGAATTTATTCTTTATTAGCTACCTACTAGAATTGTCGCACGGATATGCATTCTGCGTTCCTGACACCTGGCGCTGATTAATTTGACGGGACTAAACTAAAATTTTTATCTAATCTTGACCAATTTTGTTACATTTAATTTAATTTCATCTTTTGTCCAGTTGTTATTATGTGGTTTAACCTAATTTTATGATTGTATGACATGTGTAATACAAATATTGACTAATAACTTGTATGTGTGGTGTAAACTGTAAGTATAAGTTGGTTATTAATAAATAAATATAATATAGGTACATATATAAATATAAAATTTATCTTCTCTCCTTTTCTTAATGAAATAGAAATAAAAAGATGCATTGAACTTAAATTTAGTATAGTTTGTGAACAACAGAATCGGCACCAGTGACCGCTATTGTCATGCTAAAACGCGAAAACTATAGACATAAATCTATCCCAAAAAGGGGGGACAAAGGCTGTAGTATCCATTAAGGTGATTACAGGACCTAAACGCAAAAAACGCAAGCAACGCAAAAAACGCAAAAAGTTTTAGAAGCAATAAAAGTATATGATCGACTAAAGTAAACAAAATCTGATAAATATATGATGTTCTTCAGGATATATGCTAGGTAGATACTGTGTTGAAAACATAATACAACTAATTTGAAATGACAGAAAAAAATCAAGAAGATACCTCTAAAAACTTTCTTTTTACAATAAAAACCATACTAATATACATACAATCATGCTGATTTTTGCCAGATTATTCTACAAGCAACATACTAAAGCACTAGTGTTTTAATTTTTTAGTCCAAACAATAGATTTTTTGTAAATAGATAAGTGCTTCATATTTTGCAATAAAATATTAGCGTTGTGTCATCGCGCTTCTCTTTCTTTTCTATGCAGTCCGACAGTGAGCGCGCTTTAGGTCATGTAGTCCCCTTAAGTATAAAAGCCAATAAATATACCACCAGAGCAAGAATGTTAATAGCTAGCAAGTCTACGGCTACGCTACTAACCTAGTTTCCGACAGTCTCGTACATTTAGCACCGTGATAAGGAGCTCGGAGTTTTTAGAATATTTTCAGGTTGGAAAATGTAGTACGAGTAGCTAAAGTGAGTGAAAATGAGGTGTTTAAGAAAATTTGACGGGAGATAATCTTGAGTTAGGTTTGCGTTAGGTTCGGGAAGTACCTGTGTCGCATAAACAGGGAGCCGGACGCCCGGTGTCACCACTGCGTCGACTGCCGGGAGGACACGGCGTGGCATACGCTGGCAGAGTGTGCCGCTTGGGAGGAGCCGCGCCGTGCCCTCATCTCAGAAGTAGGCAGTGACCTCTCGCTGCCGGCCGTGGTCGAGTCGATGGTCGACAGCGAGGAGTCCTGGGACGCGGTGGTTTCCTTCTGCGAAACGGTCGTCTCGCAGAAGGAGGCTGCGGAAATGAGAGGGAGATCTCGTCCACTCACCCTGCCCGCAGCAGGCGCACCGGGCGTCGGCGGAGGGCGGACAACGCCCTCTTCCGGCCCCCCTAAACGGGTCCAGGGGCGACGGACTCGGGGACGTCCGTCGCCCCCCACACATCAGGACCCGAGGTGGCGGCGCGATGTGTTCCACGCGCGCCCCTCTTAGACGTCGCGGGGGGAGTCAAACACCTCACTCCCCCCCCCCCGACCAGACGGGGCCCGCTTAGGCGGGCCGGCACCAGCCGGGGGTTGCGGAAGGATCGTACGTTCCCGCGACCCCGGCGTAGGTGTGAGATGGAACACCGGGGTGGTTTTTAGTCAGTAAGAGTCTGACAGACCCCGCCGCCCGCCCCAGGGCGGCGGACATCCATGAGGATTTTCCACCCCGGAACAAAAAAAAAAAAGAAGGTTTGCGTTAGGTATTATTGTCAGTGGAAGGGGCCCGTCAGGGCCGAAGCCTGCCGGGTCAGCGGGATTGTCCGAAAGGGTTACCGCTGGCCCGGAACATAAAGGGCTAAGGAAGGAACACGGGTGGGTTTTAGTCAGTAAGAGTCTGACACTCCCTTCCCCTCCACCCAGAGCGGGAGGGGGTCATTTGATGATTTCCCATCCTTAAAAAAAAGGTATATTGTCAGTATTTCAACTATATCTACTTACCTTAGGACAAATATCCATACTAATATTACAAATGCGAAATTGTGTCTGTCTGTTCCTCTCACGCTTAAACCGGTGAACCGATTTAGATGAAATTTGGTATAGAGATAGTTTGAGTCCCGAGAATGGACATAGGATAGTTTTTATCCCGATATTCCCACGGGATCGAAACTTATACGGGTGAAACCGCGGGGCTTTGCTAGTTAAAAATAAATAACTTAAGAAATGAGGGCAGTGGTTGCCCTGTGGTATCGGTCCTAACTTACGAGTTGTAAGGTCGTGAGTTCGAACCCAGGCAGGGTTTTACTTTATGTATTTAATTTCATCACCACTGCTCTCAAAACGGTGAAGGAAAACATCGTGAGGAAACTGGCATGTTCTAGAACCAAAAGTTGGAAGACATGTGGTATCCACCAACCCGCACTGGGCCTGCGTGGTGGATTATGGCCCACTACTTACTACACTACTAGAGGAGGCCTGCGTCCCAGCACGTTCGCGTGCATGTCGGAATTTATGGGATTTCATTTTGTTGCGTGGAACCCTAATTCTTTTTCTACAACAAGCCTTAGGTACTCCTAATAACATCAGCTATCTCTCAGTGAAAGTCTCGTCAAAATCAGTCTAGTCTTTTCGAAGATTATGCAGAACAGATAGACAGACAAAAATTAGAACAAATAGTTTTTGTTACAAGTACCGTATATACTTTTATACGCATTAGTAAACAGGTTATTTTGACACTACAAACAGATTTTTAAATTTTATTTATTTGTACAACTGTTGAAAAATCAACATTTCTATTTATGACAATAGAAATTCAATTGTGTCTCATTAGCCACAGTTGAGGTATTACAAACTAGGTAGGTATAGTCTCGTGTGAATTATTTTTAAAAGGGTGTCAATTAAATGGTTAGCATAGTATTGTTATTTCTGTGAGCAGAAAAATATAATCGGTGAGCAGAAATAGCTAATTGGTCAGCAACTCATGGTCAGCAAACATTTCAAAATCAATCAGCAATTTATGTCATTCTGGATGGCTGTAATTATTTTTGTACAGCATATTAATTATATAAGCTGCAATCAGCTGCTCATGTTTAATAAAATTTTGGTAAGCACTCAGAGTGTAATATGGGAATATTTTTACATACATTAAATACAAAATCGTTTGACATACCACTCAAAAGATATAAAACTTATTTGGTGTAATATGATGAAAACGCCTACTTTAAAACTTAAAAAAACTTTGTTTTACTCTTTGTAAGTTCTATCGTAGTTATAGGTAATAGTAACCTAAGTAGATAAGTAACTGATTACCACCTGCGCTAAGATAGGTCGACGGAGCCCCGCTTCGCGGGGCTCCTACTTCTGGGTGGTTTAAAAAAAAATAACCACGAAGGCTAAGGCGGGAGCTCCGCTACGCTTCGCTCCCGCCTTAGCCTTCTAACCTAACCTATCCGAGTCGGGGTACTCTGAGTCGGGGTGTTAACCATAATGACGTTTTTTTATATAAATATTAAACGTTAGACCTAATGATTTTCGATACGAACGCACGAACGACAATGAAATAACAATTACACGTGATCAACTCAACTCGTCCATGAATCAAATAGCTGCCTGCTTTTTCTGCCGCTCAATCATGAAATCTTGCCGCTCAAGTAGTTATTTTGCGGACTGAATGTTTATTATGCAGACTCATGTTATTGTTGGCTGCCTATGTATGATTTAATTTTTGACCATTATCAAAATTAGTTGCGGGACAAGAATTGCTGCCTGATTTTTTTTATTGCAAACAAAATCTTTGTATGCTGACCAAATTATTTAAATGCTGCTTTTGGGTGGCTCGCCAAATTTTATAATTGCTGAACCATGTAATTACTTCTCTTTTTAAAACATAATATTTCAACCAGACCCATTTGCTACCGTGCCCATAATGGTAGGTGCACAGATTTTTACGAACAGCACAAATATTTACGAGCCACCAGAAAATATAGGTTGCATTTTATTTAATTCCACATGAACAAAAGTGCTGGTTAAATGTACTAAGTAATATGTGGATTCCACGTTTTCTGTCCCCGAATCAAATTATTTTCAACTAAGTACAATAAGAGCCTGTTTACAGGTTTAATAAGGACTAGGTAGGAAGGTAATAGCCAGTTTCTCGAACGAATCATCATTATCTGCGTAGCCTTTTCCCAACTATGTTGGGGTCGGCTTCTATCTATCCGGATGCAGCTGAGTACCAGCTGGTCGATTCTGTAAAAATCTCACCGTGAAAACTTAGGTGAAGCGAGTTTGTTTTTGCTAGGAATTGACACTATTTATAGCTCACTCCACGCTCACTTCACCGAAGTTTTCACGGTGAGATTTTTACAGAATAGCACCGCAGTATTTTACATAGAGGGACTGCCTGTCTGACCTCCACCTAGATACTGGGTAATACGATACTCTTGGTGAGACTGGTTGTCAGACTTTCGGGCTTCTGATGACCAGTTTCTCGAACGAATATTATCGCAAAATTAATGTGATAACAATTAAGCGCGCGTAAAGCGTTGTGATTGGCTGAATGATTTTTTAACAGTCAATTGCACTAGTTTACATGCGCTTGACGAGTTGTCTCATAAATTTAGCAATCATTTTCGTTCGAGAAACTGCACCCTAATTGCAAAAACAGTTTTAATCACAATTCGAGAGTTTTGAAGGATAATGCTAATCCATTGCTTCATAGGTTTTAAAAATTCGTCTACTCAAAAACGTAAATAACGCATTGAGCAAGGGTGAACTTTCAAAATTATACCCATTGCGATCAAATGTCATTTTATCTCTGTTACCTACGTAAAAAAAAAATATCCCGCTGGCTTAACGTGCAAAAAAAAATCCTAGGTAGAAAAAATATCTATGAATGAAAAGACGTAATCAGAGAGGTACCTAAGTGATCCTCAAGATATATCTAAGCACACTAGTAGAAAAATACCTGCCGGCTGTCGCTGAAAATTAGCGCTGGCGCTGTCTCGCAAAGGGTCGCAGCATTATGCTGACGGATGGGCGTTTTGCGTGGATGTGACGTATATTTCCCCCCCAACTAGTTCTTATTTTGTGTTTGTGTTAAGTATGTACACACAAATCCTTTTATAATTAATTTTTAACCTTTTATTAACTAGACACGTATTATAAAACCCAGCCACGCCCAGCCACGTGTTTGTGAAAGTGAAATTCAACCCCCAAAAGTCATTTATAGACAAAAGGGTTCAAACTATTTGTTTCTATTTGACAACTAGAAACTCTTTGAACAAAAAAAATAAGCCACTTTAAGATTGTACTGCCGGTCGATTCTGTAAAAATCTCACCGTGAAAACTTAGGTGAAGTGAGTTTGTTTTTGCTAGGAATTGTCACTATTGACAGCTGCGTCCACGCTCACTTCATCTAAGTTTTCACGGTGATATGGTTACAGAATCTGAAACGGTTTAAAATGAGCGTTGTAAAATGATTGTCTGAATGGCTGGGTCACCTTGCTGGACACTGATGTCACACTTCAGATGTATTTATTGATAACTATAAGTTGTAAATTTTTATTCTGAATGGTTTTTACTCTGTTGTATGTTGTGAAAGTATGTCTCTCACTTCAGCATGCTTCTTGGAAACAACGGCCTCTTCCAGCTGTTTCCATTGAATTCTATCACGAGCCACTCTCCTCCAGTTCGCCCGCTATTAGTTTTATCTCGTCCTCTCGTTTTCTTCTTTTCCGTTAACTATTTATAAAGATTAACAATAGTAACCTAGGTTTTGAAAGGCTTTCATCAAAACATGATTAATGATAGCTGCGTGAATGATTACCATAGTGCGAACTTGTTAACTATTGCGTAAGTGTTTTATAAACCACGTCGTAATAATATTGCGTAGCAAAATGTTTCAATAGAACGCCAAAGTAAAAAAATAATGAAACTACCTACACTATATTAAAGTTAAAAACAATTTTGGCCTTCGCATTGTTCTAGTTTTGCAAAATAAATAGTTTATCATGTTTCAGAAATTAATTGCCTCTGGAAGTAAGTAGGTAACCCGTAGAAAATTAATTTATTAGTTAATTTTTTGCTTAGAAAAATGCCTGGTCGATTTGATTATTTCAATACTTAGTTATTATCACACTGCCCTCTCATATTGGGCATTTTTCATACTGCCCGGGCATTTTTTATTATGTCCTTATAATCACTTGGTCCATGACATATATATGTGTTTGTGTATATTTATCAAGAAGATTATTTAATTAAACTTAACATACTACTAAATACACAATAAGTAAATTATAAAATGTTAAGTACCTGAATCTATAAATTGTCTCTAATTGTGATACACGTAAAACTTATTTATCTATTTATTCATTATTTGTAGTCTTAAAATATGATCTCATAATAAATATTAAGTGTTTGTAATAATATCACCTAAGTAAATATAACTTTATCTAAATGTAATAACAGTACTTATTTGAAGAAAATAGCTACCTTTTTACCAATAATAGAATGATTTATGTTATTATTATTAATTTTTTATTCGAATGTAATTATTCAGTTTTCATGTCTAATTTTATTTTAGTTTCTAAGATTTAGATTTTTAACTTTAAGTAAGATATGGACAGACGCCAGCATATCAAGCTACCACAATCTGTCAAATTTCTTTAATAGATTTTCAACTTTATCGCTAAAGCATAAGGTTCAAAGTTGATTGGGAAAATTTGACAGTTTCGGGTAGCTTGATGTGCTGGCGTCTGTATCAAACAACATTTTTTGCTGTGCCCTGTCAGGTCCACAAAGGCTTTAAGCCTTTTTGTTAACATCTTGTTTTACGTCCTGGAACGCAAATAAATTTATTTATTTATTTGGTTCACCAACAAATTGTGTACACTATTTTAAGCAATTTAAACAAAAGCAACAATCGGAGTAAAGTGTAACAATCACTTATAGGTAAACTCTGCATGCACACAAATAGTTGTCGTAACTTAAAAAACATAGGAATAAAAGACTATGTGAATGTGTATGTATGTGTGTGTGTTGTGTGTGTGTGTGTATCTATGTGTAAGTTGCACTGATTAGAACTTAATAAATTATAAACTAAATTAAAACAAACAAATTAAAAAAAAATCAAAACCGACTAAAACAGAATAAATGAATATGAATATGAAAAACACCTCTGTCTACCCCCGCGATAAATACAGTCGTAATGTTACATCAGTCTCAACAGTAGTCAAATACCCTATTGAAGACAAAGAGGTACCTACGTAAAGCAACAAAAAAAAAGTCTTAGCCTCACTACAGTTCTCGTGTCAATGGCACATTAAGGGTTAACACGTATAACCAGCATTATTTTACTCGGCAAAAACATAAAATGAAAATGTTACTGCGGACTGAGGGCGGGGGCTATAAATCCGTGCGACGACGGTACAGTCGCAGCGACAAATCGTTGATGGCGTTTTCATATGAGCGATTATTAGATTGATATTCGTTTCCTTGTGTTTGTGTTATTTTTTGTGTGGTTCAGAAGAGATGTGCTTGCGTTATGTTGTTGTTTTTTGTGGTCTTATCTGTAAGAACCCAATTACAAAACGATTTTGAAATGATGATACCTATTGTAATTTTCGTAAGTATTCATTTATTTTATTTTTAGTGTAATTTTTTGTCTCTCTCTCAAAATCCTTTTAGCATGAATCTTTGAACCTAATTAGCAATCCCGTAACAAAAGGGCCTAGACAAAGTGGACTTCTATCAGTCAAACTCAAACTTAAAGCATTTAATTCAATAAAACCGGTATGTTTACTTTGGAATGGGCAATTCAAACAGGTATGTTTGAATTGCCCATTCCAAAGCGTAGTAGGTATCTATGGAGAAGAAAGGGTAAGAAACTTCATGATTGAAAAGTCAAACATATATGGGACAGACTTATTAAGCTACCGTAAAGCTTAGGGGCTGCCTGCACGAGCGAGAGGAACGCGGCGATATTATCGTCATGCCACGTGTTTCTATACACTCTCTTAAAACGTGTCTCCACACGGCGACACCATCGCCGTGAAAATTTGATGGCATGGCAAGACTATCGCCGCGATTCTCTCGCTCGTGGAGGCAGCCCCTTAAGTAAATCCTTTTGAAAGTCGTTGTAGAAATACGAAACACTTTGAAAGCGATTGCCATTTGTCATATTAAATTAGGTACCAATTCTTTCAGATATGCAAAAAGCAATTGCAATAAGACCACTGCCCAAAGGAACACCTCAATGACATTATTACGTCATCAAGGGAGACAATCGTGTGCCCCAACCACATCAGAATAAACCTCGTTAATTCTCCTCCAGGGGTAAACCATTCCCCCTTCACCCATTATTTACCAATGCAATAATTATCAATTACCTCCCAAGAGTCTGAGTTGTCTCTGTTAATATTTAAGTGAAGTTTCTAATTCTGGGTGCTTTACGCTAGCATAGGCTGTATTATGGATAATGTCAATCGTAAATACCGGCGTTGGTTAATGTTTTGTTCAAATTGAGGCCTCCCATGGCACTTCTTCAATCACCTTCCTTGACGAATTGGTGACCGCTATTACTGTCGTTTTTCGCTGCCAATTGTTGTGATGGCCCACTAGTGAAGGCCTCGCGACCCATGCTGACGCGAGGCTTTAACCACTGGGCTTGGGGTTCAAATCCCGGCAAGTACCTACACAATGAGCCTATAACGTTCCCGCTACTAAGACAGGCCCACAGGTCACAGGTCCACACACAGCACAAGGCATAGGTCCTCTCTGTGACAGGGAGTGGGCCGTAATCCACCACGCGGACTCAGTGCATGTTGGTAGATGTCACATGTCTTCGAATATTTAATAATTTCCTTTACCGTTTTGAGAGCAGTGGTGATGAAAGTTAGTCGCGGCAGTTACCACCACTGCTTACTGCTCGAGTACCGATGTGCCTTTTTCAATTCATATGTACAGACGCCAGCACATCAAGCTACTACAATCTGCCAAATTTCTTTAATAGATTTTGAATTTTATCGCTAAAGCATAAGGTTCAAAGTTGATTGGAAAAATTTGACAGTTTCGGGTAGCTTGATGTCTGGCGTCTGTACTTTTTGAGTTTATCATGGATATTAACTGACATCGATGAAGGAAAACATCGTGAGGAAACTTGAACTTCTACTTCATGTAAGTTTGATATTGCCAGCCCGTCTTGAGGAAGCGTGGTGATCAATGCTGGTGCCTTCTTTGTATGAGAAGAGGTTGTTGCCCTGCAGTGGTACAGACGCCAGCACATCAAGCTACTACAATCTGTCAAATTTCTTTAATAGATTTTCAACTTTATCGCTAAAAAATAAGGCTCAAAGTTGATTGGGAAAATTTGACAGTTTCGGGTAGCTTGATGTGCTGGCGTCTGTACAATAATAGGCTGATATTATTGTTATTATAATGTTGCGAAGTTAGTTGATTTAGGACTTCTTAGGTGTTCAACCCAAGCGACTTTAGTTGGCGAGTTATGTCTACGTGCCTAAACACACTATGCCGAAGGTACGCGACCGAAGTTCGGCATGATTACGCCTGCAATGCTATTTATTAACACAACGTAATTTCGGCATAATGTGTCGTCAGTAATTAAAATAGCATTGCAGGCAGGCGTAATCATGATAGATGTCAATCATCATAGATGGACGTTTAATTTATATCTAATGGTAACTGTTTATTATATTAATCATTAATGCTTTATTTATTTATTTATTTTATAATTTATGTACACACACTAAAATACATATGTACTTACATACATGCTTTGTATTTGGATTCAAGTTAATTACTACGTATTTAATCATAACATAATATTTAAATACAATATCATGTTTTATCGAACTAAATTACCGTTACTAGTTAAGTTGCGTACTATTAAAATGTTAAATTCACATTGAAATATCTTGATTTATTTTGTAATAGCTTACAGGTGGAATGTGGGGGTATCATAGGTACACCTCTGCCAAACCCTTCGGGCCATACAGGCGTGATGTTATGTTATAAACTAGCTTCTGCTCGCGACTTCGTCCGAAATATCTCCCTCCCCCTATTCACCCTCTTAGGGGTGGAATTTCGAAAAACCCATTCTTAGTGGATACCTACTCTTCACAAAGAACATAACCTCCAAATTTTATGTCTCTAGGACCAGCGGTTTAGGCTGTGCATTGATATATTAGTCAGTCTGGACTTTCAATTTTTTTTTTTTCATGAGCATCTTGTCCAAACATTTTAATTCTATGCGAAAAAAAATGGGGGTTCTAACTTTTGTACTCGACGGCACATATTATTAACATCTCACAGCTACTTACTTTGAATTTACGTGTTGGAGGCGTCAATCTTCTGTCTCACTGCGGATTTCATTAAGTAGCCTTAATTTGTAGAACCTAAACAAAGATCTTTTACTTCCAAAATGAATGTGTTTATCATCTACTTCTAGGAATACGAGGGAGATAAACAATGAAAAGAAGAAATGTAATTAAAACAGCAGTAAAATGTAGGAATAACTATTTACTATGCTACAGTCAGTGTAGAACCGGTCAATATTGCTACAATTAGGGGAGGTCTATATCCAGCATTTAAACTCTAACTCAAAACATTTATTTAAATCGTTGTCTAGGAGTCGCTCACTTATTAATATGAAGCTTAATAAGTGAGCGACTCCAAAGCGTAGTACATAGGTATCTATGAAGAAGAACGGACAAGAAACTCCATGGACGCTCTTTTTAAATACATAATTGTGTTGTTACAAAATATTAGTTTCATCATTATCTAATATTGAATTTATAATTATAAGAACTACGTGACAGTGGACGTTTTTTGGATGAAATGATGATGCTATGATTACATTCAATCCGAGATGCCAAAGGATATGACTTTGGTCCAGTTCACTTTTGGGCATAAAGATGATTACATACCCTATACCAGGACATCAGGTACCCCATACCCTTATGAGCCGATAAACAATTGGTTAATCACATGTTCTGACATAGAAATTGAAAATTGAAAGAAAGAAAAATATTTTTTATCACATCTATTCAAAAAGAGCTAGTGTGTTCTTTGTAAACAGGGACTAAAATAGCTTTTTAATCCCTAGGGACTAAAAATGATTTGATTTTGGAATGTGGATATTGTTAGTAAAAGTTCCAATCACCAAAGATATCAATCACGAACATTGTATGAACAAGTAATAGGTCGTATGATAAAGTAAATCGCGCGCGAGCCAAGTTAAAAAAAAAAGTTTATGAAAAAATAAAAAACTCGCGAAAAGCATTCTGCCTTCGTTCGTAATTGTCTACTCAAAATTGTATGTAAATAAGTAAACGTACTATTCTTATTCATAAGTTGCACTTACTTAATTTTTCGTAGAGGGTGATAAAAAATAGGGTGTCCACCTTGGGAACAACACTATTTTCAGTTCGAGTGACGTACTTTAAACCCAGAGAGGAACGGAGTTCTAAAGTAGAATCCTCCGCTCCGCTCTGGATTCAAAGAAACACTCGCCTTCAAAATTGGCAAACAATCTACTATTATTTGGGACACATAGAGGAAATACAAACGGTAAAAAGGAGCACTTAAACAAATAAAGTTACAATAAAAAACAACCAAAAAAATAAATAAATCAAAAAATAAAAAGACATGTGTGAGGCCCGTCAGGGCCGAAGCCTGCCGGGTCAGCGGGATTGTCCGAAAGGGTAACCGTTGGCCCGGAACATAAAGTGCTAAGGAAGGAACACGGGTGGGTTTTAGTCAGTAAGAGTCTGACACTCCCTTCCGCTCCACCCAGAGCGGGAGGAGTCATTTGATGATTACCCATCCTGAAAAAAAAAGGCCAAAAGGGCTGTTATCTCAGCATAATGCTGCGATATTTAAAAACCTACCTGTACACCATACAGAAGTAGCGTAAAATGAAGTCAGTACATTATCCATAGAAGTATGTAAATACTCGTACCTACCTATGTGTATGAAGCGTATATTTTACGGGCCATAAAGGCGTAAGGTCCTTATTTGAATAACATAGCGCAATTTGTATTCGCACGCAACAAACATGTAATTGTTTGCGATAATGTATTATTTATTTGCAAGAGGTTTTTATGTATGTTCTTGTTTATATCGTTTTGGGTCGGTAATTAAGATTGTGCTCCGTGACTTAAATAGCGGAGCCTGTTACTTCCAAAGTATTAAAGCTCCTGCAAACAGGTGCGACGCGCGACGCGATTCGCGCGTGACACATAAGCACCGCTCGTTGCGCGACTTGCGGTGCTTTTGCGTCGCGTGTCGTGTCGCGCCTGTTTGAAGGAGCCCTTATGCGGGTTGCAGACCAAGAGCTAAGCTAAGTTAGTTTAGCTTAGCTTGCATAGCTGACGCAGTTTCTCATACTTGTGTTCAGACCGCAAACTATGTAGAATTGTAGAAGTATGAATAATTACCTCAGTTATAGTAAGCTAGACTAACTTAGCTTAGATCTTGATCTGCAACCCGCATGATGGAAGCACTATTTTATTTTTGCATTTAATAAAAAGTCCCCCAGACCGAATTTCGGTCATGGCAACCAATCCCAGCGGAGACCCAGCTATCGGCTATTTCATTTTTGCATTTTAATACAGTCATTTGGTGCTCAAAAAGGGGGGTAAGTACCTGGAAAGTTTTCCGGGAGCTTAGAAACTTGGTGACTTGTTTGATTTCGACGTGCTCTTTTTGAATGTCAACTGTGTCATCTCGTATCTTTGCCGCTTTGCCGCTCGTACCGCCATATTGGAAAAATGCCGCTCAAAAACGTCAAGTTTTTTGACAATATCGTCTTTCGGACTCATTTGACATGGCAAATTTTCCCTAGTTTAATTTTGTTTATTTCATAACTGTTTTCATCGTGAAATGAGTTGGAAAGGAAATGTTGTCAAAAACGCCAAAGATGGCAAAATGAAAATTCTGAACGAGCACATCAAAATCAATATAACTAACAACATTTAAAACCCCCCGGAAAACTTTCCAGATAAAACTACCAAATGGCTGGACTAATTGTGCTTTGGCATTATGAAATAGCTTTATTGCTTGAAAATTAAGCAATGTTTGATGTTTGGCTTTAATTAATATAGTCCAAAACAACACATTATCTCCCTATATTTTCCCCATTACTTGGACTCAGGATCTGTTAGAGGGACTGGGCTAATCCACCATGCAGGCCAGTGCGAGTTGGTTAAAGTCACATGTCTTCGAATTTTTCGTTCTAATTCGTGTCCTCAGGATGTTTTCCTTTACCGTTTTGAGAGTAGTAGTGATGAAATAATTTACACAAAGCACTTGCACTTCAAGCACTTCTTGCACTTCTTCTTGTCAAGCACTTTTTTATGCTGAGCGTTGGCCGTTTTGCGTAGATGTGACGCATACTTTCTCCCAAATTGTTATTTTTGTTTTTCTGTTGTTTGTGTCTTTTATTTTTATGCGTCATGTTTGCCGCAAATAAACGTATTTTCTTTCTTTATTTTCTTCTTTCTAATTGCCTACCTGGGTTCGATCCTACGATCTCCAAGTTGTAAGTCGCAACCTTTTCCGCTGGTCTAAAACTGATCACTCCATCTTCCGTCATAGTCTGCTGGGGAGTTTGTTGCGCCACTTCTTCTCCCCAGCGAAAGCACTAGGAAGTGGTGAAGGGCGGGCGTTTTGGGGGACTGTCTTTTGTAATTTTGACGTTCGAAAAGTGCTGATTCTGATTCTCAGCCTAATTTGAATAAATGACTTTTGATTTGATTTGAGTCAAACTGAAATCAATTTTTGAATTTCAGCCTTAGATTTCACTTGATAATACCAGCCTATTACTGTCATACTGCGATGTAAAGGTCTCATCTCATACAGAGAAGGTACGAGCATTGATCACCACGCTTGCTCAAAACGGGTTAGCAATTTGAGACTTATATTAACTATAAGTTCAGGTTTCCTCACAAGGTTTTCCTTCAGCAATATCAGAAATGTCCAAGACGAACTCAGAAAGCACATTAGGATTGAAAAATCACTTATCATGAGATTCAATGGAAATAGCAAACGGGACCCATCGTTAATACCTAAAAAATGGTATATTAAACTGGGATCCAACGAAAATAAATCGACTTGAACCCACAACCCCGAATTTCACCTAAAACCTGAATATTTTTCTTAACCCAACACAAACCAACTCGACCGTAGCTTATAAAATCCTTCTTAAAATTCAAACACATTATCCTAATCCATGTTACATTGTAATTATGTTAAATAATCTCTTAATATATGCGTAAAAGTCTCGTAGGTCATCGTTACACGAACGGATTCTACTTCTAATCTTATTATGTAAAATTTTAAGGTTCAAGACCTCAGGGCTTAGGAAGGAATGAATAATGAATTTGTATAGAGGAGATAGGTAGGTACTGCTTTTTTTTGCTGAAACTTTTATCATAAAGGGGACTGGCGCGCATAGCCGTTTCTCAATTATGTGGGGGTCGGCTTCCAGTCTAACCGGATGAAGCTGAATACCAGTATTTTACATGAGCGATTGCCTATCTGACCTCCACAACCCAGTTACTGGGAAATACGATACGCCTTGGTAAGACTGGTTGTCAGACTTTCGGGATTCTGACTACCCGTAACGACTGTCAAAGATCCAATAATGACAGCCGGGACCAACGGCTTAACGTGCTTTCCGAGGCACGGAGGGGTCTCGGTATGTAAAGATGGTCCATCCACATACCAACCTCGGCAAGCGTAGCTTAACCTGATCGATCGACCTGTGCGGCTGTTATTATTTAGCCACGGGCTCAATTTTACTAATCCATAATATATACTGTACCTACAGGTATCCATACTAATATTATAAATGCGAAAGTGTGTCTGTCTGTTACCTCTTCACGCTTAAATCGCTTAACCAATTTAGATGAAATTTGGTGTAGAGATAGTTTGAGTCCCGGGAAAGGATATAGGATAGTTTTTATCCCGATATTCCCACGGGATCGACACTAATGCGGTTGAAACCGCGGGGCGCTGCTGGTATTTTATATAAACCGTTCAGGCTAGTTCGTTTATTAATGAAATCTGTCTTTTTCTGTCGTGTAGGGAGGAACTAGTAGGCAGAGGCTACATGAATATAGCTCATGCATAGAATATTGCTCATGCATAAGCATAGCATCATCAGCCTATAATGTTCCCACCGCTGGGATACAAGCCTCCTCTCTTGTAGGCATAGTGGAGTGGACTGTAATCGCGGGCCCCGTGCGTGTTGGTGGATGTCACATGTCTTCGAACTTTTGGTTCTAGGACATGCCGGTTTCCTCACGATGTTTTCCTTCACCGTTTTGAGAGCAGTGGAGATGAAATTATTTACACAAACTAAAGCACCTGTCTAGGTTCGAACCTACGGCCTACCAACTCGTAAGTCGGGGCCGTTACCACTGGGCCACCAGTGCTCTTGCTAATATAGCTCGTGCTGCTGAAAGAAAGGTAAGTCAGTCATCGATGTTGAAAAAACTAGCCAACAGCCCACCGTAAAGAGATGTCAGCCTCATATGAAGGGGCCAATTAGGGCCAAAGCCTGCCAGGTCAGCGGGATTGTCCGAAAGGGTTACCGCTGGCCCGGAACATAAAGGGTTAAGGAAGGAACACGGGTGGGTTTTAGTCAGTAAGAGTCTGACACTCCCTTCCGCTCCACCCACAGTGGGATCATTTGATGATTTCCCATCCTCAAAAAATATAAAAGGGCGGACGCGCATGAGTGTACTGAATCGCAAATTTCCTTTAATGAGCTCCAATAAGTAGGTATGTTAGGTCTATTTAAAGGTTAATGGGATGCTTTATGAACATTCGGAATCATACCCCGTTTGACATCATTATTTTATTGTATGTACAAGACAAAACCGTGGACCATTTTCGTGACCATAAACAAGAATTTCGCTTCTATAAATTAATTATTCTTATAGCCCCAACCTTTTTTATGTATAATTAAGAATGTTACATCCAATGTTTTGAGTGCCGTGCTTATCTACGGATTCATTAAGAGCTGCCTATTTATAAAAGTCTCTTTAAGCTTTTATGGCTTTAAATGCTTGTTTAGGAGATCAAATTAATTTGAAAGCGTCGTGTTAAGCTTTTTGTGTGCTTCCAAAGATAAAGATATTTTATTTTGCAAATATGGGTACATGGTGATAAAGGGAGATAGGTTCAGCCATATTTTAAGGCATGCAAAAGTTACAAAAATTAAAACGAATCCACTAAACTATAACTAAATACTAAACTATACAAACAGAACAAGAAACAACACAAAATCAAACATAATTCCTTTTTTAAATATTATTGTAAACTGTCAATTTTATTCATCAATCAAGAATTATTTTACGCTATAGTATGCTTTGACTGTCAAAAAGCTGTGCAGCCTCCTTTGTGTCTAAATATTTTGGATTTTGTTAAGTTGGTCTTTAGAGTTTTATTTGCCAATTGCATGATGTCAACTACATCTGAGCGACTGTCGTGTGTCCCTTCATCCTTGATTTTGTTTTTCAATCGGCTTATTTTTGTAACTCAGAACTTTAGACATAAGCGTTTACAACGTACGGCATTTCATACAAACTTTCAAGTTAAAAATCTGTTTAAAAAATTTAACAGATTGTAATAGCTTGATGTGCTGGACCACCATAAAATTACAAATAATTTATAAATGTAGAAAGCCTTGCTAGGAGAAACTGCGGTAAAAGGAAATTCACGAAATCTTACCTCTTTTACACAAAAATACACACATATCATCAACAATTCACGAGGCACTAACAGCGCATTAGATAACATATGTGTATAGGTACATTATATATTAAACGAACATGTACCACAGTGTGTATGAACAAGTACTAAGCTGCAAGCAAGCGGTTGAGCTGTTTCCGAATGTGGTTAAGAAGCTTACGGGTATATTTACCGGTGTCACGTGCTACTCAACTGTCTTCAAATATGATGCAAGAGGTATATTTTCAACACAAGTAGTGGATTAGTGTTGACACCAACAAAAACATTATACCCGTTAAAGACACCTAAAGTAGGTATGTAGCTTGTAAAATGTCACACCGACAACAAAAAAAAACAGTTATAGACAGTAATAATTGATTTATTTACCACACCTGATACCACCAAAGCGATTCAAGATACCATATTTTAATGTCTTTGTTTTAGACAGACATTTGGTGCCGATACTGTTGTTCACAAACTAATTTTAAGTTCAGTGTATCATTTTCTGTATAATTTCATTAAGAAAAGGACAGAAGATAAATTATAGTTTAGTCCTGTCAAATTAATCAGCGCCTGACGTAAATTGACGTAATTCTAGTTTTTTTTTTTTTTTTTAAATGTTGCCCCACACTAGGAATTACTCCTGTATCGTGGGTGCGTTTACAAAAATTTAAATTCACATACACAAACAGCCAGACCCGGAACAACTACCTGTAGGCAATACAAATATTTGTTCCGTGCGGGAATCGAACCCGCGACACGCAGCGCAGCAGTCGATCGCTCAGCCACTGCGCCAACCGTGTCGTCAAAGCAAGTTGGCAAGTTATAAATCACCTCTAAATTTGTATGGAGTAGTGTCAAGAAATAAAGTAGGTAAGTAAAAAGTAAGTAAAGTAGAAATAAATAAATAGATAAATCTTAAGTTACGGTTAACTATTTTACAGTATACTAGAGAATAGCTTGGAGTTTACATAACACACATAGTCACACACAGAACACACAAACACACCACACACACATATTGCACATTGCTCGCAGAACAGATGGCCGATGGGGCCGAAAGGTTGTGGAGTGGCGACCGCGTACCGGAAGACGTAGCATTGGAACGCCTCCCACAAGGTGGTCCGAAGACCTTGTGAAGGCCGCAGGAACCCGTTAAGCACAGAACCGGTCGAAGTGGAGGTGCTTGGGGGAGGCCTATGCCCAGCAGTGGACATCTTTCGGCTGAAATGATGGAGATGATGACACATAGTCAGCCTATAATGTTCCCACTGCTGGGACACAGGCCTCCTCTCTGTGAGAGGGAGTGGGCTGTAATCCTCCTCACAGGCTCAGGGAGTCAGGGAATTTAGGTGTGATATTTTAATTTATGCCCAAGAACCTAGATAAACATCGTACCTTTAACGATTCAGTGTCCTATAACGTAACATCTAGGCTATCGGGATATCTATGAATAAATAACGAGGCATAACATGAGTAATACCTAATATAATACCGACCCCCTTAACGCCTCACCATATATATTCGCTCCCAGCTCTCTCTCCTTAATATTTAATTCAACTGCAATAATGCAAGTCGATACGATTACCGTATACCTTGCGGAAAAACCGAGGTGCGTAAAATATACAAGAAAACAGGTAAACATTTCTTGCGATGGCAGGGAGCCAATATTTACGGAGCTAACACGATCCTAAGGGAAATAGTGTCGAATATGAGCCGTATTCCACCGTCTTGTTTGCACGCGATATAAAAACTAGACGGTGCGGTTTCTTTTACTTCCTTTTTGTTTGTTTTTTCTATTTTAACTAACATTTGAGGGGAAATCTTGCTGTTTGGTTCATCCGGATATTAGATTTAGTATTTGCAGTAACAGTTTGACATGACATCGCGGCTTTTTATCCTGAAGGGTAAGGTAGATGTGACCTGTAACAGGTACACATTTTTTTTTTTTTTTTGAGAATGGTAAATCGTCAAATGACTCCTCCCGCTCTGGGTGGAGCGGAAGGGAGTGTCAGACTCTTACTGACTAAAACCCACCCGTGTTCCTTCCTTCGCCCTTTATGTTCCGGGCCAGCGGTAACCCTTTCGGACAATCCCGCTGACCAACAGGTACCTACACCTTAAAACCCAATTTAACACTTGGCCCGATCTGGAAATCAAACCCAGGACCTCATGCTCATCAGTAGCGCTTGCGACTACTACACCAATGAGACAGTCAACAGTTTGAGTTGACGAAAAAAAATATATTCAATAATTTCGAGGCTTCTAAAAACACTGCGCCGTTAATCTCAACGTATTTTTAAAGCTTGAGGAAGGTAAAAGGTAGGTAGGTATTTTCTAGAAAAATATTTGCAAACAGCTGTACATATATGTAGATCAAACAGAATTATATTTAGTTCACATCAAAAAGGGTATTTTCGAAAGGTTAAATAACTAAAATAAAATAAGAACCTTTGATAACTATTTTCCACCTGATGCTTATAATAACGACGAGGCATAAAACATAGTTGGCAAAATTAAAAGTACCATATTCTGCAAAGTCTTAAAATAGTAAAAAGTAAACAAAACTGTCAAAGGGTACTTGGAAAATAATCCTTTCAATGTCCAAATATCAAATTATTAAATACTTGGAAAATCCTTCCAATATCCAATTATGAAATTATTAAATACTTGGAAAATCCTTCCAATATCCAATTATGAAATTATTAAATACTTGGAAAATCCTTTCAATGTCCAATATCAAACTATTACATCAAACGTAGGTTCCTTAGTATAGGATGTGCAGTTGGAATTTAATTAAATCCATCTTTATTACCAAATAATTAAAATCAAAAGTCATATATTCAAATTAGGCTATGAAACAACACTTTTCGAACGTCAAACTAATTTTAGTAACAGAGTAAAGTGATGAAATAAAATAAAGTTATTTCATAACCCACAACATAGTATACTCCAATACTACGGGAAAGAGGAAATAAATAAAACATTCATAAACAATAACAAATTCCTACATAGGAGATGTTTACAAGCCAAGCCATAGGCTTTAAAAGCCCCGGCTTTTAGTGGCCGTGCGCCATTACTTGTGAATGTTGTTTCACGCCACTTATGTGCTTTTAGATAATGTTATATACTATGCACTAGTTTTAAAACGTCGTATATAAGCTTAAGTTACATTAGCTAGCAATACTCACAGACGTGAGCGATGGACATGATTGATGTCTAAATTATTGTAGAAATGTAGAGGAACCCTGAGGCACACATTTTGTATTCGATTGGAGTTACAATACAGACGCGCGCCTTTCGATCGTTATAAAGTGCTTCCTTTGTTTTAGGTTCCGTGAGTAAAAAGGGCACTTTGGCAAAATCATAAAAGGATAACTTAATGGACAGTTAACTGTTAAGTTATTTATATCAAATCCCATTGGTGAAGGATTTTTCAGTTATCTTTTTGTCAGTGCTAAAATACCAATTAACCAATCCAAAATCATTGTTACTCTCAACCAAAGCACCTGCTATCTCCGGGTCAGCGGGATTGTCCGAAAGGGTTACCGCTGGCCCGGAACATAAAGGGCTAAGGAAGGAACACGGGTGGGTTTTAGTCAGTAAGAGTCTGACACTCCCTTCCGCTCCACCCAGAGCGGGAGGGGTCATTTGATGATTTCCCATCCTGAAAAAAAAAAAATCCAAAACCAATCCCAATCTCGTTGACCTACGTAGTGCAGCGAAAAAAAGAAAACACGGACTGTCTTCGCCATATTATGATTCATAATGTTATCCTTTTATGATTCTGCCAAAGTGGCCTTTTTAGGCCCCCTGGTAAGAACTTTAACATTTTGTTTTAATTCTCCCTGTACACATTCGAAAGAACATTACACGCATCTAAAAAATTATCTATATATGTAAATAAAACAAAGTCTGGTTAGTTATAACTTTAACCATTTATAACTCAAGAAGAAGAACGGCTTGACCGATTTTTATGATGTTTGATTTGTTGGATTTCTCCACCCCGAATAGCAGAACAACTCTCCCACTCCTCCTTCTTATCTCGTGTCTCACTTCCAATATCTATGTTCTTCTCACGCTAAGAATCTGCGTTCTTCTAACAATCTTCTCCTACTCTGTCCTTCTCATACCTCTGACTTTGTTCATTCTTCCTTTCATATTCAGTCCATTCTTCTTTGGAATGCACTTCCTCTAGATATCAGGACGGCCACCAGTCGGTATGCATTTAAGCGGAAATTGCAGAGTTATTTTCGAAACAAATAGCGTAGAGTCATCTCATAACCTCTCTCCTTTGAATTTGTGTATTTTATATATATATATATATATATTATAAGTATATATTATAGTAAATAGTATGTAAATGTATATAACCTATTTATGTATTTGTGTACCTAGTTTTAATAGATTTTTTTTTTTATCATTGTTCCTCTCACACAAAGCACCTGCCATCCAATCTCTTCACCACCCTTGGTTGACTGGTAGAGAATGCCTAAGGCATTAAGTCCGCCTTTGTACCTTTTTGTGCGAAAAGTTTAAATAAATAAATAAATAAATAAATAACTATAAAAACATGGGAAAAATTCACGAAAAAAATAATAATTAAGATAATTCATTTTCTCATACATTTAGGCTGTATGAAGTTTGCCGGGTCAGCTAGTAATTAAATAAACTAAAAAAAATATATCCTGATTTTTTTTTGCGGTAATAGGCCGCTGGTAATTTAGTTACTTAATTGAAATAACAGTCCAAAAATTTTTTTTTGTTTAAGTAAATTTCTCAGACGTAATAAAAAAAAATAAGATATTCTAGACTCTTATTTCAAATAACTACACTAACTGCTGTCTATTACCCCAAAAAAGAATCATAATTTTTTTTTGGTGGAGTATAGGTATCTAGTTAATTCAATTTGACCTTGAAGATATACGGTTTAGTTTGACATTTTAGTACAAAACTCCACACTATGTTCAAAACTCCTATGAAATGCAGTAATAACAAATCGTGTTTAAAAAAAAACAGTGGCACTCCGGGAGTGCCGACAGAAGTGAAAACTTGAACAATTACGTGTGTATTTTGTGAATCGTCTTATAAACAAAACACGCGCGTTACCGGCTACGGCCATCCGTCTTACGAATTTTCGATCATTCACGTGTCTTGACGCGAGTTTAACATTTTTTACCCATTACAAAAAAGTGTACAACGCCGCTAAAGAAGTTTCACTTCAAAAATATATCACTCGAAGGAACTTACAACTCATCCATGTCAATTAAAAGACCTCACAACACGGTCCCATTCGCCACAATAATTAGCCATTTCATGTGAAATAGCTTCTAATGCTTCATTTCCTATTCCGTTCCTTATAATGGTTCTTTGGGCAATTAAAAGAGAAAATGGCGGCCAATTACTAACATGATTCTGCATTAGTGAATCAGCATTTGTATGTGACTTCATTGTGGAAAAGAATTCGGGGTTCGCATATATGAATGTGGATTGTAGAGTTAAAGTTTTACTGGAAGTGCTATTTAGTAATTACGGACAAAAATATATAATTATTATTATATTCTTATAATGACATCTTATAGTTTTTGAATGTTTTGGTCTGTTTCCAATTTGGTCATGTGCAGCTGACTTCATGGTTGGCTAAATGTGGAGTGTCTTGCACAGCTATTTAGTAAGACTTACCTCACACAAAAACTTTCAAAATTGTTAATTATAACATACACAGTTACGCACAAAGCACGAGAAACTATTTTCCAATAATAGTGTACAAACATGTATGAAAAAAGGGATTGAAGATTTTCATACGAAGACTGGCAAGTCTAGCTGTGCGCCATTTTGTTTTTTTTTTTCAAAATGGCGGCTACACCTGATACCTATATAAATCAATAGCTGACATCAATGCAAACAGAAAACAATAGGACCAAACCCCGTAAAGCATCACGTTTCCAAGATATCAACGTTCAAAGTTGATCATGTAGGTTTCATGAGTAGCCGCGATTTTGTAAAAAAATAAAAATGGCGGACAGGCAGGTGCTACGGACCTTCAAAGCCTTTTGCTGTAAGCGGCTTTTTGTCCAACTTCAAAAATCTGAAAACTCCTCCTCGACTCCCTAGTTGAGTGACTTGTGTGGAATATGATTTCTATTCTGTTTCTATTTTTTTTGGCCAGCATGACAACCAAACAAATGACGGTGTCCCAAAAAACAAAAAACTTCAGGCTGTAACCAAAAAACTTTTTCAACAGCCACTTCCATAAACATTGGATGAGTAATCGCGCCGCTATTCCATATTGAATATAGTTAGCGTGTAAAATGTTGGAAACAGGCTGTTTTCGGTTTAATGGACGGTTCTCACGACACAGCCGGTTTCCCGTGAACCATGACTCACTACTATGGAAGCACGTAGCCCTTGAGCTTCGCCAAAGTTTTTAATATCTACTTAATTAAATGGTAGTATAGTAAATTGTTTTTTTTTATAGTAAGGTCAATAAGGTATACTTATGTCGTTGCGTTTTTTATGTGGGATAGAGTTTCACAGCATGATTTTGATGTTTGTTTCCTTGGCTTGGGGAGTGGTATTGTACACAATGTAAAAAATAGGAAGTAAAGGATGTATTTTGTATGAGTTGTTTTAATTCTTGGGACTGCTGTGTTATTGTATATATATATGTTAAGTTTACAAACGTGCTGCTGAATTTTTTAATGAAGAAAGAACCGAACCTACCCCCACCGACTATTATCCTCCTACCGACCTATTTATGTTTTTGTAAAACTAGTTTTAATAATTTTTTTTTTTAATCATTGTTACTCTCAACCAAAGCACCTGCTATCTCCGGGTCAGCGGGTTTGTCCGAAAGGGTTACCGCTGGCCCGAAACATAAAGGGCTAAGGAAGGTACACGGGTGGGATTAAGTCAGTAAGAGTCTGACACTCCCTTCCGCTCCACCCAGAGCGGGAGGGGTCATTTGATGAATTCCCATTCTGAAAAAAAAGAAAAAAAAAGCACCGGCCATCTAATCTCTTCACTCACCACCCTTGGTTGACTGGTAGAGAATGCCTGAGGCATTAAGTCCACCTTTGTACCTTTTTTGTGTGCGAAAAGTTTAAATAAATAATAAAGAAAGAAAGATTTTTTTGGATACGCACTACTGGAGATACAAACAATAAAAATGAACATTAAATCTAGCAAAATCAACGACAAGAAAAACAATACTAAAACGTTAATTAACGGACAACTACAACATTTCTTCTGGGGCATATTGCCTTAATTTTCATGCTTTGCAGACAAGTTATGATAACTATAGCACAGGGACCTTGCCATTTTTACCCAAAATATAGAAACAAATTCTCTTCACAATTTATCAAGTTATAATATATAAATTCCAAACTATAATACTAAACGGCTGTCTCAGTATTGCTATTCCAGTAATTGGCTAGCAAACAAAAATAATATCCTCAATAAATCTCTTAGCTCAATCATTCCAACTTGACCTCTATTACCGAAGCGCTATAAAACAGTCCATCACATTTTTCTTTGGCAAAATAATATATGTTGTAGCCACATGCATACATTATGATGTATATCTACATCAACGTTGACAAATGTATGGAATAAATCAAAGGAGCGCGGGCCGAGAGGCGTTTCATGCGACATGAGGCATATGTCATGAAACAAGGAGGACAGAAGTTTCATTCCATACAGAGTGGCAACAATCAACTCAACCTATCGCACTCTACTGCTAAACATAGGCCTCCCCCAGCCTGTGCCACAACACCAAGTCCTCCGCCTTCCGCATCCAGTCTATCCCAGCCACTTTCTCAAGGCCGTCGGTACATCTAGCCGGGTGGCGTCTCACACTATGCTTGCCGATACGCGGTCTCCACTCCAGGACTCGTCTGCTCCACCGGCCATCGGTCCTTCGTCGTGGTGCTGATCTATGCGTCATGTTCGTGAACGGGCGCCGTCAGTTGGGGCTGGTCGTCACTTAGCTCCCTATGCTTATTTTTAATTATTTTATTTTTGGATTGTTGTTTTGTTAAGTACTATTTGTTGTACTCTGGACGCTTTTAACGCGTACGTCTTTTTTATTTTTTTACATCGTTCTCACATTATATAATTTTAAATTCAAAATTATGTAACCAATATTTTTGTAAAATATAATTTAAAGAGTGTCCATTGAGTTTTTTGCCCGTTCTTCTCCATAGGTACCTACGCTTTGGGATGGGCAACTAGCTTCATATGTTCTGACTGACCAACTTCTTAACAATTCAAAAGTGCCTGTAAATGGTTTAATTGAAATAAATGCTTTGAGTTTGAAAAATGGTCAGCCCACTGCCACTTCAGTTTGCTTACTTATCAAGCTATATCAGTAACTCTGGTTCTTTTCCGGATAATTTGATTTTTGATTTTATACTCTAAAGAAACTCCGAGCATAGTCTGCTCCATAGCGCGCTGAGCGACCTTGAATTTGTGGACCAGCCTGACAATCAGTGTCCACATTTCGGCATCGTATATCGTAACGAGCAGAGTTAGACATCGTTGCAGAGAGGCACGTACTGCCCATATTTTGATAGAGTCGAAGGCTTTTTCGTAGTTCACAAATGACATACACAGCGGCTGCTTGTACTCCTCGGTCGTCTGTACAATTTTCCGGAGAGTATGGATGTGTCGACGGTAGGTACTGAAGCCTTTTCAAAAACCGAGTTGTTCTAGTGGCTGGAACTCGGTAAGTCTCCTGGCAAGACGGTCTGTGAGGACTTTCGAGAACAGCTTGTATACGTGGCTCAAAATTGAGATGGGTCTATAATTCTGAGAACTGGAGCCCAGTGGCATAGTAAACATCAAATTGTAGGCTGCGTTGAATTCTAATTTTGGCCTGTTTTTTGCTTTATAATTATGTTTTTCAGTTTGTTCGTTCCGCGGTTGGCATCGGTCTTGTATGTATTATTTGTTTTTAGCAGTAGCAGGCCTGTGTAATAAGCCTTCTGCACCGTTTAACATAACTGCTTTCATATTTTTATCGGCTAATGTTTTAATAGTATGTTTTAGTCATGAAGGTCTTTATGAAGCGTGTGTGATGTATTCTGGTGATGTGATATATTGATAAGGCGTGTCCTGGATACATAATTACGTGTGTCGTCGGCCTAATAGCCATCACTTATTTTGCTGAAGAAAAAAGGTTTTGTTATTTTTTATGGATGGTACTATTAGTGTTTTTTCTATGCTGACAATATGCGTAGTTTTTTGCTCTTGTGGTTATTTTCTTTTGTTCAAAAGGTTGATATGAAAACTTTCGTTTATTTGAACTAACTTTATACTTTCTTGTTCTGTTAGGTTATACTTAGGTCTAAGCGATATTGTGTAATAGTAATCAGTAGAATTGGGGTAAGTAGGAGTTATTTTTAGAATTGGGGGAATAGGCGGTCTATTCCCGGAAATAGTCGGCATTTTTATTGTTTTATCTGACTTGAGCACATTAAGTTTATTTTAAACTCGATACTAAAATGTATAATATGGTCAATAGAGGAGGATGCAGGAGGTAAAATATTATATTTAGAATGCAGGTATTATACCTACATTCTAAATATAATATTTTAGAGGCATATGGAGCATTATCCGTAGATAATGCTTCAAATGGAATATTTTAGAGGCATTTAGCGCATTATCTACGGACAATACTTCAAATGCCTCTAAAATATTATATTTATTGTGTAAATAAAACCATTAACCCTTCATAAAAATGCATTCTCCATTACCACGTCAACTACTTATAAAATATCATGATGACGCGTTGAATTTTAAACTAATATTCTGTTATGTGTCTAAAAGCGTCTGTCATCGTAAGGCTTTGCAATGAGTGTGTCTGCGGCTGTCTATACCGTCTATCGAACGTATCTGGTCAGTTGCAAATATAAATAGGACTGAAGCACAATAATTTTGGTTGTAACCTAACCCCATTTGGTCGGGGTCCTCTAGCTTAGTTACTGCGACCAGTTTGAGAAAAAACTAGAAAGTTAAAAAGATGCACATTTATTATTAAAAGCTGATATCATTAGGAAGCAGCATCATCAACTCAGCCTGTAGCAGTCCATTTTTTTTTTTCAGGATTGGAAATCATCAAATGACTCCTCCCGCTCTGGGTGGAGCGGAAGGGCGTGTGAGACTCTTACTGACTAGAACCCACCCGTGTTCCTTCCTTAGCCCTTTATGTTCCGGGCCAGCGGTAACCCTTTCGGACAATCCCGCTGACCGCCTGTCGCAGTCCTTTGCTGGACATAGGCCTCTCTCAGGCTGCACCACAATACTCTGTCCTCCACCTTCCGCATGCAGTCTGTCCCAGCCACCTCAGCACGCTATGGAGCGGGCTATGCTCGGAGTTTTTTTTAATGATAAAATAAGGACTAAAATTATCCGGAAAAGAATCGAAATGGCAGTGGGCTGACCATGTTTGTCGAAGGACCGATGGCCAGTCTGGTGGACGAGTCCTGGAGTGGAGACCGCCTATAGGCAAGCGTAGTGTGGGACGCTCCCCCCAGCTGGCTGGACCGACGAAACCATTCATAATCTCCTACTAATTAGTCGATGTAAAGACATTGAACGAGCCACAATAGTAATTTCGTTGTTATAACGTCTAGGGTCGTTTAGTGTTTCGCAAAGTGTAAAAAATCGTGATGAAACATCGAATTTAAAACGGATATTCTGTTATAGGTCTAAAAGCGTTGTCGTACGGATTTACATTGAGTGTGTCTGTCTGGCTGTCCGTACGGTCTCTCGGAACTTATCTGGTCAGTTGCGAATATAAATAAGTTTGCGGTTCAATATTTTGGTCTGAATTTCACGAGCTGCATGAGATAAGGTGTCCGCAGTTTTTAATTGATTAGAAAATTGATATCTTGTGATGTAATCTTCTTGAGAAGATTTTATTTAGTAGGTATATTATAGTTTCATCTTCCCTCGTTATCTTTCGTGTCTGTCAATGTAATGTTACTGTCCGTTAGTGTGGTTATATTTAGAAAGAAAAGAAAGAACGAAAAATGTGTTCATTGGCATTGCAGCAAAAAAAAAACAATTAAAACTATAGATACCTAATGATAATGATTATAATGTCAAAACGGCCTCAGATCAGCATAATGTCAATAAAATAGCACTTACCAATAGTGCCATATGCCAGAATAATAAACACATAAGGAAGTATGTGTCCGTTTATAATAAATTAACGGAGTCCGGAGATATAAAAAAAGCTCATAGAAAATCAAACAAAATGTTGTGACATATAGGTATACAGATGTGTGTGTTGTGTTGTGATTAATTAAAATGAAAAGTAAAAAAAAAATTTTAAAACAAGCTTTTTTTATGCACTAAAAAGAATAAAATAAACTTTTAAACTTTTACTATCAACTTATCATAACATCACTACATAATCATAACTCATTACATAATCTATTTGTTTACTATGTCTTTAATTACGCATGTTGATCTTTTCTTTGATTTTATTTTGGTGTTTTTGTTATTATTTTTTTCACATTTATTTTGTTGATTGTTATTATTATTTTATTTTTGATCTTTGAATGATTTTAATTCCTGTTTTCATAATTAATTGTTCCTTGTGTCTTGCTGTTCTGTCACGCTGGACGGTCAATAATTCAATTTGCCTTTTCTGTCTATATTGGGCCACCAAGATACAGTCTTTGCCTAATTTTGGGGCCCTCGGCTACTTCTACTTATGCACTCTTTTAACTATCATTGTTTCTGTTTGTATGTTTCCTAACTGGTGTGTGTCAATAAATTGATCTATTAAAATCAGTTTATCGGTCTAAAAAAATAGAGATAGCACCCGGAAGCACTCACTTCACCAGTTAATTTTAAACGACACCTCTGCGATAGGTTCTAGGTAGATTGTATTTTCATGCTGTCAGATGAAATTAGACTTGGGTCCGTTCTGTAAATAGAATTCCACGGAATATCCATTCTGCGTTTAGTCGTTATTGTAATTCGTGGGAATTGGCTTCGTCACTGATCTTGGTAAACGGATTATACTACAGTTCGCTATTTGGGTTCATGGTACTCACATGGTACAGACGCCAGCACATCAAGCTACTACAATCTGTCAAACATTAATAGATTTTCAACTTTATCGCTAAAGCATAAGGTTCAAAGATGATTGGGAAAAATTACAGTTTTGGTAGCTTGATGTGCTGGCGCTTGTACATACACATCAACACTGTCTGTACGGGATGTATACTGTTTGCTGGGTTGGTGGATTAATCTATGGGTGGAAGCACACAAATTGAATACTTACACAATTTAGATATTGACAAATTTCTTATATTGTTATATTGTTCCTATATTTATAACCCAACTACATGAGCACATGTAGTGGGTGCCTTCTGCTGAAATTACAGTCATTATTCATTCCATTAAAGCTATGTTTTCCTATTCTGGCTCCCGACAGGTTTCGATCTGTACAGACCTGTCGAAACCATGATCCTGAGCCGTGATCATGTCCAATCACAGCGTTGATACACACGACTATGAACTAAGTTACCAATCAAATTACAGTAAACAAAATACAAATGAATTAGTCTTATAGTTAGTACATCGTAATATTAATCTTATTAGAAAATAAACTAGATAATCTATACACAGTTACATACATTATACATATTTCTATTAGTCAAACTATCTATTATGTATAATTGTCATTGTCTGGTACAAATTATATGTTATTTACTAATCTATCTATCCTATTTTATCCTAATTTATTATCTAGATATTTAATTAATCAAACTATATCTTAGTACAATTGTTATTGTCCCGCATATTGTCTAGGGATGTTTCAGGCTTAGTAACATAACTTTAAAAGACTGGCCATATAAAAAGGATCTAAATGTCAATTTTCGCGCTGCGACTTTTATTTTTTAAATATCGTAGCATCATGCTGAGATAGGAGCCTTTTGGCCTCGTATAGGACTTTCTGTTTCATTTTCTTTTGTTACTTTTTTTATTTAACTTGGAGTTTTATTTTACTGTGTTAAGTTTAGTATGTGATCTTTCTGTACGAGTCGCAATAAATAAATACCTTTTCTTTCGTTCTTTCTAATTTGTTCCTGGCTCATTTCTCTTCTGCATTACATTCATAAAAAAAAGGATGACAGAGGCGGTAAAATTAACTTTACCATTATAAGTCGTATCTGTGTGTTTTAAAGACTAAAGTGCTTTTAATCGAAATTTAAATTTTCTCACAAGTTTTATAATTAAATTCATACTGTTGGTTTTTCCTATACCGTGGAACGCAGACATTTCACCAGAGAAGAGATGTTGAAAGTAATAGGCATGCTGGAAGGGGCACGTTCCAGTGCATTTAATTTGATTCCTTTATTTAATGACCAAAAACAGAAGAAGAAGACTATGTAACATCTTGCATGCCATGTGGAGGGGCCCGTGGCTAAATAATAACAGCCGCACAAGTCAATCGATCAGGTTAAGCTACGCTTGCCGCGGTTGGTCTGCGGATGGGTGACCATCTTTACATACCGAGACCCCTCCGTGCTTCGGAAAGCAGGTTAAGCCGCTGGTCTCGGCTGTCATTCGTGGATCTTTGACAGTCGTTACGGGTAGTCAGAAGCCCGAAAGTCTGACAACCAGTCTTACCAAGTGGTATCGTATTACCCAGTAACTGGGTTGTGGAGGTCAGATAGGTAGGCGCTCCATGTAAAATACTGATATTCAGCTGCATCCCATTAGACTGGAAACCGACCCCAACATAGTTCGGAAAAGGCTAGGCAGATGATGATCTTACATGCCATGTGTGCATACTCATGATTTGGACAAATAAATTACTTTATCTCTATGCCTTTCACTGGAAAACGTTTCAGTAACTGTTCTACGTGTAATAATTCATTTAAATAAATTAAATTGGAAATAATTCCCACCCAACTCTTTCACAGAACAGATCTTATCCGTTATTTTCATCCCCCTAGATATCCAGTTAGTGTCTCTTTCTATCGGTGACGTATATTGGGGGATGCATCCCAGTCTGATTGATTTTCCATGTTGCGTTGTGGATACATGATTGAACAGGAATGTAGGATTGAACTGGCTTGAGTGTGTGCGTTGAATCTTGGATGAATCTTAATATTTAATTAAATGATTTAAAGGGTTATTTACCTTGTAATTAAAGGTTTGAAGTATGCAAACATTTTTTGAAGTGAATCGTCTTAAGCAGTAATTCGATAATTGGATTAGAATTGAGAGTGAAACTTCAAGGACGCGTCACGTTTAGGCACGTTTCGTTACAGAGAGAAGAAAGGTAAGTCATACTAAGTCTCTCATATACTTGTTTTTTAAAGGCTGATTTTTCAATCATCTGGGGGCCTAAAAAGGCCACTTTGGCAGAATCATAAAAGGATAACATTTATTTATTTATATACAGGGTGTAATTTTAATCACCGTTATCCTCTTAAGGGGTCATTGTACTCATCATTATGAGCAACTTTTACTATGGGGCCAAACCAAAAATCGTGAAAAAAAAATCAGCTGTTCCCTACATTTATGTTCGCATAACTCGTCAAAATGTGGGGAAAGTCTGATTTTTTTTTCGCGATTTCAGGTTTGGTCCCGTAGTAAAAGTTGTTCATAATGATGAGTACAATGACCCCTTAAGAGGATAACGGTGATCAAAATTACACCCTGTATACTTTATTGTACACCAGAAAATACATAACAAAAAACACGATCATGAACACAAAACATACAATGGGCGGCCTTATCGCTTTCTGCTTTTGTTTTTCTTTAACATTATGAATCATAATGGACAGTTAATAGTTAAGTTAATCGTATCAAATCCCATCGGTGAAGGATTTTTCAGTTATATTTTTTGTCTGTGCTGAATACCAATCAATCCAATCCAAATCTTATCCCAATCTCTTTGATTATACCTACGTGGTGCAGCGAAAAAAGAAAAACATGGTCTGTCTTCGCCATATTGATTCATATCGTTATCCTATTATGCTTCTGCGAAAGTGGCCTTTTTAGGTCCCCTGATAACTTTATTCGAGGAATAATTGTGAAATGTTGACAGTTATTTCGTACAAAAACTGTCAAACGTCAATTTAATTCCTCGAATAAAAGTCATCTGGCGATGGAAAAATCAGCACTAAGAAGTGCTACACGTAATGTGTATCTGGAAGGCAGGAAACATGCTCACCAGCGGAACAATGTGTTTCTTGCCACACGCATCTGGGATGGCATCAAAACGAGAAGCTACAAATTACTTCAATTGTATTTGCCAATCGACTTATTTTTGAAATTTGTTGTCTGTTTTCATTAAAACTAAGCGACACTTACGAATTCTTAACGAAAAACGCGTTCTTAGATTCTACTATATTTTTATTTTTATATTTTTTTTTCTTTATTTTTTTTTTACTTTTTTTTTTTTTTATGCAACGCTCGGTTTAGCGTTGATAATGCTACAACGTACTTTTAATTAGCCATTCATTTAGATGTCATCCAGTTTAAGTGAATACGGGATTTAGTATTATATTTTTTTTTTTAAATTTCAACTCTATATTTGAATAAAACGTTGCTACCAAAAGTTAGGCTTTGAAGTTTAACGTATTGCAAACAGCACGATAAATAAAAGTCCTCACAGAAAGCTTAAACTATTTTTAAAACTACTAAACTAGTGTCAGATTGTATGCATGTAGACATAACTCAGACCTCGTTACGTTGATGCCAGTAACACAGTTTGAGCGCACAGGTAACCTTATTACTCGATCCTTGTTTTAATCCTGTTTTACCCCTGTTTTTACCGGCTTTTACTTCAAAACTTGAAGTTTTTAGGCACCTGGTTTTCGGTGTAAGGCACAGTGAGTTTTCACCTAGTTTTCCCCAGTTAGAATTGTTTATTTTTCTAAAAAAAAACCGGTCAAGTCCGAGTCGGACTCGCTCACAGAGGGTTCCGTACAAATTTGTGAGTTTATCACGGGTTTTTTTTTTATAATGTAACTACAAATTTACGGTTTTCGGATTGTTTCCTTGACTTGTTTTACATGACATTGCTTCTTGCCAAATTTTATGATTATAGGTCAACGGAAAGTATAACTCTATAGGTTTTGATTCCGAAACATAAACGCCCGTATCTTTTGATTGCGTTGACTTAGAAGTTTGATTTTTCACTGCTTCAAGATTGCAGCCCTGAGTATTTGATATTAATTTCAACTTGATAATTCCGCGCTTTCCTGAGAAAAAAGGGTCTTGACCGATGGACAGACAGACGAATAACGAAGTGATCTTATAAGGGTTCCTTGTTTTTGAGGTACGGAACCCTAAAAACGGATCAAGTGAAATTTGCATTTTCATTATGCAGGAGTTCGACAGTGTGTTCAGTGGAAAATAGAGCATCGGTAGGTTTTTCTTTTCCCTATGAGTTTCATTAAGGGTAAGCTAGAAATTGTGTCAATTGTGTGTTGTGTGTGTGTGTGTTGTGTGCTAGGACTTGTGTGTGTGTGTGTTGTGTGTGTGTGTGTTGTGTGTGTGTGTGTGTAGAAATTGTGTGTAAGAATATAGTGTTTGTTTTAGAAAAATCTCTAAGCTCGTAAGCCACATTTTGTGATTATTTTGTATTATTTGGGCTATTCGAAATTATCTCAATCAACTCAACCTCTCCTATGCTGCTCCACAATACCCTCTCCTCCGCCTTCCGAATCCGGTATTTGCCAGCTGCAGCAGCTTTTTGAGCTCGTCGGTCCATCGAGCTGGGCGGCGTGCCACACTATGCTTGCTGATACGCGGTCTCCACTCCGGGACTCGTCTGCTCCATCGGCCATCAGTCCTTCGACAAACATGGCTAGCTCACTGCCACTTTAGTTTGCTTACTCTGCAAGCTTTGTCGGTAACTCCGGTACTTTTACGGGAAACTTCGTTTCTGATTTTATCCGTCAAAGAAACTCCGAGCACAGCCTGCTTAATAGCGCGCTGAGTGACCTTAAATTTGTGGACCAGCCTGACGGATAGACGACACCACCTCATATCGTAGTAAGGTCAAGGAAATTAATAAATTTGTCAAACTAAGACACTACGTCAATTTGCCGAGTTATAGTAACATATAACTGTTATATGATAATATAATATGCGGACAATTTAATTTTGTTGTTAGTTTGCTAGTTAGTAAAGTCAGTTAGCAAAGTTGAATGCAGGGATGGGTGTCCAGGGTCAGCCCCGGATCTAAGGGGGGGCAAACGGGGCACTTGCCCCGGGCGGCAGTTTCATGGGGGCGCCAAATTTTTGAGACAAGAATTCGAAATATCGAACCAATATCTTTTCCTACAATCTCATAGGTTTTTAACAAGTAATCGAATCTTAATATAATTTATGTTTGAAAAACAAACTTTTCTATTTCCATACGCCCAGTTAGTTTTTGAACACATACTAAGTGATTTATGAACGCATCATAACAGATCAAGTAAATTTTTGAACGCGTGCGTAGTGTCCGTGATCTTTCTGCCAAGAGGACACATATATGAGCCGAGCCGAACAAATTCAAACAGTTGAACGTCAAGTGACAACACTGTTTGTTTATGTGGTTGATTGCGAGTAATCAGCGTTAATAAAATAAGTAATTTATTAGTGAAATCACATTTTATCGTAGTGGAAATCAACAATTTGCAAGTTTTTCTCAAACACTGAAGGGAGGGGGCGCCACTATCAAGGTTTTGCCCCGGTTCGAAAAAATCGTAGATCCGGGGCTGTCCAGGGTACGCGACGTACTTACTTAAGGTGCCAAAGTATGCACCAAAAATGATTGTAATCAAATGAACATACATAGAGGTTTAAAAAGAGACCCATGTCTCTTTGTGGACAGTTATATGCTACTTTGTATGCGCGACCAGAAAACCTGTCAAACTTTATCTTAACCCACATTATTTAGGAAAATTTGTAAAACGCGTACATTACCCCCTTACCCTATAATAAATAAACCTTATCATTATTTATCTCAAAGTATGTTTAATTTTATTGCATTCGGTTTAAACTGCCAATGTTATCAGCGAGAGTAGAATATTCATTGGAGAAGTAAATCCAGTGTGCAGTGAGCAAGATAAATCTTCATTAAATAACGCTTATCTTGGCTACGTGCGGGTCTCCATGCGAGCGGTGCCGGGAGGACATTTTGGATGTGAGCGCAGCTTTTGGAACATACATGCATATTCTGATTGTGATCTAGAATGAACGTTACATTAATGCAGTTGCAATTTATACTTATTTAAATTTGTTGTTATTTTTCATGTTTTCTGTGGTCTTTTTATCGCTCTTTTTAGAGACTGTTAGACGAACAAATGGTTTTAAAAGGTCCAAATCTGAACAAAAAAGTAATCCTGTAACAATATTTTTTTAAACTACTTTCATGAAATGAAGAATCAGGAAAGTCCCTTTAGTGACCGTTAACAACACCCTTGAGAAAATGACGACAAAATGGTTGATTTTTTCTACGACTACAAATATTATTAACTTTTTTTTGTTCAATCAACCTGTCTAGCTTGTTCCCAACTATGTTGTGGTCGGCTTCCAGTCATACCGGATGCAGCTGAAGACCAGTATCTTACATGGAGCGACTGCCTATCTGAGTTCCACAACCCAGTTGTGGTAGCAGGATATCCCTTGGTAAGACAGGTGGCCAGAGTCTACGAATGACAGCCAGGACCAACGGCTTAACGAGCTTTTCGAGGCACGGAGGGATCGTTGTTTAATGGATGGTCACCCATCCACCAACCGACCGCGGCTAGCGTAGCTTAACCTTCGATCGACTCGTGCGACTGTTATTATTTAGCCACAAGCTCCATATTTTTTTTTTCATTCTTTCTGATAGGTATATTAACTACGGATGCATAAAGTCCTCTAGTATCTTTGCATTAAATTTTAAAGGGCGAACAATAAAAAAAAAATTGTTGTTAGTATCGTGGTCGATGTAATGACACCCATTTAACATGGGCACCCTAACCAAGGCAACCCATACTGTAGCCTCTCCGAGCTACCCTAACTGCTAATAGATTCTTTCTTAAAGCAATTCCACCCATTTTATCGTTTTTAGATTCATACATTTTACGAATAAAATGGCTCATTTAAAACCTGTTCTCCGATATTTTATATTGACCAAAATCTCTTGACACCTCATCTGGTGGTGCTGTTCATTTTGACAGCTGTCAAATTCAGTATTTTTTTTTAATAGTTCCATATTTCGCCGTATGTCAAGTTATGTTGGTTACTTCGTATGTCATTTACTTAGAGTTTGATGCACCAGGAAATATAACGCTCGTTAGGGAAGAGGGTTACAATAATATATTCTCAAATTGACGCGCAACATGGCAATACTGACGTTTTATGGTAGATGCTGATATATGATAAAGGGAGAAATAATATATTATGGTTATGGTGGAGGGTACCATAACTTCCAAAATTGGGATCAGTTGGTCTGACTTTTTTAAAGTCCTTTCAAAGCTCGATTAACTTTTAATTTGAGCCTTTTTCTTCACTGAAAATAGCTAAAACTAGTTGCACACATACGAGAGAAAATATGAAAACATCGAGTTCAAGTAAAAAGTTAACATATACTTTCGTAAATCACTCTCACAGCAAACAACCTGTGCTTCCTGCAGCGGCAGTAATTGCCAGGGACAAAAAAGCGAGCCAGCACTGCATGTAGAACAGGCGCGTCAATAGAGCCACGAAGCGTGGTGATCATCTTAGTTCAGTACTTACATGATTCTGAACCACGCTGAGTTGAATTATTTTTCCATGTTACCATGGTTTTAAATCCATGGTAATAGGTTGCGCGTCTGTGCCACCCTGTTTACAGCGTGAACAATTTCTAGACAGCTTAACTCTTTCAAAAACATACACACACACACATACATACACACACACACACACATAGATACATATATATTTTCTGGTGTACAATAAAGTATATATAAATAAATAAAAAACTTTTTTACAAAAAAAAACAACCGACATCTTTTATTTTTCACTTTTTAGTTGTACCTACCTACCCCAAACAAATTCATTTATCACTACTTGCTATGTGAATATCAGTGACAGGAAGCTATTGAACACATCTGCCTACCCCTTTAAAGAGTACAGGCGTGATGTTATATAGTGCGATTGCGTAAACAATGCATACTTAAGCTATAGCAGCAAACGCGGTTGATTTGCTGGCATTTATTGAAGAGTTTCGTAGTCTGTCTCCGAAACTCCTCATCAGATCTTTACGAAATTTAAATGGGACCATTTAGGAATAAACCTAGTTCGAACAAAAAAAAATTGCAAATCTGTCTATATATGAGGGAGTTATGCCCGAACATACATAAAAAAATATATAATATAAACATCCGAATTGATAACCTTTTGAAGTCGGTTAAAAAGAACAAACTTTGCACAAAAACTCCAGAAATAATATTACCCATTCTCTGTACATTTGAAAAGCAATGTTTACTCATTTTAGGGAGATAAAGATGCCTTGACCCTTATTGAGTAGGGCAAACATTTAGGGTCCTCAGTGAAGCCGAAATGGCTCCTTCTTGTCAATTTGTGGTTACCTCCTTTAGGATTCAATTCGTTGGCTTTGCTTTCGTTTTCTTATTTTGGGTTCTTTAAGGGCGGATTAGACGGTCTAGATGTGGAGCCTGCTTCGATATCTGTTTTCAATGTTTACGGGTGTTTTTTTGGTCACTCTTCGGATTTTTGAGCCATAGGGATTTCTTGGAAGATTAGTGTTGCATCTATACACAAATATTTATTGAGTTTAATATTTCAAAATCTTTATTTCTGTCGGTTTTTAAAAGCAAGTCGACTGTGGGTACTTGGCACCTTTATAATATGCGCGCCGCACTGTGTAGGTACCATTGTGTTGAAACTCCGATGTGTCTTCTCGACATCCGTGTGTCACTAACGGGATGCAGCAGAATACCAGCGTCAGGTGTTGTACACGGCATAGGCTGAGCTGGACTCCCATTTGGTGCAACCATAAGATACACACCGCCCAGTAGTGATCGACGTTATAGATGTTTATGAGCTAGGTGTCTATGGTTCAATTTATCTTTTTAATCTTTGTTATTTTTTATTATTTTTTTCACCTTTTTTGATGTTTTTAATACTTGTATTTTGTCTTTTGATGCACTAAATAAACGCTTTATCTATCTATCTATACATTGCTCATTGATTTTTGAATATATTTTGTCATATCGCCCATTATATTCTGAGTCCCATGATAGAAGATCTATGGTGGCCCAATGGTAATGGCTGTGAATTATGAGTTTTAGTTGTAGGTTCGAACTCAGGGAGGCGCTTTACTTTGTCTAAATAATTTCCTCACCCTGCTCTCAAAACGGTGAAGGAAAACATCGTGAGGAAACCGGCATGTCCTAGAACCAAAAATTTACATCTACCAACCCACACTGGATTACAGCCCACTCCCTCTAACAGAGAGGAGACCTGTGTCCCGGAAGTGGGAACATAAATGCTGCTAGCTGATAATGCTTTTTTTTTTTGTAACGTGGAGAAATGCTCATGCATACTGCACTACCACGGGGAGATAGTGCAGTGATGTGGGACTCTAACCCACTAAAACTCCACGGTGTCCTCCTCTGCCACTTACGGCGGGAACACGGGCACGCGTTAGCACTCATCCGTGAACCCGCTGCGGCTGTCCGTCACCTCGGACCCTCCTCTGGGGGGGTAATGCTGCGTATGCATAACAGAAATAGGTGTCGAGCCAGACACAAATCCAGAGTTCGGGCTATTTTAGAAAATTCCTAATGAAAAAATCCAATAACGCTCTACCCGACCTATGGATCTAAAACAGGACCCCACGCTTGGCTGTCATGCTTAGGTATTCAACCTCTAAGCTAACGAGTCATTAACACTGCCACAAGGATCTTTTGGCACTCGAATGACGTTGACAGGGGAGCGCTGTTGGAAAATATTGGTGCAAATGTTTCGTGAAATGTCACTTGAAATTAATCCAAAAAACAAGATGACAGCGTTAGCGTTAGTTCTGATTTTTGCCACGCACCAAAATAACCTGCGGTGCCCCAAAGGTATCAGCTCCGACTTACGATTTGTAGGTTGTGAGTTCGAACCCAGATATAAAGTACTTTACTTCGTGTATTTAATTTCATCACCACTGAACCAAAAAAATCCAAGACATGTGTCATCTACCAACTAGCACTGGGACCGCGTGGTGGATTATGGCCCACTCCCTCTCACAGAGAGGAGGCCTGTGTCCCACCAGTGGAAATATTAAAATCTGGTTATGCTATGCCAAATTAACCATATAGCGCTTTATAAATAATTACTTACAAAAATATTGACCTTAGTAGGTACCAAAATTTCGAAATTCTTAAGAATTTCCCAGTTATTCTACTCCGAAACGAAAGAACGCAATGCCACTCCGTATAATTGATGGTGCTATACACCTATTTGTATAGCGGTGCACAATGGGCTCCTATTTCGAGAATTTCAGGCTTGACAAGACAAGAGACTGACAGCTATACGTCTGAGCCGTTAATTTATCGCCAAATAAGCTTAACAGTTATTTTAACAATACACTTGATTAACGAACGTTTCTCTCTTGAATTTGTGTAAAGGAATTTAAATTTTCACGTCGAGTGTAACCGGAATGTGGTTGGTGTGAATGAAAGGGCAAGTGGCAAAGCTTTCGAGTTGACGTTTGATTTGCCTCATGAAGAGTTGACAGTCAATAAGTGATGTGCAGAGCACGAACGCGAGACGTAAACGTAACGTAAATTCTAACGAATTTTTATTCGAAAATACAACTATTCTACAGCATTTTGGTTGACAAGCACAATGAGTATCACCCATAAATATGAATAAAAGTTTAAAACTTATTAATCATCATCATCATTTCAGGCGAAAGATGTCCACTGCTGGACAAAAGCCTGCCCCAAGCACCGCCACTTCGACCGGGTTTCCCGCATCTAGCGGATTACTGCATCATTGTTCATGCATGTTGTTTGTGCATTGTGGTTGTTGTTTTTATTGTTTTTTCCCAAAAAACAAAAGGACATACAAGTAGTTAAAATTTATTATTCTGTAAAAAATCATTGCCTTATGGTCATTAACCAGAAAGAAAATAGGCGAGAGTGTTTCTATGGAGAAACGACCACCCGCATTTCCTCTTAAGGCCAGTTGTACCACAAATGATTGAATGACATTTACACAAATAACTAAATGAAAGACGCATTTAAAACACCGTTCTCTTTCTTCCAATCGTTTGATGATGAGAGAGAGAATGATGTTTAACATAGGTTTAGCGTTAAACACATTCTTTGATTTGTGGTTCAAGGTGGCCTGTATGTACTTTTGCACATAATTAGCCCCGCCTGCCAGTCACGGATATTTTTGGTAGGTACTAAAATTAATGTTTTTCGGAGGCAACACGATTCGGATGTCACACGTCACTTCATTGACGTCACTAATTAAAAATGGCGGGAATGTTCAGCGTCAATCTCAATTTTGTATTTTGCTCTCCAATTTGGATATGTAGGGCAGCTGTATTGATAAAGGTACCGCAGGAAGACCAGGATATATTTTTATAAAAAAATTGTATAAATTTTGGAGAGCTAATAAAAATAAGCTGTTATTGTATACAGCGGTGGTATTCTGTAAAAATCTCACCGTGAAATATTAGGTGAAGTGAGCGTGGAGTGAGCTGTCAATAGTGCCAATTCCTAGCAAAAACAAAACTCACTTCACCTAAGTTTTCACGGTGAGATTTTTACAGAATCGACCGGCAGAATGTTATTGGGCACAATTAAAATTATGATTTACTAGAAGCGCCCCGCGGTTTCACCCGCATAAGTATCATAATTATTTATGTATTATAAACTATCTGTGTGCCAAATTTCATCCAAATCCGTGCAGTAGTGTTTGCGTGAAAAAGTAACAAAAATCCATCCATCCTCACAAACTTTCGCGTTTATAATATTAGTAGGAATAGTGGGAAATAGGATTTTTGGTCTGCCTTTTTTTCTGGTTTTATGCGAAGATATAAAAGAGTCTAATTTTATTGGGAAGCTACACAAGCACGTCTTGCTGATGTAAAGTACTCGCCGTAAGTAAACATTAGCTAGATCGGTAACGAGGCTGCACTCGCTAATGTGATCGGGATAGTTGTGAGTTCGAATCCGAGTTGGGCCAGTTTTTCCAGCGGGATTGTCCGAAAGGGTTACCGCTGGCCCGGAACATAAAGGGCTAAGGAAGGAACACGGGTGGGTTTTAGTCAGTAAGAGTCTGACACTCCCTTCCGCTCCACCCAGAGCGGGAGGAGTCATTTGATGATTTCCCATCCTGAAAAAAAAAAAAAAAAATACTCGCCGTCACCTATATATGTATGATATGATGAATTTGATGAAAGAATATAAGATTAATTTAGTTAAAAGGGATTTATTACATACCTACTAGATATACCTACCTATGTCAGCAGAATATACAAGTGCATGACAAACATTTGACAGCGCAAGAGAGAGAGAAAGACGACAAAACAAAAGTGACAGAAGACGATTGTGTTTTGTTTACATTTCTACCATGCCATATTTTTTTTAATATCAGAGGCATAGTAGGTGTGCTGTTATCTTAGAGACAAAGACAAAACGGTAATTTTTTTTAATAATGTTCTTAATCAAAACACAATCAAGAAACAGCTAAACAAAATTTAAAAGTCTCAAAAAAAAATCCTATTCAACGGACTACTGAAATTAGAAAAAATACAAAGGGAAACCTCCCTTCATATTTCGAGCATGTTGACACGATAGCTATATCGAGGTGTACCCATTTGAGCTTCGACCTACATCACAGTAAATTGTAAACGGAATCCAACAGAATCCGTGGTATAATTGGTGCGAAAATGTCTCTCCGATATGTGCTTGTCTTTTCCCGCCTTCGACGGAGGGTGCAGGATAAATAAGCAAATGGCGATGGCAGGATGCTATCACATGCACCTGTCGATTTTTCAACGAGAGCCTTTGTATGGTTAGTGTGGAATGGGCTTTTGTTTACAAAACACTCTCGTTAATCTAATTCTAGTAAAACTCAAAGCATTTATTCCAATGAGGGTTTTCGTGAAAATTTACGACACCAGTTGGCACCACTGTGACAAGAGGTCTTCCAATATAAAATATATGATGACGTTCATCATTCGATTCATTCATTCGTTCATCATTCAGTCATGACTAAAGAAAATATAGGCTCTTTGACAGATGCCTGGACCTGACGGGTCAGTGCTGCCACCTAGCGAACGTCATTTCAGAAAATCCTCATTAAATCAAATACTTACTAATACTGTTGTCAAAAGAGTCGATCATACAGAAAGATAAAGCTAGTTGCTTGAACATAGTTTTCATTATATTTATTGGTATTTTGGCATGGCTAGCTGACATATGGCAAATAATTTAATGTCTCGTAATGTTGATTACTTTGCATATCTAGTATTGTAATGCAGCAAGTTTTTCTATTTGAACAGACAGATGAGCTATTGGGGAGTTTGTTGCGCCACTTCTTCTTCCTAGCGAAAGCGCTAGGAAGTGGTGAAGGGCGGGCGTTTTGAAGGGCTTTTTTATATGTAATTTTGACGTTCGCAAAGTGCCGATTCTCAGTCTAATTTGAATGGATGACTTTTGATTTTGATTTTGTTTTACATTCCAAGGCGTTCCTACGGAAAAGAACGGACAAGAAACTCCACGGATCCTCCTAGATAATCACAACCTGGTAACAAGATACAGACTAGATTGGGTCTCATTAACAATTATAATTATCTGTGTATCATTGTAATTATTACTTGTAGATTTAAGTTTTTAGGGTTCCGTACTTAAAGGGTGCCAATGTATAAACTAAGCCTCCGCTGTCCATCCGTCCATCTGTCTGTCCACGGGCTGTATCTCATGAACCGCAATAATTAGACAGTTGGAATTTTCACAGAGTGTGTATTTCTATTGCAGCTATAACAACAAATATAATAGATATACAAAAAGAATACACATGATATATACAATAAATGGTTTTTTTTTTTATTTGAACCTGGTGTTAAGTATTAAATCCTTCGATTGCGAGTCTGACAAGCAGTTGGCCGGTTTTTTTAAAGTTACTTATGCCTCAGTTGTACTACAACTATTTATATAATAATTATGTATTAGGTATATGTCAGGATATTAAGGTCGAATTTCATCAATGAGTCGTCGTAGAATATTGACCCTGACAAGTCTTGGACGCGGTTTAGCTGGCTAATCGCATTCAGTTCCATCGGTGAAATTCGCCCTAAATAATTTCCTGTTTTCGTTTTCTCATAATATGTATAATTTTCGTGAAACATAAAGCTACTCATATATGGTTTCACTTTCGTGTTTATTGAGTCGGGAAATTAATTCCGAAATATACTCGCGACTAAAACAGTCTCAGCAAACAAGAGATACGAGAAACGAGTCGACAGCTCTGTTTTTCTGTCATCGGGAAAATTCTCGCAATTTCTCCATTGAGACCATGAAACCATATAATGTAAATAATGTTGAGCATGAAGCTTCACAAATGTCATATAAATTGGTTACTATACTTTATCTAAAAACACCTCCTTTATAGACTTGACTAGCTGTGCCCCGCGGTTGCACCCGCATAAGTCTCGATCCCGTGGAAATATCGGGATATTCAATTCAATTCATTATTCAATAACAATTTTTACATTGTGTCTGAATTTCTATAACTAAATATATAAGAACATCATGCATGAGATCCATATTTAAATCATTAAAATTATCCAAATTACATTCAAGTGAAAATAATAATAAAAATAACATAAAATATAAAAAATTAATGTCATAAAATAATAATAAAAATAACATAAAATATAAAAAATTAATGTCATAAAATAATAATAAAAATAATATAAAATATAAAAAATTAATGTCATAAGTCAATACAAAAAAATTCAATTAATTCAATTCAAACAAAGTTTTTTTTTTTTTTTTTTGTTTAGCCTGTGCTGTCCCACTCCTGGGCAAAGGCCTCCCTCCACTCCTTCCATCTTTCGCGAGCCCGCGCGTCCTCCTTCCAGTTTTGATGGAACCTATCCAGCTCGTCCCGCCATCTCCTACGTGGTCTGCCGCGACCCCGCCTCACTGTCTCAGGGCACCAATTCTGCGCTATTTGGGCCCACAGTTTGTCCGGCATGCGGCAGACATGTCCTGCCCAGTCCCATTTAAGTTGGGCAGCCTTTTGAGCCACGTCAGCTATCTTTGTTTTGGAGCGCAGTATTGTGTTTCGAACACGATCCGTTAATTTAACGCCTAGTATACTGCGCTCCATTGCTCGTTGGCAGACCTTGAGTTTGGACTTCTGGATGTTAGTTAAAGACCAAGTTTGTGCACCATAGGTTAAGACGGGAAGAATACACATGTCCATGAGTCTGCGTTTCAGTGCCATAGGCAACTCACCCTTAAATAGTTCTTTCAAGGACCAGTAGCTCTTCCAGGCGTTTTCCGTTCTTCTTGAGATTTCTTTATCTTGCCTCGCCTGGAAAGAGACTACTTGGCCCAAGTAAAGGTATTCCTGGACATGTTGTATTATCTCCCCGTCTACTTTTATGCTTCTAGGTGTTTCGTTGCACATAACTTTGGTCTTCGACATATTCATCTTCAGTCCAACCTCAAGGCTTGCATTGCTAAGTTCTTGGAGCATCCGTTCAAGTTCAGTGGCTGAGGATGAAAAGAGAACAATGTCGTCGGCGAAACGTAGATTTGTCAGTCTCGCTTCGCCAAGGACAATGCCTCTCTCCCTCCATTCGGCTGCCAACTTCTTGAAGATTTCTTCGAGGGTACTAGTGAACAGTTTAGGAGATAGCGGGTCGCCCTGTTTGACTCCTTTCTCTATTTTAAATTTTGGACCGATGGTTTCAAATTTTATTGCGGCTGTACTATTTTTGTAAATATTGCGTAACAGATTTATATATGTGGGATCAATGTTTTGGTTGCTTAAGGCGTCAAATATGGATGTGTGTGAAATGCTGTCGAAAGCTTTGGAATAATCAACAAAAGCGAGGTATAACGGGATTTTATATTCCTGGTGTTTTTCAATGAGTTGATTGACTGTATGCAGGTGATCTGTCGTAGAAAGGCCTGGCCGGAAGCCTGCTTGCTCAGGGGGTTGGTGTTTATCTAGTTCTCCAGATATGCGATTTTCAATTATTTTTATGAATATTTTGTATATATGTGATATTAAACTAATGGGCCTGTAATTATTAATATCGGATTTATCACCCTTTTTGTGGAGCAGAATAATATTAGAATGACAAAAATCTTTAGGAAAGCTACCTGAGTGCAGGATGCTGTTAAAGAGCCGTAGCCGTAAATAGTTTTGATGTGCTTGATTCAAAAACTGAAGAAAAAGATGTCCAGCAACAATACGATGAAATAATACAAAGCTTAACTAAAGCCAGCAAATTAGTAACACAAATAAAAAACAAAGGCAAAAAACTATCAAACGAAACTGTTAAATTAATAGATCAAAGGCAGTGTTTGTATAGAAGCAGAGATTTACAATATAGACTTAAAGATAAAGAGGTTAAACGTAGTATCAGAAAAGATATTAGAAATTACAACAATAGACTAGTTCAGGATGCTCTAGAAAATAACTGCTCACTGAAAATAGCAAAACAAGGTATTTCTAATCACAAGTCATGGATCACATATTTAAAAGATGGCTCTGGTAAAAAGCAAATGAATAGATCAAAAGTATTAGATATATGTACAACATTTTATAAATCCCTCTACTCATGCGACATTCAACCACTCTCAACACCCGATTATTTCTGCCCAGCACGTCGATTCTGTAAAATTCAAGAGACAACTCGCATCTCACTTCGCTAGCCACTCTCACTTCGCATAAGGTTCAAAATGACCTTGATTTTGCATTCTGTAAGCATTACCCAGTCACTTGCGAAGTGAAGTGAGCTCCGAAGCGACCAATATTGTACTAGTGACTGCCACACTCAACAAAATGTTAGTCGAGTTTTATCGATTCTCGTTTTTTGACACAATTGTTGAGTTTTTGGCACAGAATTTCAGCTAATATGATGTTTAAATTAAAATTTATTGTTTCATTTTTTTATTTTGCTTATTTGAGGCAGCTAATATGCAAAAAAACAGAAAACTCTGAATTTGTGCCATGAATATAATCTATGCATCCCTTTCGAAAAAAAAAAAATGTCAACCGGGACAAAGTGCGTGTGCGCTGCTTTGTTTTGTTTTTGTGTTTGATTTGATCGTTCAGTGCCGAAAACAATAGTGAAATAATCATGAAGTAAGTTTATATTTGTGGTTGTAAAGTTTAAAAATGATATTAATTAAAATAGTATTTATTTTGTTTTATAATCCAACAATAATATTCCAGTCCAAATGAGCCACGTTCCTCTCATCCATCGTCGGCTCAGGTTGAAACTCTGGTAGTGTTTATGGAAAAGAAACTCAGCATGGCGAAGGGTTTCTTGAGAACTCAAAATGCCAGAGAGCGAAGTCGACGCCAGTGGGAGGAACTAGCTGTGCACCTAAATAGTATTAAAAATTTCGAACAGTCGACCAAGGTGAGCGTCACTTTTTTTACTACTTGTCAGAACCACTTAACATTCCTCAAAGCAAACCACTAAAAATGTGCGACGAATCTTGGTCTTAACAGTTTCCCTGTCCCATGAGTCATATATGATTCATGCTGATTGTTTAACTATTGTGTCTACTTTACGGACAGTTAAGTTGTTAAGTGTGTTCCTTGGTTTCATTATCTTATTATTAATTTTACTCAATCAATGACTATTAATAATAAGAAAATGGAGTTTCTTAAATATAGTTTGAAAAATACATTGTGCATAACAGCATTTTTTTATAATTTCTTTAATTATAATGTCTGGTTGTAGTATTGGTCTGACTGGTGGTCTTGGTAGGACTGGTGGTTTCCGGTAAGAAATCTAGAAATGCTAAAATAGGTACTAGCTTTTTTGCATCAATCCTGTCTGGCTGGTATTGTCCAAGAATTGGGAAATCTATCTGTTTAAAATACATATAATAATGTAAAGTGTATTTTTATTTGAATTATTTGGCAAATTTTATTATTACCTGTTTCAGGAAAATGATACTCTATCTCCATCACATGAAGCGCAACCAATACAAGATGCTGATACTGACTATGTATGATATTTAAATTTAATTCATAATTGTATGTGATTAATTAATGATATACTCTTATCTAGCATTTATCCGTTATAGATTCATGTACACAACAAGAGTCAGGCACCTACAGAGGAACCACCAGTTATTGTGATTTATGTAAGTTAATATTATTCTACTAACTACTAGGTACATACCCACTATTATAAATCTGATGTGTCTAGATTCTATTCTATTAGATCTAAATGTAGTACATATCTATATTAAAATTAATTACTAATATAATTCAAATACTAATTTAGTTTTAGGGTACTATTTTCAGTCTAAATATTTTTGTCTAATTTTATTCCATAAGGAAGATATAGAAAAGAAAGAAAGAAAAGAAAGAAAATACGAGTAACATTAGTGTAGTATATGGAGTAACATTTTATCCAATTTACTTTTTAGGGTTCCAAACTGATTGAGGATAGTCAAGAACACAATTACAGACTACCTGATCCTGCAATTTCAAGAACACTGTTTGCTTCCTCATCCAGCGCAACTGTTGGAACAAGCCCAAGCATTTTGCAGGTATGTGTCTGAGTGAGTGTGAGCTATAGTTTTGGGAGATAGCAACTTAGCTACTTTAGTTTCTTATTTTTGTTGATTATTATTTAATAACATCTACTTTCACTTTAGCAACTTTCCTTGGAATTATCAATATGTATTTAATAAGTGGGTTTCCATTTTAGGATTGTTTCTGTTGTTTCAGAATATCCAGTAAGAACACACTCCTCCAAATCCTCATATCATCTAATCAGTCAAATCATCGTAGCCTGTCCCCTCCACCGATAACACTTTCACACACACCCACCCCTCCTTCACGCCGCAGTTCCACCCGACTAGTACAGATTTCTGAGGGTGGAAGAACAGCAGCTGGAGATACAATGACTTTATGCACAAATCCCGCAGTCCTTTCTGGAGAGGAGTGCGGAAAGAGAGGATTTTAGCTGAAGCTGTAGCTGTAGTGGGGAAAGGGCTGCAAGCATTCGCAGCGGCTAAGAATAGAGATAGAGTGTAGTCATGTAAGTTAATATAATATATAATAAATAAAACTATTTTAAACAGATACTAGAGTGGTTTTATTGAAAGTACATTGGTGATTAGTTTGGATTTGGTTTGACTGAATTGCGAGCAGTTAAGTGACAGTCATTGTAGAAAGCTTCTGGGGAATTATCTTCAGCACCACTAATTGGCGTCATAAGGTAGGCGCGCTGAGCATATCCTGAATCACCTGAAAAAATGAATAAGTATCAAATAATTATATAGGGTCCATAAACTAACATGAAAACATAGCTAGCAGGGCAACAACCTAAGGGATTTTTTTTTTAAATGGGTTTGCTGTTGACTCTAATCTAGGTCAGAGATGACACAGACAAAGTCTATGATGGAGTGAGCTTACCCAGAAGAAGCCTGTTCACTCTTACTTGTATTATATGAAGAATATTGAATATTCCTATGAAGTGTTTACATGAGAAGCAATAAAGTATGTTGGTGTGCTTGTTTACAAATCTATCAGCTATAAACTGTATAAATACTTACAAAAGTAACTTTATACTTAGTAAAATGAAGCACTTACTTTTACACGAGTTGAAAGTCCTTTGCCTCGATGTTTTGTGGGCTTTATCAGAGGCTGTAACTCATATTCCAATTGGTCAATTAGTTCCTTTGACAATCTATATACGCTCACATAGTCGTCATCTCGGGTTAATAAAAATGAACTTCGAATTTGGTTAGATTGTCGACGCTTTTCTAGTTTATCCAAAGCATGAGCCTCTTCTAATCTAATAAAGATTAAAAAAAAACATTCTTGCTATCGTTATCGCTGTATTCACTACATACAAACGCCCAAAAAGTAGTTTTTAACCACAAATTATGTAGTTATTGTACTAATTTTTAACACTGACATAAAAATATTATTTTAACACTATTTATATAGGATTTGTTGTATTTTCACTCGTAAAATAGATACTTATTATTTGACACTTTGAATCGGGTTCGAATGCGAAGTGAGTTTCGAAGTGATGGCGGAATTACCTGTAAGAATACCAATTCTTACGTCATCTCATACTTTACTTGTCAAAATCTCACGTTCAATTTAGTTCAACTCGCTCACACGCTCGCAAGTGTAGCGCTAGTGTAAATTCGAATTGTCAACCGAGTTTTTAGAATGCCAATCAAGCAACTCACAGCGGATTCAGATGCGAAGTTTGGAATGAGGTCTTACAGAATCGCACTGCTGACAGTGTTCCACCTATAACCGGATACGAGGTTCATGTCGCCCTCACAAAAATGAAAAACAAACAAAGTTATAATTTATTTATTATTCATCAATTGAATATAGACACTTATTTAACAAGAACCGTTTAAGGTTATTCTGAAACTCACTTGTAGGTATATAATACTAAACTTTTTATTTATGTCGGCAGTTTATTGAACATTTTTATTGACTTATGGTAGGCGCTATGCTTTACAACGTTCAGGTGAGGCACTTGCTTCATCTGGAGATCTTTTCTTCTTGTACTCTCCCTTTTTTGCCTTTCATGTTCAGTCTCATATTCATAGATGATAAAGATAAAGAGTATCTTATGTGTTAATCCTGGTTATATTATATACTATCTGTGTGCCAAATTATATCTATGTCCGTTCAGTAACAAACATCCATCCATCCATTCTCACAAACTTTCGCGTTTATAATATTAGTAGGAAGTAGGACTAGCAGCGCCCCTCGGTTTCACCCGCATAAAGGCTACTATAAACAGGCGCGACACGCGATATAATCGCGCGCGACACAAAGGCACCGCTCGTTGCGCGACTTGCGGTGCCTTTGTGTCGCGTGTCGTGTCGCGCCTGTTTGAAGGAGCCTTAAGTGTCGATACCGTGGAAATATCGGGTTAAAAAGTATTCTATGCGTTATTCTGTTATAAAAGCTATATTACTGTAAAGTTTTATCAAAATCAGTTCAGTAGTTTTTGCGTGAAAGAGTAACAAACATCCATCCATCCATCCATGCATCCACACAAACTTTCGCGTTTATGAGTAAGTAGGAAGTAGGATAGTATAGTAATATAGGACTAGCTTCTGACCGCGACTTCGTCTTCGTGAAATTTCTTTTTCCCCCAACCCACCTCGTCGCATCGCATCGCCTGCCCGCAGTATTACTTCGTTTTCGCTTAGCGTTCTATCTTACTTTTTTTTCTTTTTTCTCGGCTCCTAATAGTCGTAGCATGATGTTAAATAGCCTTCCTTAAGAATTGGGCTATGAAATGCTAAAAAAAATTTCAATATCGACGAAATTCTTCAGCTTTATAAGTATAGATAGATACGACGGAGAAGGTACGTGTCCCTCGTTATCATCAGCCATTTTGACGTGACAACGTCTAATAAATCGATGAAGCTGGCTGCACTCACGAAAAAACATGACTCATGTAGCGTTACCTCGCGGCCTTGCTCTGTAGCGTTCCATGGCGGCTTGAAGTGCAAGCGAATATTAACAAATGCAATGCAACTATTCCATCAGTATTTTCTTATGACGTTGTCACGTTCAACTATCGTCAGTAAACCGACTTTACAGACAACCGATTTTTTAATTACTGTGGACGTACTATGGTTAGTGTTGGTTATTGCGCAATAGAAAACCGTTTGCAGTTCAAATGAAATTGTAATTTTACGAACAAATTAATCACACTAGTGAATCACACGATACAACAAAACGAAATGCGCGACAATTTCTAAACGTGTTCACTGATTGACCGCCACCGACAAACGTCAAACTCAACTTCACTCTGATCAAGAGTCCGTCGAGCGCCGCTTGGTGGCGCTGGTGTCCCGATTAGTCAAACGATAGACTATCGTATTTCCGGCATATATATATATACATATATCGATTTAAAACCTACAGAATGTTACCTTTCTAATCTCGTAAAAAATTATGTTACAAAAAAATATCTATTTGTAATGTCGTACGCCAGGACATGTAGTAAGCTAAATAAATCATGTCGCGAACCGGACAATAGTTTGCTTCGTTCCATTATACACACAAAGAGTTCCTGCTAACAACGTTGCTTGTTTGTTAATTAAATAGCTTTTACTTTTCGTTTGTGCACGCTAGCTCTCTTGATATACTGTGTTTTGTGGTGTTTTAGTACTTGTTAAAGTTGTGACGTGTTTGAATAAGTGTTAGGCATGGTAAACATTTGTTCGGGTTGGCATGATTCGGCCAGCCGAGTGGCGAAATATACAGGGTGACAGGGAACATCGACGTGCAACCAGTTGCCACGCATTCAGTACATGATTCTAAACCCATTTTTTTTTGTTTAGCCTATACTGTCCCACTGTGTATCGATATCAATAAAACATAAATTAATTTGAAGTACCTATCAGTTTCAAAAATCTGTTTTTAGGGTTCCGTACCTCAAAAGGAAAAAACGGAACCCTTATAGGATCACTTTGTTGTCCGTCTGTCCGTCCGTCTGTCAAGACCCTTTTTCTCAGGAACGCGTGGAGGTATGAAGCTGAAATTTATATCAATTACTCAGGTCTACTGTCCCTTGAAGCTGTGAAAAAATCAAACTTCTAAGCCAACGCAATCAAAAGATACAGCCGTTTATGCCGCAAATTTTCGACACTTGCAAGGGAATCAAAACCTACAGGGTGCTTCCCGTGAACTCAGAATCTTGAAATTTGGTACGAAGCAACGTCTTATAGCATAGATAAAGGAAAAATTACGAAAACCATAAATTTTTAGTTACATCACATAATATTTTTTTTTTTAATAATTTTAAACTTACTACCCATTTCCTCATAAACGCGTAGAGGTATTAAATTGAAATTCATACCAAATACTCAGGCCTATAATACCTTTAAGCTGTAACAAAATCAAACTTCTATGTCAACGCAATCAAAAGAAACAGCAATTTAAGCTGCATATTTTGAAACTCGCAAGTACTCGCAAGGGAATCAAAACCTAAAGGGTACTTCCAGTCGACCTAGAATCTTGAAATTTGGCATGAAGCAACGTTTTATAGCACACATAAAGGAAAAATTCCGAAAACCTTAAATTTTTAGTTACATTACAAAATATATATTTATTTTTTAATAAATATAAACTTATTACTTTTTTCCTCATGAACGCGTAGAGCTATCAAGTTGAAATTCATATCAAATACTTAGATCTAATTGCCTTTAACCCGTGAAAAAAAAAAAATTCTAAGTCAACGCAAAAACGCAAAACGCAAAAGTACAACCATTGATACCGCATATTTTGAAACTCGCAACTACACGCAAGGGAATTAAAACCTAAAGACCACTTCCCGTTGACATAGAATCTCGAAATTTGGTAAGAAGCAATAGCTTACAGCACAGGTAACAGAAAAATTCAGAAAAGCTTAAAATTTTAAGTAGTTATACCACCAAAAAATTTGCAATAAAAATACCATAGTTATGACTCGATTGTCGTAATGAACGAACTTTGTAAACCTTGCAGGTTTGTACGGAACCCTCGGTGCGCGAGTCCGACTCGCACTTGGCCGGTTTTTTTTTTATAAACTTCACAGGAGTGATGGTTTTCGACATGTAAACACGATAACACAAAAGAAAACAGATTTTCTAAACTCAAACTTCAAGCAACAAAACTACCAGCGGTCGTTGATGCCTAAAAAAAATGTTGTAAAACACAGGTATGACACAGGCTTTTGATTACGTTGAGCATAATATATTGGTTGGCAAATTTAATGATTATGGAATAAGAGGTAATGTTCTGCAATTATTTGAATCGTACCTCAAAGGCCGTCAGCAGTACACTGAATTGACTATAGTGAATATTCTAACAAGAACAGAGGAAACCTTTAGATCGCGTGAACGTGAAGTAAACTGCGGTGTTCCTCAGGGAACCGTTTTAGGACCATCCTTTTTTATATTGTACATCAATGACTTACCCAATGCCACTGATAATCCTTTAGCTCTTTTTGCAGACGACAGTACAGTAACGGTAAAATGTAAAAACATAAATACCCATGAAGATGACATAAATAACACATTGAGCTCAGTCATGAATTGGCCTAATATTAATAATTTGAGAGCCAACTTAAGCAAAACTAAATTAATGCACTTTAGACAACGTTTACCGGCACCAAATAACCTAAATGTAAATTTTGACATGCAAACAATAGAGGAAGTAGACAATTGCAAATTTTTAGGCTTATATATTGATGACAAAATGACCTGGAAACCGCATATTCAACCACTATGCAAGCGAGTTAGCAAATCTGCCTACGCCTTACATACACTTGCAAACAAAATAATCTCCAGTGCTCTTTTAACTGCGTATCATGGGCTAGTGGCATCTGTTCTCAGATATGGCATAATTTTTTGGGGCAATTCCACCGACAAAGACCTCGCCTTTAAGGCACAGAAACGATGCATTCGGGCTATGTTTGGTTTCAAATCAACGGAGAGTTGTGCGCCTTTCTTTAAAAAGCATGGTATCCTTCCATTACCATCATTATACATATTTGAAGTAGCGGTTTTCGTTAAACAAAATCCTCATTTATATACTTTAGCATCTATAGCTTTTAATCGGACCCAAAGGGATGAAAGTCGTCTGTGCATTCCAAAAACGAATACTGCTTTAATGTATAAAAGTGTCTTTCACATGGCACCAGTTATATATAATAAATTGCCAAAAGAACTAAAAAAACTACATATTAATTTATTTAAACAAAAACTGAGAAGTATGCTGTGTCAAAAATGTTATTATAGTGTATCAGATTTTTTATTAGATAAATTTTGACATTTTTTAATTGTAATTTTTGTAATGTTATGTAATTTGCTTCCTTGACTATATTGTAGTCATAAATCATAATAATTTGTTTAAATCTGAATTAATTTTGACACATTTACTTAACAAATAATTTTGAAACTACTTGACTTAATCGTACTTATAATAACTTATCTTTATTTGCATGTAAAAATTTGTTATATTTCTTTGACATTATTTTTATATTCTTTTCTTTTGACATGTTTTATTTTAATTTTTGTCTGCAATGTTTATTTTTTGCTTTTTAATGTATGTAATGGAATCTATGGACATTTGTACACCTTTTTGGTATAACATAGAGCACTTGTATATTTTGTTTTTCATAACATCTGTAATTTGTACCTACCTATGTTAACAAATGAATAAATGACTTATGACTTATGAGATCAGACTGTGACAAACACCAGAGGGCGATTCTCGTAATTTTCAGAACGTTTTCTTAAAATTACGAGAATTGCCCTCTGGTGTTTGTTTATTTATCCAAAATCCCAGGAAAAGCAACAACAATTTTGAATTTAGGCAGAAGACAGACGCCGTTCGATACAATAATATTGTTGTTTGGTTTGATACGATCAAAATGAACAAAAACAAAGATAATGAATAACAAATTTTCGGGTCGATAATGAGTGATGAACGAATGGGGACGCCGAAGTTTTAAAAAGTTAATGTCCTGTCAATGATAGATGGTAATTTGTTAGAAATATTTTTTGTATTGTTTTATGAAATCCAAAATCCATTGTTTTATGGAAATGTACTACACACATCAAAAGTACGTAGGGATAAAGGGACTTATTAAAAAAAAAAATGCCCTATTGAAATTAAATAAAATGTTTTTGTATGTGTAGAGGACAAAGTACTCTCTGCTTTTGCATTACTATAGACTTCTCGCGATTCTTGCTTGAATCAGAAATTATACAACTTCGTCACCACCTAAGGACATCTGCAATAACAGAACCTTTATTTTGCCATAATTGAAACAAAGCTAGTGCGTCTTAGTGCGTTTGTCCACTGCAGCCGTCACCGGGACGTCACCAAGAACGAGATGACGGCCCCAAGGTAGTGTAATACATAAAGTAGGTACTTTAACTATGGCTGTGTAGTGTGTGTCCACCGCGCGTCCGTCACCCAACCACCTTTATATCGGCGGCCGAAGATTTGAATAGTTCGGCGCGACCGCTAGAATTCGGCTCGAGATTGTGATGGGCTGATGTACCGGCAATAGAAAACACGTTTGATCTTGTCCACAAACTAATATCGCACCGGCGGTGTTCCCCCAGCTTTTGTTTTGGTCTACCATAACATACTGAACTGCTCTGTTTGGTCTCGGTGGAGAAACGATCACCGTCACCGGGTTCGGTTCGAATAATCTCGTTTCTCGGTGACGTCCCAGTAACGCATGCTGTGGACAGAGAGAGAGTGACATTTCAGCAAGGAATATTACGATATACCTTGATTGCACCCAGCACCCATACAAAACACAGCAACGCTGTTCTGCGTCAGGATCAAGTATGGTATTAGTGCTTCGCCGGACGAGAAGCTCCACAAATAACTTTTTAGCCCGTGCAAATAGCTTTGGCCTGTACGATATTTTACGGTAAAAAGTTGGGATCACACCTCAACATGCCACTTTTTATACATTTATAAATTAAGCATCAATCGATCCAATAGCACCATAGAATGCATAAATTCTTGCTAAAACTACTTCAGAAACCACGCTGACCTAAGACACGGATATTTATTGACTACTTTACGTTTACATGTCGATAAATATAGGTACATAATGTATTGTATGATTAAATATTCAATTTGTTCTAATCATAGCATTCTTCAACATTGTCTATGGTTAAGGTCAAGGAATAACGTCATGAACGTGAAATTTCGTGTCCTCGTTGATGAGAACTTTGTCATAATTATTTATCATAATTTCAAGTTCCTTATTTATTACAGTAAATTATTTACTTCAAATAAAAGGACACCGAATTCTTATTATCAGAAAGGTCAGAAAAGGTGACGTAAGAATTATAATGAAACTAGCTTCTGCTCGCGACTTCATCCGCGTGAAATTTCTTGTTCTCCCGACCCACCCGCCGTCGCATCGCATCGCCTTCCTTCGCTATTATTTTCATGTGTGCTATCTGAGTTTTTTTTGTTTTTATTTATTTATTTGCTTACATGTAAAACACTGCTTATTAGGCATGCATTAAAATTTCATGACACAGCATTAAGTCATTTAAAATACTTAAACTAAACATTAATAAAAATGAATTAATTAATTTGCTTGGCTACTAAGTGTCTTAGAGTGTTGTGTAAATGATATTATCATTGCTCTTAAAACGTTTTAGTAAAAAACATCGTTATGAAACCGGCATGTTCTAGAACCAAAAATTCGATGAAATGGGACATCTACCAACCCGCACTGGCCTGCATGGTGGATTAGCCCAGTCCCTCTAACAGTTCCCGAGTCTAAACAATGGGGAAATTATAGGGTGATAATGTGTTGTGTCGAACAATGTTAATTAAAGCTTTCCCCGCGGACCCAATGTCCGCGTGGAAGATCATTGCCCACTCCCTCCCGTAAAGAGGAGGCCTGTTTTCCAGCAGTGGGAACAATAGGCTGATGCCGAAGAGGAAGTTTTCCATAATTTCAGGCGAAAGTCATAGCCATCTCCCAACCGTCGACACATTCTATCGGTTCAGTGCTTCTCGTAACCAGCAGATTCCCACGACCTTAACCAGTCATCGGTCCATCTTGATGGGAGTTTATGCGAAAAAGTTATTACTGTATAGACAGCAGGGGGCCTAAAAAGGTCACTTTGGCAGAATCATAAAAGGATAACATTATGAATCTTAATGGACAGTTAACTGTTAAGTTAATCGTATCAAATCCTATTGTTGCAGGATTTTTTAGTTATTTTTTTGGTCTGTGCTAAAATACCAATCAATCCAATCTAAATACAATCCCAATCTCTTTGATTATACCTACGTAGTGCAGCAAAAAAAATGAAAAACACGGACTATCTTCGCCATATTAGGATTCGTAATGTTATCCTTTTATGATTTTGCCAAAGTGGCCTTTTTAGGCCCCCAGGTCTATTGGGACTCTGTTCGCCCACCAAGTGACCCCAGGGAAGACGGTGGCACAGTGATCACGTGCTGCCGTGTATAGCTAGGCTCAGGAGAGGCCCCTTTACAGTCTCCCCAGGGATGTGCCTTACAGGCGTTGCACGGGGGGGTTCCGGAATTGGTCTTTTAAGAGGAACCGGGACCACCCCTATGTGCTGATGGTAATCACCGGGGTGGTTTTAGTGAGGTAAAAATCCCACACTCCCCGACCTCCCTCCCCGGAGGTCGGGTGCCTTTTGAAGTTTTCCCCCCGACAACAAAAAAAAAAAGGTCTATTGCTATATATGCTCGTTCCATCATACCTTATCTATTGCTTTCCATCAGTCGTGATTGATTTCAAGAGCAGGCCCAGTCAGCAAGAAAAAAAAATAAAAAACTGTAACGCAATATTCCAACCTTCTGACGGTGTAGAGAAAAATTACTACATTAGTAGAGTACCTAATAGGGCAAAAACACGCAACAAAAAATTACCAAAATCTTCTCAAAGGAGCTGAACATAAACCTCTTCTTACAAAACTCGAATACTCAGCTTTAACGCAGTGTTTATAACTTAGCAATAAGATACCCTTTGGAGGATTATGTCTTTAGAGTATTTTCAAAGGACCATTAAGGCGTTTCCAAATGAGCAAAAGGATTTGTTCTCGAACTTAAGAGCGGTATTAATTTGTTAAGTAACGTAGTACCTTAAATAAACTACTCAAAAAAGAAAATAAGGCCCACCCAGTTTATAAGCTGTTATTTAAAAATATTAATTGGTAAGCGACTTTAATGAATATATTTATGTTTGGAGTAGGGATTAATTAAAAATAGTTTAAACATAGTCAATGGTAAAATTTGTATATTTTGATCGATTTACACAAAAAAGCTTGTAAGGGAAATAAACTCAAATTAACTTGAAAAATAAACCTAGTCTGTCACCCATTTCCTGTAACCGTTTTTTGATCAATATTAAGGTTAGCAACGAGTGAAGCTTTTTCTGCTCTGTATGCACTCTCTAAGCCTATCTGGTATACTTTCAATAAGTTGGGTAACATTTTGTTCCGAAATTCGTTCCCAACAGAGTTTTAACGCGTTTACCAGCTCCTGTTGAGTGTAAACATGACTGTAGTTTTGTTAAAGGCTTCTTTTCAATTGATTCCATAAATACTCGATGGGGTCAACCCGATCGAGTCCTGATCTCAAGACCGCGACTCATAGCTGGCCATGACAAAACTGTGATATTGGCCTCAAAAGTACTCTTTGTGTGGCACGGGCACGTATGTAAGCGAGCATTGTCATGCATTAATAAAACAACGCAGTTGAGAACGTTTACCATCTTTATGGAGACGATTACGAATGGTTAGTTTTGGTTTGGTTTCTGGTACCAGTAGATTGCTGCAGCCAGTTTTGTAAGGCTCGGGTGGTTATGGTACGCTCTCTTTGTGCAGTTAACCTGATGTACCGGTTTTCTTGGCAAGTTGTGGCTCTAATTCTTCCTGACCCAGGCCTTCTAGCTACATTCTCGGTCTTCTAAAAGCATTCCCACACGTTTCGGATAGCTCATCATGACATACCGAGACGTAGTGTAACAGATCTCTGAGAGCCTCCCTCTTGAAGCATTGCAATAGGTCTTGCTGTGCTTTCCAAGTCCATATTATGACGACGAAATCCACACATAGTAATCACGATTAACACCGAAAAAAAAAAGTGACACTCCAGTGTGTGCTGACAGAAGTGAAAACAAAACACAAACAGAATACTTACTTTACTTACTTACTAGTAGGTAATGGGTAGCTCACCGTCCGATCAGGACCAGGCCCGTGCCGGACGGCGCGTACGTGTTCCACGCGCGCCTCAAAGAGATGTCAGCATCAAACGAAGAGGCTCGTCAGGGCCGAACCCTGCCGGGTCAGCGGGATTGTCCGAAAGGGTTACCGCTGGCCCGGAACATAAAGGGCTAAGGAAGGAACACGGGTGGGTTTTAGTCAGTAAGAGTCTGACACTCCCTTCCGCTCCACCCAGAGCGGGAGGGGTCATTTGATGATCTCACATCCAGGAAAAAAAAAACAGAATATTTTGCCATCACTCACTGACATATCGGATAATTAAAACCGAGTACATTCCGAGGACAGCCGAACACATCCAAAGCGGTATCGGTTACAGTAATAGTGGCTCGAGTTCAATAGTTATATCCCATCTGAAAAAAGTGCCCAACACGCTTAAAGAAGTTATCACTTAAAAAAGCTGTGGCAGAACATGACGGGTAACGTCAACGCTTTGAATGGGACCAAGAACACAGGTAAAAGAATTCGAATAACAAGTGTTTTTTTAAGCACTTCACATTCTACCTACTTGATTTCGACGCTAAAATTGACGCTCGAAACATTGAGAAGGACCCATAAACATGTCGAGAACAAAGTTTAGTGCTTTACTTCACAAATGCTTACCTAATTATATATTTATTCTTAGATAGTATTCTAAAGTACACTTTGTAAACAAGCTTACTATAAATTAGAAGATTATATCCAAGATCTAGAGAGGACAATCTAGAGTCTAGACAAAATCAAACGGGTTGCTAATTTAATTGTGAATTTCTTTTTTTTATTTACATTGATTTACATTCTGTAACTACTTCAACTCACACCCTGACTTATTACTTGTAATTTTTTTTTTTATTTAAATGAAAATCGTTTACTTTTATCATGTTTGTAAATATGTGAGCACCAGTGAGCAGCATGTATCTATCAGATAATTAATTTATGTCATGGTTTCATTTTTAATTCTTTTACCTATTGTGGTATAGTAATTTTATTTCAGGTGCATCGTCTTGACATATTATTATTTTATAATTATTGTATGCAAAATATTGTAAAACATTTTAAAAGAGTAACGGTAAAGTTTCTTGCCCATTCTTCTCTATACGAAAACTATCTTTTGGAATGGGTGACTTGAATCAATTCTATTTGTTGTAATTTCTGACTTTCAAAAGTGCCTTTTATGTGCCTATTTGAAATAAATGCTTTAACTTTGACTTTGAATAAACTTAGAGTGGGTTCTATTTTGTTTTAAGTAGTTTACTTAGTACCTATAGAAGTTACATAAAAGAAGTTTCGAGAAGGTAAATGCTGACTAGTTCATTCTGATTTTACTTGTGATTATGCAAAACTTTACCAATATTCAGCAATAATAATTCTTGTATTATTAGTCTTTAATGTTCCCACCGTTGGGACACCGGCTTCCTCTTGGTGTGAGGAAGTAGGCCGTAGTCATAGAAATGTAAAAATAAAGTTTAAAACTAAAACCAAACTATTTTTATTTAATTATTTTGGGCTCATTAGAGTAATATTTATATTTCTGAAATGTGCTGATTAAGCCCTTTCATTTGACATCCCACAAGGCACTATCCCAAAATAACAATTTTTAAATTCATTACTTTATGTTCTCTAGAGGGCGCCATATTGAATTTAGTGTAACGTTACATAGCCGTTACTACTATGGGCCACTACTGCTCACTAATTAATAATTCTTGGTCGACATTATTTTGTTTAAACATCTTGTCTTTTTTAGCCCCTTCATCATTCACGTGAAAAAGAGTTTAACATTTTTTTTTTATATCAGAAGTTGGAAACTAATGAGTCCTTTGGGCAAACTCTGAGTAAATTCTATTTTAATGTAAACCACAGATGGAAATTATATGTAGGTACTTAATAAATGTCTTAAATTTATTCATTGACAACCTTAACCGCTGGGTGTAGAAGCAGGAAAATTTTACACAAAAGTTCCTTTTGTTACGAAGGAGAGCACTAAGGAAGGATTAAAACCAATCACTAAATCATCCTCCGTAGAAAAGGAAGATCCTCCGACTAGACGGGTGTGTCTGGCGGGCAACTGCCCGATGATTTATGTTGTAATACATGTTAGTTGTGCGGTAAACTCTGCTTGCGAGATGCAGGATTTTGTGTGACGTCAGTATGACGCGTTGTTCGCATGTGGCGTTATAGATACCACTACAACATCATCCCCGAAAGGGGTTAAATGGGGAATGAAAGTTTGTATGGAAGTTCATCATTGTTGTCGATGGGTGCCCAATGGGATTTCCCATTGGCCACCCGGGTTGTACTACAACAACAAAACCACTTGCATGATTTTCTCAAAAGTGTTCTTCACACTTCTAAGCCTCAAAAGTAGAAAGGGTGTAATGTGACGATGTAGGGTGAGTGTCAAATCTGGTTCCGGACATTTCGTTCCCAATCTACTGCCCCCCTGAAAAAGGAAATCTGGCTATTATACCTTGCCATTGTAACTTGACCCCTCTCCAAGTAAGTAACCTCCCCTTTTCTTCGTCCTTTTAAAGACAGGTGGGGAGAATGAGAGTTCTAAATAAAATGGTTTTTTTATAATAGATATTGATCAAAGATTTGTATTGTCGTCGCATTATTTTGTGGTAAAAGGGTTCCGCAATGGGATATTGTGTATTTTTTAGTAGCAGCGCCCGAACGTGAGTTTGCAAGAATGTTTTTTCGGTTGTTGCCTCTTGTGAGGGTGGTTGGAATATATTTACAAGATATACCTGCTAATAAATTATAAGTTTATTAGAAGTGAATTGGTTGCAGTTAAGATATTACTCGCGTGTGTATTATAGCCCACTCCCTGCCGAAGAAAGAAGGCCTGTGTCCTAGCAGTGGGCTATAGGCTGATTATGCTATTTCTCGTAGACATTTAAGGCTCCTTCAAACAGGCGCGACACGCGATAAAATCGCACGTGACACATAGAGACCGCCAAGTCGCGCAACGAGCGGTGTCTTTGTGTCGCGCGAGATTCGCGTCGCGCGTCGCGCCTGTTTGCAGGAGCCTTTATTTAGCCGAGTTCAACTAACTCGGTAGCATAGTCAACACGTGAAAGGAGATATTATTGCGAGAAGTAACAATCTCGCCATTAAACAAGAAAACGAGATGGAAGACGGCCCCAGCCTCGAAGTAGTTTATACAAATTATAATTTTATACATATATGTACTCGAGTAAATTCAGTAAAATTATTAGACAGGCAAAAATATTCATCTTTCCACAACAGTACCAATATATGCATTTATTTATTTATATTTAATTCAATTACCCATAACTTTGTTAGTATTACTCAAAGTATGTTAGTATAATTAACTAAGACACAAACATAAATAAATTAAGAACAATATAATACAACTAAAGAAATCGTATACATATTATGACATCTTCTGAAGAATCCTGGCAACAAGTAGCAAAGCAGTGCATATAGCACTGCGCACAAGTGGCCTTCAGTCTTAGCAACAATGCTCAGGAGACTGCTGTCACTGTCTTTATGTAGTAATGATGCGGATTAATCCCAAAAAAGTCATCTGGACGCGTTGCCGCAAATATCCCTGACGCGCTACAGAATTGTGGCAGCGACTACACTATCCTAAGCATTGTCGTATTTCACACACAGGGTATTAAACGTTTTTTGCGTGTATTTGGACCACAGACAGCTGGTAAAAAGCCTGGTAATATACCCTAAAAAGAGTTATCTTGACATTATTGTCGCACTTCGCAAAACTGCAGGCTGCGGGCTAGCATGTTGCATCTAGAATCAATTCAATTTTACTGTAATTTTTGACGTTAAAAAGTGTCTTTAATGTGCCTATTTGAAATAAATGATTTGACTTTGACTTTGACATCGTACGGCCAATGCCCTGCATTATATGCATAGCTAGTCTTGTCACAACTAAGTTGGGATCAGCTGTCAGTCTTGGCCTAAACAGGTGAAGCAGCGCGAGCGCGCGGCCCGGCCGGTTATATTCGCCAAGCCGCTATTGAAATGATTGGATGCATATTGTCTCGTGTAATCTCACAGTACAGCGGCCGGGACGTGCGTCCGCGTCGCTTCACCTGATTAGGCCCTTACCGTATGCAGCTTTCTACTATATTTGAATTCAGAATTAGAGATAACGATCAAGTTTCTGAACAATAAATTCAATATCACCATGACAAAGTTCAAATTCCATTGCAATTAACATTTTTAAAGACCTTTTTGTTATCAATGGACAATCAAAAATCAGATAGTTTAGTAAGCGCCATTGAAATGTAAATTATCTGAACTACCAGTCTACCACTATTAATTATTATATTGTTTAATCAGTTGAAGGACACTGAATCAGACACAGTAAGTTTTATTGTTATTACTCCTGGGGTGTTAGTGTTCCGTAGTGTTAAGCATAACTTTTTAAGCGTACCTAAGCTTATGAGCGAACACTTATGAGACTGGTGAACTTGAATAGGTTTCAGCGCTGGGGCTCTGTCTCCCGTAGGGTCTTAGTCTTAGCATTATGCTGAGCGATGGCCGTTTTGTGTGGACATGACGCATGTTTTACCTCAATTCTTGTTTTTCTTTTGTGTTCGTATTCTTTGTCTGCGTCATGTTTACTGCAAATAATCGTATCTTCTTTCTTTTTTTTCTTATACTCAAATAATTCATAACACTGACTGGTAGTTGCAAGTTAGCTGTTTATGTACACGCATATAAGCAGACAAGAACAAACGAACAGCAATATACGTTCAAAGCTGATACTATATCTTTGTTTGCCTGTACTCTGAGTACCTACTACTAATATGCTTTGAGAATTCCTAATACCTACTCCCGTAACCCAGCCAACTAAGCGGAATGTGGTAGTGTTGCAGAACCTACGTTCTTGATTCCAATTGAGCAACTGGTTGGTTTGGGCTTACGACGTATTCGTCTGCCATCTACCTAGCTGTTTGTTTACAGCAGCTTAAGAATTATTATGCTTTGTTTACATATGGGAGGATATTGAAGGTAACATGGATATAAATTTTATACACCATGCTGAAAAAAAAACGGAGTTGGTATTCACCGATCTCGACCTTGATGAATTAAAAGTCAAAGTCATATCATTTATTACAAATAGGCACATTAAAGGCACTTTTGAACGTCAAATGTTACAGTAAAATTGAATTTGTTTATTGAAATAAAAAGATTTAGGTACATGAATATTTACAAATTAGGGCCTTAAACTACCTCTAGTTTAAGGCCCTAATTTGTATTGTACAATAGGTAAGAAATAATTGGATTCTACCTGAACTAGGAATAAACCTGTATCTCAGGTAGGTATCTCACTCAAGTGCTTGTACATAAGTAATATCTAAAATTCCTATAAAAAGTAAATAATTATTATATATTCATATTGAGCAAAATAGTATGCCACATTTTTACAACCATATTCTGTTTTGACTTTTGCAATTTTAGGTACATTTTTAATAAGGTCGCGCTTACTTCGTCATACAGAAAAATTTGTCGTGTCAACAAAAATGTTATGATTGCATGTGAATGTTTTCATTTAAAATAAATATAAAACATCAATTCTACTATATAGTTTGCTACTAATATTGTAAATGCGAAAGTATGTGAGGAGGAATGTTTGCTACTCTTTCACGCAAAAACTATTGAACGGATTTGGATGAAATTTGGCGCACAGTTATTTTATAACCTGGATTAACACAGAGAATACTTTTTATCCCGGTATTACGTTCCAGTGGGATCATTTCCGACTTCCACGAGGACGAAGCTGCTGGCAAAAGCTAGTCACACTAATATTATAAAGGCGAAAGTTTGTGTGTGTGTGAGGGTGTGTGTGTGTGTGTGTGTTTATATGTTTGTTACTTCTTCACGATCAAACGGCTAGACCAATTTTGATAAAATTTGGTATGAGGTAGCTGACACCTTGGATTAACATATAGGCTACTTTTTATCCCGAAATTCCTACGGGATCGAAACTTATGCGGGTAAAACCCGGTTCGTCCGGGTTAAAGTCCCGGTTAAAATATCCGGTTCGTTTCTGTGCTTATAATTTTAAGTCATAATTCATAAAAACTGTATCCGGATACAACTATATTTTAACTTCAAGTTTTTGCAACAGTTGGTTCTCTTAGGGCTGGTTTTTCAATAGCCAGATCATTTTTATCTGTAGAATAAATATGACATTTTTGTATACATAAATTTCTATCCAAACCTGTTAAACCACAATATTTTTTTCCTTAGATATAAATTGTCTGAATATTGAAAAATCCGGCCTAAATAAAGGAAAACAAATCTTCATAAGTTTGACAAATCCTTACATAATTTAGTCGCTTCTCAGGTGAAGCAGTGAGCTGGACTTAGGTACCTACTACGAAGAAGTACCTTATACGAGTAATCTATTATTGTCCTAATATTTCATCTCTTTGAAATTTTAGCACAAATATATTCAGCGGAGATCAGAAGGCCAATTCTCGTAACAAAAAAACGTTCAAATTCAAGTCGCAGTGCCTCAAAAGTTCCAAACTGTCACAAAAGGTATTCTACTAAACCAAAAAAGTAAGTCAAACGCAACTTTTACTGCAATGAGATTGCGACTAGACCGAAACCAAAAAATGTACCAAAACGGTATTCTGCTAAAGTTTCGACATGACAATTCAAAATTAATTGGTATTCCACTAACAATAAAAACGTCAAAACTGACATAAGCATGAGATTATTTGTACACCGGACTGTGACAAATAATTTTAGCTTCTGCATATTTAAAAGCGTATAAAATTTTTATTTCCCGTCTTTTTGTATTGAGTTCAGTAAGATAGATTTTTTGGACAGACGTTTTGTGTATTTTTTTTGTTTGTAAAGTGTTTGGATATTGTGGTGAAGGTGGTTACATACTTAGTTGGATATTCATTTTAAAATGAGTGGTATTGGTTTGCGGTTATTATATTTAACCCAGGCGCAACGTGCAGACGATGCAGCGGCATCAGAAAGACGGAGGGAACGACGCCGCCGCCGTTCTGACCGTCGTCGTCGCCTTGCAACGGATGCATTTTCCATGAGCGACCGTGAGTTTGTGAAGACCTACAGGCTCACTAAGTCCCACGTGGCAAATTTAATAACGGAGCTGACGCCGCACATCCCTCGGAAAAGGCGCAGTGATGGACTCGATGCTGCCGCCAAGGTTAGTCTTAGTTACATAAACACTTATTTATTGACAAGCAACAAGGCAGCTAGATTCCAAACATTAAATTATCTACTTTTTCTAGGTACTGATAACCTTGGCGTTTTACGCCAGCGGGTCCTATCAGACCTTGGTAGGGCACCACTGCTCCCATTCAATTTCCCAGCCGAGCGTCTCTAGGGCGGTCAACTTACCCTGAACCACCCACATGTATTTAAGAAACATGTAACTTTCCCTTTGACAAGAGAGGCCCGAGAAAGGGCTAGGAGTGGGTAAGTCTAAAGACTAGCGCATAATATATTATAACCACATCAGCAGGGGCATCTTATTGCATAACTTCTCCAAGACGGGTTACGATGGAATACAATCAAGTTAGTTCTCCGTCGACGTCACTTGCAGCAACTTAACGCAACATCAATATTTCTTTACTATAAGTAGATCTACCTATGTCTCTCTATTAGCTCGTTAATACTAACGAAATATTGTAATTTGTTGGAAGTAGGCATGTGTAAATAGACACACGCGTATCCACGCGCCCGCTTCCCGCGCCCCTCGCTGTCTTGTCGCATGTCGCCCCGTCGTCGTCGGCGTCGCCCGCACCACACTCCGCGCCCGTCAGTCCGGCCTGCATCTCGCACGCAAACTGCACGATTTTTGCACTGTTCCACTCAAATTCCCTTACTATTTTCTGCGTTTTGTATTGTGTGCTAATCGTGCACATATTGTTTTTTGTTACGCCACAAAACTTTATTTCATTTGATTCACCCTACAATACTAATTTTCAGATATGTGATGCAGAGATGAATATACTCTGCGTCGATCCATCTAGCCTCGGGAGTTCACACGACTCGATCATTTGGAGGGATCACCCACTTAATAATTATATTGAAGGGCTTAATGAGGCTGGGGAAGCAATTTTCCTCTTAGGTATCTAAATAAGTACAATTAACACATTCCCTGTACCATGAATCACATAGGATTCATGTTGATTGTTTAACTATTGTGTCTAAGTAGACACAATACACAGTGGACAGTGAATCTGTTAATATAATTTTCAAGTACTCTCATGAAATTAAAAAGAGTTTTTGTATTATGCATATTTTTTATTACCTAATTAACATAGATGAAAGTAAAAAAAAAATGGCCCGTGGTGCTTGCGTGGAGCACGCCGCCGCCGCAGTGTCAACAAAGCCCTGAAAGAAAACACAATTTTGTTTTTCATTTTGTACATATTATTCATTAAATAAGACTGTTTTATTTTAAACTCAGCGTTTTATTTACAAAACAACAAATGGAAGGGGAAGCCCAGAGGATTTTTCATCAGAGCATATTCAGAACGAATATGCTTGCTGAAAAATCCTAAAATAGGTAATAGGCTCGATGGTAATAGGTAATACGGGCTGGTGTCCGCAACTCCACGTCAATGCGCGTATTTTGCGTATTTTTTGTTAATTCTAATAATTAGCAATACGTTCTCTTTGAGGGGAAACAACAAAACTTGAGGTGCTGGCCCACCACCACTCCTTGTTCGGCCCTCTTTTATTTATTTGCCTCAGGTTTGCCTTCGTCCGGCTTTTGTACTGGTTGTAGTACTGCAAACAAAATAAATGATGTACCTATTTGTTGTTTTCTGAATCTCATGCGAGCACAGCTAGTGGATAGGTACAATAAGTTACTTACTTTCTTCCACTCCGGCCCAGATTTGGACAGTCCACCGGCATTGGCATTCAAAATATCGGCGCACTGTCTCCAAAGCCTTTTGGGCAGAGCTTTGCCCTCCCTGCCTCTCACCTTGCCCAACGCCAATGATTGGTGCTCCTCCAGAAAATCTAGAAGGAGCTCCAATTGGCGAGGCGTTATTTGGCGGGTCATAATATTAAAACCAGAAAAACAAAATTATGATGTCGTGTTATTCGATTTTTTTGATTGCGATGGCTAGGTACAATAGACGACAAAATCAATGCAGTTATAAATAAAATGTAATAAATATTTATAGAATAATTTCAGACAAAAATAAATTATTTAAAATTTAATTATAATTTGACATATTTAGTAAAAATACGAATGTCATCTCTTTTTGACATCTCGCGCTTGCGCGTGGTGATTACCAATACGTTCCATGTTAGCTTGCTAGCCGATTATTTATTTTAATGATTTTGTATTTTCAAAGATATTTAATAACAAACGGGAAATGAAAATACTATGAGCATACTCTTAATCAAGCAAACTAATAAAGAATTTCAAAAAATCAGAAAATTAGGTTGCTACAAATTAAAGTATCACTAAGTATCAGAATATCGTCTGCGTACATTGAACTACTATGAAAATATGTTTAATTTCGTAAACGAGAACACAGTTGACTACTGTGAGACTATACTGCGATGATATTGCGACCGGAATGTGAACAAACCGAATTTTAAGATTAGCAGAATACCATTTTTTGGTCTATTCACAGTGTCATCGCATTCCGGTCTCATGTTTTTCAAACTGCACGTTAATTAGTAGAATTGACCTTCTGATGTCAGCTTCTAATTTGTTTTCAAATAAACCGGTTTTCAGTATATAACTATTGAAGTAATCTAAATTTAAATTCGTTTATTTTAAACAGAGGGGCAATTCTCGTAATTTTAGGTACAGACACCAGCACATTAAGCTAACCGAAACTGTCAAATTTTCCCAATCAACTTTGAACCTTATGCTTTAACAGTAAAGTTGAAAATCTATTAAAGAAATTTGACAGATTGTAGTAGCTTGATGTGCTGGCATCTGTACGTTGACAGTCTGATCTTAGTCTCAATCTGTGAAAATACCTATAATTTCCCTACATTTTTGAAATTGATTGTCGCTGAGGTAAATAAAAAAAAAATGTTTATTGTGTCTCAAACGGTAACATTTACAAATGTGAATGAAACAGCCCCAGTAATTAATAATACTTGTGTTGGGGTTGTCTCTGTCCTTCCCTTAAATTTTAAATTTATTTATTTATTTCAGACATAATTCTAGTCCATAGATTCAAAACATATGTACATTAAAATTACTTATAAAATATAATATTAAAACAGTTAAAAACCCAGAATAAAATTGTGATGAATTAAAAATAATAATAATAATACATAATTAAATATGTCAAAAAGAAAAAATACATAAATAAAATTATAAAAATGTCAGAATTGAATATAATAAATAAATAAAATGTCAGATACAATAATACATCTTTCTAAGTTAGATTTCTACCACTAACACTTTTCCATAAGAGATTGGTGGTTGGTGGTAGAAATCTAACTTAGAAAGATATATTAATGATTCTAATGATTATAATTCCCTAAATATGTACCTGTTATTGTCGCGAATCATATTTTGATCAAGATGCAATCTGACACTGACCTGCAAATTGCAAAAAAACGTAAGAAAATTTGAATTTCGCGGTCTACCACTATCCATTCACCTTAATTGATAGTTAACAATATTGACAATTTATAAAAATTCAAATTAAGAACTAATTTTTAAAAACAAAGAGAAAACAATGACATATAAAGTAAAGAGAGACAGTCTCCTGAGAGATGAGAGACTATGTTTTGAACGTTTCTAATAACTTGAATTGACCTTTTGGACTACTATTACCGTTTAAAGAAACGTGTTTAATTTCCGTTTTATAATGTCTAGAGTTAAAAAAGGGTTTTATGATTAATATGAAAATGGAAAATGGTCTGCCATAGTGGCCGCAGCATTGTCTCCGTCTTCGTCAGAATCTTTTGTTCCGCAACTCTTTTAACGACAGTCGTCATAAAAAACCGGCCAAGAGCGTGTCGGGCCACGCTCAGTGTAGGGTTCCGTAGTTTCCCGTCCGTCACAATAAGTGTTCCCACTTATGAGTTTAAAAGTGGGTATCCATCCATCGTATAGGTACGATTATACTACAAACAGTCCAGAAATTATTTTGTACAAGTTTTTGTCTTTTTTGTACAAAAACTGTTGTTTCCATCAAGTTCAAAAGTTCAAGTATAAAGTTCTACTTTTCAGATTTTTTTCATATTTTCTAAACTTATGGTTCAAAAGTTAGAGGGGGGGGGGGACACATTGTTTTTTACTTTTGGAGCGATTATTTCCGAAATTATCGACATTATCAAAAAATGATTTTAGTAAACCCCTATTCATTTTTAAATACCTTTCCAACAATATATAACACGTTAGGGTTGAAATTAAAAAAAAAATCACTTCCCACTTTACATATAGGGGGGCTACCCTAATAAAACATTTTTTTCCAATTTTTATTTTAGCACTTTGTCGGCGTGATTAATATACATACATATTGGCACCAAATTTCAGCTTTATAGTGCTAACAGTCACAGAGATTAAGCGAGGACGGACAGACGGACAGACAGACATGGCGAAACTATAAGGGTTCCTAGTTGACTACGGAACCCTAAAAAAACACAAACCTCTTTCGAGTCTTCAATAATTATAATTTCCAACAGTCCCAACAACTGTCCCTTCCTCCTCATTTTCTGAGTACCTAGTTTCAGTCCAAAGCTTTCATTTCATAAGTATCTTAGGACAAATGCTATGAGAGTAGGGTAGTTGAAAAAAAAATCCATTTTTCCACAACAATGTCTGTGTCAGTGTTTATAAGAAAACGTTTTGTATGGAGCGCCTTCATTATTCCGAGACGGAACCAAGATGGCTTAAAGCTGCCTGTTCGTGGTAAGACAAGACGACTTTATTGTGCAGATATTATTGTATACGCGTCCAAGTTCAGTGTTTGTAGGAATTATTAATGAACATGAATAATTGGAGATTGAAGATGGTTTTCTTGGTAATGCATATTCATGGCGTTGGTTCCAGTACGTGGACTGTTCTATTGTATTATGAATTGAAAATGAAAGGTTTAAAATACAGGTATCGTAAAGCTTAGTAGCTGAACAATGTTTTTAATTAGTATCCGAAGAAAGGCACTTTGTATACTAAGATTCAGACATTTATTGGTTAGGGACTGCGCACACTATCACACTATCCGCAATCTTGGCCGCAGAAGCTCTCAAGATGCGGACTTTCATACTAAAGTACAGAAGTTTGGCTGTAATTGGTAAGACAGCCGGTCATGCCACCAGGTGATCGTTGTGGCCAATTTTATTACACGATTTGCATTCAGTGGCATAGTTTAACCTGGTAATTTTAGGAACGTTCACCAGTCTGATCTCAATTTCAATCTGTAGAAACGAGTGTGTATCACATATTATTATTTTATAAGCGGCATTTTTATTTAGAAGGGACTATCAATGTATAGCATTTATTAGTGCGTAGAGAATCCCCAGCATAGGGGATCGTAGTGGAATATTGAGTGCTGTTTAGTCCTCTAGGGGACTGGTCTAGGGGATTTTAGTGGAACGAGCGGTAATTTCCACACATTTTTGACAAGTTTTTGACGTTGATTGTCGTTGAGATGAAATTGCGACTAGATTTTGAACGTTTTAAATTACGAAAATTGGCCTTCAGATCTCAGTCTCAATTCGTCAAAAATACCTCCAATTTCCCTACATTTTGTAAATTTTTTCAAAGTCAAAGTCAAAGCATTTATTTCAAATAGGCACTTAAAAGGCACTTTTGAATGTCAGAAATTACAACAAATAGAATTGATTCTAGTCGCCCGTTCCAAAAGGTAGTTTTTGTATGGAGGAGAATGGGCAAGAAACTCCACCGTTACTCTTTTAAAATGTTTTACAATATTTTGTATGTCAATAATTATATAATATGTAAAGACGATGCACCTAAAATAAAATTACTATACCACACATTTTGACATTGATTGTCGCTGAGATGAGATTACTAGATTTTGAACATTTTTAATTACGGGAATTGCTCTCTTGCTTTCCACTCCGGCAAAAAACAGCTGTGCTATTATACTATAGTCCACGCGGAACTATAGTCGGACTTATAATTAGCTGCAGTAAAATAACAGCTTATGTGTTACTTAAGTGACTGAAATTAGGGTCTTTTTGTTTTTTCGCGGCCATCAACCAAATCTTGTTTTTCTGGTACAGAATATTGTAACAAACGAAACTTATTTGATATGCATATCAGCTGTAAACTCAGTCTCAATTGAGTTATTAAGGGCTTACAGGACCTAAACACAAAAAACGCAAGTTCTAGAAACAATAAAAGAATATGATCGATTAAAGTAAACAAAATCTGAAAAAAATAAGATATTCTTCAGAACATATGCTAGTTATATTGTGTGTTGAAAACATGACTCGTAATTCAATTAATTTGATACGATCGAAAAAAATCATAAAGATACCTCTAAAAACTTTCTTTTTTTTTACAATAAAAACCATACCTACATCATTCTGATTTTCGTTCAATTTTACATACTAAAGTATGTTGTTTGTAGAATAATCTACACTAGTGACAGATAAACACTAGTGTTTTAATTGTTTAGTCCAAACAATAGATTTTTTGTAATTAAATGATTGGTTCATATTTTGCAATAAATTACCAGCCTTGTGTCATCGTGCTTCTCTTTCTCTTCTATGCAGTCCGACAGTGACCGTGCTTTAGGTCATGTAAGCCCCTTAAGAAGTGTCATTTTACTGCAGCTAATTAAATGTCATACTATAGATGGCCGCGCCTTAGGTATGAGCGGTGGGCCGAAGGAGCCGGGGGCGCTTTGTCATTACTCAGTACGTGCGTTGCGAACAAGAGGCAACCCCGCCGCCCTCACTCCTGTCCCCACCTAAGGCGCGGCCAACTAGTTCCGCGCGAACTATAACTAAAAAAAAAAATCACGACTTCTTAGCAGGTTGATGAGTAGGTCTCACAATACACAACTCATCACTCTACCCACTGCATCTGCCACATAAGCAAAAGCCAGACTTTAATACAAGAATATTGCATAAAGAATGCAGGTACAGTAAAACAGTCGCACGATGAATGCCAATCTTACAAAGAGATTGTTGCAAGAATACAGTGCAGCGTTGTTGAAATTCAAAAACTAAACGTTTTTCGTCTCACAAAGTAACCGAAAAATAGAAGAGCAGAAGTTTTAACACCACAACACAATGGAAAGCTTACGAATGGTTTCATACGTGGGTAAGGAGGGCGGGAGGGGCTCGTGGTTAAATTATTTAAATTGTTTATTGAAATAATTGATTTACATAATTATTTACAAAACAGGGCCAACTAGATGTAGGTAAAAATAATTGGATTCTCCCTGAACTAAGAATAAACCTGTATCCCAGGTATCTTACTCAAGTGTATTATCTTATTCTTCATCTTATCTTATTACACATAAGTATTATCTAAAATTCTTTAAACAAATAGCCTAAATAATTTATCTACTATAAAATTATATTCTAATTGACAGAAATAATGGTACTTTTTTCCATCATCGTAAGACATTTTTACAACCATGTTCCACATATTATGGTTTTTGCAATGTAGGTATGTTAGATTTAATTTTTTTTTTTATTTAATATGGTCGCGTTCACATTGTCATTCTTGAAAAAATTATCGTGTCAACAAAATATTAAGATTGCATGTGATTTATTGTATAATACGAATTGTAAATACTAAAACTTAAACTTTGGTGGCCATAACCGACGATATTGTATTAAAAAAAAAAACACTATTGCTGCTGCTTTCAATGATGATAACAGCTGCACGTGTTGATCGAGGGTTAAGCTTCGTTTGCTGAGGTCGTTTCATGGATGGGTGGAATGGCACCACCACCAAATATCAAGACCACTCCGTACTTCGGAAAGCATGTTAAGCCGTTGGTGCCGGCTGTCATTCGTACCTTTGACGCCCAAAAGTTTGACAGCCAGTCTTTCCAAGAGGTATTTATTGTTTTACTCAGTAACTACGTAAGTTGTGGAGGTCAGATAGGCAGTCATTCCATGTAAGATACTGGTATTTAGCTGCATCCGGTTAGACTGGAAGCCGACCCCAATATAGTTGGGAAAAGGCACTTTTTTAATACCTAAACTACATATTTTGGATGTACAAAATATGTAGATCAAATTAAACTTTTGATCTTATAATGATGCCGCGGCAGCAACCAGCGAGCGCTATACCCAAGTTGGTCGCAGTTACTTAGCTATTTAGCATTTTTAGAACCCCAAAATAGGAATTATTTGAGGTTTACAAAAAGAGGCGCAATCATTATATTAAAATGTTCAACAATATTTTTAGGAGCACAATATGGAAATTATTATAGTTTCGATTTAATAAATATCAATAAAAATTTTTATGCTTATGTTCGAGCTATCAACTGTGGCTGCTACGAGAAGGGTTAGTTTTGCATGAAAATATTTTAATGACAACAACAACGATGCTTTTTACTGTTTTTTATTACGTACAGTACAGAATGATACTTCTAGAATCCATTTTTTCACAATGACGGAGGTCAGATATAAAATGTTAAGATATTACCAGCTTAAACACATTGAGTGGAGGAAAGCACCGTGATACCGTTGTTATCATTCATTCATTCTTTCTATATTTAATGTTTTTTTAGCAACAACTGGTGGACAGAGCACTATGAAAGATTGCCCGTCTCGTGAGAGATTGGAGTGTGCGGAGCTAGCATGATTTATGAATTTGATAACAAAGAATTGGAGGCAAATATAACACACGTAATTAAATAATTCGTTGATAATATTATATGATTTTTTGTTATGGCAATAGGCCTACATGGGACATGCTGGGGATGACGAACACTGTTGATTTGCAAGCGAGTCCAAAACGAGGCGAGTGCACTTGCCTCGCTTTGGACTCGCTTGCAAATCGCCAGTGTGATAAGGCCCTTATTGACGGACTGAGACTGCGATTACAGTCCGTTCACAGTTATTTTACCTCTGAGTCAGGATTACTGTCAAAATCACAGTGGTCTTTATTGCCGTTGCAATAATGTTGCTTTTGGGTTGCTGTCATTTACAAGTTCGTCAAATTCACAGAGATCTAAAGGTGTGTCTAGACCTGGCGAATGCGCCGCTCGCGAGCCGCTTGCAAACTGCGAGCGTGCATTTCATGTTCGTTCGCACGAGCTGCGCGCGCCCCCACTCGAGCATTGCCGGAGTTGCATTAGAGCGGCGCGGGCGGCGCCCCAAACGTAGGCTGTAACCACACGCGAGCAACACACGTGCAGTTCCCAAGCGGCTCGCTAGCGGCGCATTCGCCAGGTCTGGACACACCTTTACGGATCGTACAATAATTTTGCTATTAAATTACTGCTGTCACAGGGAAAATAACTGTGAAGATACTATAGAACGTGAATATTTTTATACGTAAATACGGGAATTGCCTCTCTGATAAATGATTTTTTTTTGTAAATAGGTCTGCACAAACACTTTTACACGTCAATCATATTTTTTTTTAAACTAGACGAGGTCGGCGTTTCCTTTTTGATTACTCTGAGAAGAAAGGCCAAAACAAGCTCAGAGGTCACAGTCTCTTTTAAAGTCCAGACATATAATCTTGGTCAGGTTATATGTAGACCATGTAGATCGATGTCTGAGATGGTCTTTTGAGGAAAGAACCACACAGATTAAGAGGACCTGTCCAGTCAGTGCACGCATTTGTCAGAAATCGTGCAGCTCAACTCAAGACTTAAGGAGTTCAATGATTCGACGAACAATACCAAAGAAAGGACATTTGGCTAGGCCACATAAATTACTCAAGCTGCAAGACCATGAAAAAAAAAACTAACAGAACATAGAGAATAATAAAAAAATATAAAATGAATAAAATTACCCACATCGTCTTCACATTCACAATAATTAAAATAATAGTAAAATAGTAGTCTGATGATAGTAAAATCAATGAACCTTTTTTGTCATACTTCTGACACTTGCATGTATCTATAAGAAAAGTGTTCCAACATGAAAGACATTAACACATAAAAACCAAAATAACAAAGTGAAATAATCCGTCATCCACTAACACACAAAGTTCTTAGTTTGTTCCTATGTGATACTTACTAAGTTGTTACAAACGAGTAATCGTTAGCTATGATTAATGTTACTTTTGACTGGATGTTACACGGAGTTACCACCTACGGAGGAACTCCTTTGTTATTCTGTTCATTGTGTGAGTGATTCTGACTATGGTACTGTGGTAATGTGTTGTACAGACTAAATTATCTGTTGTGAATCAAAGCCTGCACCCTAATGAGGGTTTTCGTGAAAATTTACGACACCAGTTGGCACCACCTGTGACAAGAGGTCTTCCAATATAAAATATATGATGACGTTCATCATTCGATTCATTCATTCGTTCATCATTCCGTCATGACTAAAGAAAATATAGGCTCTTTGACAGATGCCTGGACCTGACGTGCCAGTGCTGCCACCTAGCGAACGTCATTTCAGAAAACCCTCATTGCGTAACACAATATCAATAACAATCTGAATTATTTTGAAAGGTATTGTTAATCCGTTGCTTCATATGTTCAATCTTTCTGCTTATACACATGTTACTCTATACATTAACGATTTGATGGCACGGTTGGCGCAGTGAAAGAAAGAAAAGAAAGAAAATACATTTATTTAGCACAGACTAAGAGACACAGTGGTTAAGCGATTGACTGCTGCGTTGCGTGTCGCGGGTTCGATTCCCGCACGGAACAAATATTTGTATGACCTACAAGTAGTTGTTCCGGGTCTGGCTGTTTGTGTATGTGAGTTTAAATGTTTGTAAACGTACCCACAATACAGGAGAAATTCCTAATGTGGGGCAACGTTATAATAAAAAAAAATAACCCAAGTAAGGTGAACAAACTCTGTTCTGTCTGATCTTTTCTAAATATTTTACTTTGTCCATAAAAGGAATAAAATTCAGTTCGTCATACCCAACAACCGTTTTATGTCCAGGCTATCATAGAATTATTTAATAGAACAGGTGGGAATAAATGGGAAAATCACTGTCCATTCCAAGGTTGCCTGGAAGAGATCGCAGAAAGCGATAAGGCCGCCCATTTTATATTTGTAGTATTTTTTATGTTATATATTTTTGTGGTGTTCAATAAAGTATTTCACACTAATATTATAAAAGCGAAAGTTTGTGTGTGTGTTTATATGTTTGTTACTTCTTCACGCTCAAACGGCTAGACCAATTTTGATATAATTTTGTATGCAGGTAGCTGACACCCTGGATTAAACATATAGGCTACTTCTTATCCCGATATTGCCACGGGATCGACATTTACGCGGATAAAACCGCGGGGCGCAGCTAGTAAAGAATATAATCAAATAAATAACCACCGCTCTTAGCGATAAGACCGCCCATTGTGTCCACCCTTTGTAAAATTTCTATATTTATATCTATCTGTAATTATATGGTGTACATCATCATCATCATCAGCCTATAATGTTCCCACTGCTGGGACACAGGCCTCCTCTCAGTGAGAGGGAGTGGGCCGTAATCCACCACGCGGGCCCAGTGCGGGTTGGTAGATGTCACATGTCTTCGAATTTTTGGTTCTAGGACATGCCGGTTTCCTCACGATGTTTTCCTTCACCGTTTTGTGAGCAGTGGCGATGAAATAATTTACACAAAGTAAAGCGCCTGTCTGGGTTCGAACCTACGACCTACAACTCGTAAGTCGCGGCCGTTACCACTTGGCCACCACTGCTCACATGGTGTACATAATAAAGATTATTCTATAACCGGTCTTACTACCACTTCACCAATAAGCTCTATGTTATGAGAGACGTATAATCGTTAGCGATGATTAATGTTCGTCTTGACTGGCGGTTTGTTACTTCACACCGAACATCGCATTTCAGTACCTTCCTACGTTTAGTGTGAAATGATTCCGTGTTTTGATTGAGAGAAACCATTATTCTTGTTGCGGGGAATGAAGGTCAAATTATTCACACCACGTACTTATAGGGTAGGACAATACATTAAAATAACTACCTATACAACGTGCCGCTACAATGGCGACATTAATTTAACGCACGTAGGGTTAGTGGCCAGTGATCATAAAAATTATAACAACACAAAATAATTCGTCATTTAAAAACTAACACCTGCGCCGCTTGCCGACACAGGGCTCTCTCTTTCCTGCATTTTCCTACTCTTTGCACGTTATTCATTTTAATTCCATTGTTGCCATGTTATAATCCGTGACTCCGGCAAATGAACCCTGCGCTACAGTTTTTTAAGTACAGCCGGTCGATTCTGTAAAAATCTCACCGTGAAAACTTAGGTGATGTGAGTTTGTTTTTGCTAGGAATTGAAACTATTGACAGCTCACTCCACGCTCACTTCACCTAAGTTTTCACGGTGAGATGGTTACAAAATCGCACTGCAGGTTGCTCCAAGATGCTATTTTTGAAAATTGTAAATAAATAAATAATAATGTTTAATGAGATTAAAATAAATTATGTTTATAAAACAAAAACGCGAAACCATTATACGTGTGTTAAATTAATGTCGCCATTATAGCGCAACGCTGTATACAATGTGTTTCAGAGGGGTGTGACCAAACTTGGGGGTGTGGTACAGGCCATCAAACTGAATAACTTATTCCCGGGGACCAACATCGTAATCGTGAAAAAATAGTCGTCCCATAAATTTGGTCAAGTAGGTATTGAAGTTTTGTATGGAACGACTGATGCTTTTTGTTGTACTCAGGACGCTTTTAACGTGTACGTCTTTTTTATTGACGTGACAACGTCTAATAAATCGATGAAGCTGGCTGCACTCACGAAAAAACATGACTCATGTAGCGTTACCTCGCGGCCTTGCTCTGTAGCGTTCCATGGCGGCTTGAAGTGCAAGCGAATATTAACAAATGCAATGCAACTATTCCATCAGTATTTTCTTATGACGTTGTCACGTTCAACTATCGTCAGTAAACCGACTTTACAGACAACCGATTTTTATTAAATCGTTCTCACATTACATAATTTTAAATTCAAAAGTAATGATGTAACTAATATTTTTGTAAAATATAATTTGAAAAGAGTGTCCATGGAGTTTCTTGCCCGTTCTTCTCCATAGGTACGCTTCGGAATGGGCAACTAGCTTCATATTTTCTGACTGACCGACTTCTTGATAATCCAAAAGTGCCTGTAAATCGTTTAATTGAAATAAATGCTTTGAGTTTGAGTGAGTGAGTTTGAGTTTAAGAGCAGCAGTGCTATTCTGTAAAAATTTCACCGTGAAAACTTAGGTGAAGTGAGCGTGGAGTGAGCTGTCAATAGTGTCAATTCCTAATAAAAACAAACTCACTTCACCTAAGTTTTCACGGTGAGATTTTAACAGAATCGACCGGCAGCAGTGCTATTCTGTAAAAATCTTACCGTGAAAACTTAGGTCGAAGTGAGCGTGGAGTGAGCTGTCAATAGTGTCAATTTCTAGCAAAAACAAACTCACTTCACCTAAGTTTTCACGGTGAGATTTTTACAGAATCGACCGGCAGTACGTATAGGCTGATAATAATTAATAAAATACATATCAGCGCTAAACAGTTCAAGATCACAGTTTTCTACTTTTGTATACGTGTCTTTATAATGATATTAGGATATTTTAGTATCCTTTCTGCTCAGCACAAATGGTTCAAAATGTCAGATTGCGAACCCATTCCGGAAAGTAAGTATGCACCCTCAAAATTACTCTTAAGTATCTTTATTTGACCCTTTTTCTTTCAATCTTGTTAGCAAGATGAGATTTGAAGATTTCCTTTATGAGCCATCTTCCACGACGTTACGCAAGAGTAGCGTGTTACAAACTCAGATCACCATGAGTAGCCAGAATGTCAGCACTAGTATTTCAATGGCGGTCCGTACCAACCAATCAGAAACAAGTTGATAACGCGTTAGTAAACCAACCCACGTAGTTACGGACGTAAAAATATCGCGGCGGGATTTTATCGGATACTAGATTATCAACTCTCTGTGTCGAGCCGAGCGTTGATATTCCAACAGAGTGCATTCCAGCGCGTCGAAAAAACACACTGTGGAATTTTCAACTCTCGGCGCTAAGCAGTGCGTTTAAAATCCAGTGCGCGAAAAAAAACCGCGGGAAAAAATCGCTCGGGCTAAGTCACGTCGTGGACGATAGGTCTGTGGGATCCAGTCCAGTCAACTAAAGCCAAGACACTTTATACTAAATTTTTTCAATTGTCATCACCCTAAAAACGACCTGTTTACCAACCGCGAAACCAATTCTTCCAATAAATAAATGCAAGCAGATTGATTGATGAATGTTTCCCAAATACGACCCGTACACTGAACGACCTATCAGCCGTAACTCACAAAGTAACGCGTACTAAAAACGTTTCAAATCGACGCTTTCAACAGACAAACGTACCTAAATCCATCAAGTGAGCCAAAAGGGAACTCGGTCAAGCCAGCGACATACGTGAGCCAATATCTATAGTGTTATGGATCGTAGAATTAATGGAGATATGCCAAATGGGATTGAATACGGATTTTCAGTTGTGTAGACGCCAACTCAAAAACATTGGAACAGAGGCCGTATGAACTGTCGAAGTAAACGCAACGTAAATACGAACGATTTTAAAGTTTAAAGTGCGGGTATATGTTTCGCACATAATTAAGTACTAGTTTGAAACTTTAATCATATCTATGGGTACTAATTGTGCTTGTCGCAAAAAAACTTAAATGTGAAAAATAAAAACGTTTCATAAAAAAAGAAAGAACGAAAAGAAAGAAAGTAAGAAACTACATTTATTTAGCATAGACTAAAAGACACAATACACAAGATAGTTAGATAATAGTCGTACATCAAATAAAAAATAAAGATAAAGGTAAAAAGTGCGAAGTCCGATGTAAGAAATTAGCAGGAAAGTGTGCCTCACGGCTGCGCCAAAAAGGCCCAGTTCAGCAAAAATGCCAGACAACTAGTGCCTGACGCTGGTTTTCAACTATGTGTGAGGTGACGACGGATGTAAATCAGGTTTATACTGCATCGTGATGTGTGTTTGCATAATTAAATAAATGAATAAAAATAAGTTTGTGTCACATTAAAACAGTAACAAATACATGTATAAATAGTGTGGTGTGGTGTGGTGTAGTGTGGTGTGTGTGTGTGTGGTGTGTGTATGTGTGGTGTGTGTATGTGTGGTGTGGAGTAACATTGCAAAATAAGCAAAAAAAAATCTGATAAATAAATAAATGAGTGAAAAAACAACAGACTTCCAAAAAGACGTACCTATTTTGAAAAGTCGGTTGTTTTTTTTTTTGTCAAAAAGTTTTTATTTTTCACATTTAAGTTGTACTTACCCCACATTAATTCGTATAACACTACTTGCTATTTAAATATCATTGACAGGAAGTCATTATAACATCATCAATATAACGTAAGTGGCTAAAATATGTAATATTGAAGCTAAATCAAAACATTCTAAGTTTAAAACCTATCAATATATGTATAATAACATACTCACATCGCCACTTTATTTCTTCACAGAAATAAAGTGGCGAATTAGTGACTACGTCGTTCGGGTTTCGCCGTGCGAGCTTTAACCCTTGATCTTATTATTTTCTTGTTTGGGACATATAAACACCTTGTTGGGTGTGGTTATTGATGTGTTTTTACACTCAGGCACTGCACACCACTTAAAAACTTTGGAATTCATTTTAATCACACAAAATATGCAATGTTTGTTAACTTTCTTCTGACTGCGCGTACACACATTTGACGTTTACCTAGGCGTGACGTCAGACCCGACGCCATGACACTGCGAGCTGTTTTCGCGCACTATTGAAAAAATATTAGAAGAATGGCATCCCTATTGGTCCATCTCAATCAAACATAATAAAAAACCGGCCAAGTACGAGTCTGTCTCGCACACGAAGGGTTCCGTACCAAAAGGCATAAAACGCCGATAGAAACGTTTCTTTTAACCCCCTTTAAATTTTAACCTTCATTTCTTTTTATTATTTGTTGTTACAGCGGCAACAGAAATACATCACCTGTGAAAATTTCAACTGTCTAGCTAACATGGTTCACGAGATACAGCCTGGTGACAGACAGACGGACAGTGGAGTCTTAGTAATAGGGTCCCGTTTTTACCCTTTGGGTACGGAACCCTAAAGACAATGAAGTACAACGCTAGCATTATTTGAGACAGAGTGAACGTCTGTGTCTGTGCTAGTATAAACTATGTTACATACACCGCCGCCTGACTCGTCCTATTTACTATTTAATGACGTAATTTAATGTACAAACGCCAGCACATCAAGCTACCTGAAACTGTAAATTTTTCCCAATCAACTTTGAACGTTATGTTTTAGAGATAAAGTTGAACATCTATTAAAGAAATTTGACAGATTGTAGTAGCTTGATGTGCTGGCGTCTGTACACAGGTCAGTTGTCGTGCAGGATGGTGAAGACTGAAGGGCTCCAAGGTCCAATCCATTATTAACTTACAATAGTAACAAGTAACGTATCTACCTTGTTTCTACGATCAGAGACTTCGGGTCTTCATTATTGTACACACGTGACCTATTAGAGCATTTCCTAAGAAATTTACTTTAAGGGTTTTTGAGGGCTTAGGGTTTTTTGACTTCATTATTGGGCACATTTTGGGTGTTCATTTTATTTCATGGGTTTTGCTTGACGTCTATATATATATGTCGCATCCGGTCATTTATTTGATTATTCGTAACGCTTGCGACATCTGGTGGCGCTTGACAGACTCTAGCCTGAGTTCGTGGGGGTTAGAAAACAGCTCGATAGAACGATGTGGAGGTCTCTTGGACACTGGCTCTTGGACATTGGACATCGTACGGACAACATGTGCTCAAAAACTGTCTGTACTGTACACTGTTGTGTACCTACAGTGTATAATTTGCTAGTGTGATTAAATTGTTCGTGAAATTATAATCTGATTTGAACTGACCAACGGTTTTTCTATTGCGCAATAACCAACACATACCCACAGTACGCTCACAATAGTAAAAATATGGCTGACAATAACAACACACTATACCTTCTCCGTTATATACATATTATTGTGTTACGAGAAAACGAGAGCATACTCTCTGAAGGGATGGATAGATAGGATCAATACACTATAAACACTGGGATGCAACAGAAAATTTTTGTAATGAAAAATTGGTGTAACAAACTCCCTACCCGAACAGCTGTCTGCTCAGTTAGAAGAACTTGATTCTATACAATAGTATGTAATTAACATTACGCAACACAAAACATTATAAATTATTTACCACATGTCAGCTAGCACATGCCAATATATCAAAGAAATATTGAACCAATACAATTCTAATATACACAATCAAACCTCACTTAAACCTAATTACCCAATTACCTACACATTACAATGATAAATGAGGGTATAAAAAATAATGAAAATACAATTTTACAATCAAATCTGACATTTTCATTGATGGATGGGATCATAAATCGATTGTTTTAACTATGCAAGAGTCTTTATAGGTTGACAACCTGAAGGGCATTGTTAACCTATCCAAAAAGTATGCAAACAGGGTGGATTCTGAAGCGACATCCAAAGAAAATTTTATGACTCTCTCTAAGGGCTTCCCGAAACTCCTTCATGTACCTATAATTACCTAAAAAAACTGTATAAACTCGTAGGTACATAACCGAAAACAAAAATTATTTTTAAAAAAATCAAAAGGAAGTAACTAAATAGACACTTAATATAAATTCAACCGTGAACCACATTATTTTAAATACATCAAAATGAAAAACATAACTTATACTTAACCGAAAAAACAAGTATTCATTACAAAATGGGAATAAAACGCAGATTAGTAGGTAGTATAAAATAATCGAAACAAGCTTAAAATTAAATAATGTTCAGCGCCCATATATACGTTTGACATGTGTTGGTGGTCAAATTATATAATATGCACAAGAGACTCTTTCTCGGCCCAAAGGCCAGACATTACTTTTCACCTGCCTGACCGACCCAACCGACCTCACCTTGTTTTTTAAATATTATTGACGTGTAAAAGTGTTTGTATTAACCTACTTACGGTTATAAGATAAGTATCATTAATCATTTAACCTGTGGCGGCATCTATATCGCCACCTTCGCACTAGGCACCACACTTACGTCACACAAAATGCTGCATCGCGTAAGCAGAGTTTACCGCGCCACTAGCATATATACAACTTTCCGACATCAATCGTGGGGCAGTTGCCCACGCGTCTGGTCAGAGGATACCTCCTTTTCTATGGAGGATGAGTGAACTTTACACCCTTTTCCTCATATACCTTTCAAATGAAAATTACTCACGTAATTTACTCACTCAATTAATCATATTAGTTACGTAGAACTAATGTGAGTACTTTTACTAGGAATGTAACCGAAGTAGGAAGAGAAATACTTCCCACAGTTTTATTATTGTACGCTAGAGTTATTAGATTATCAATATTTATTGAACAGAACCAGAGAGGGTCTAAAGTGTACATTGTTATGAAGAAAAACGAAGGGTCTTTTATCGTTTTCACGGTTTTTCCTTTAATGTTGATGTTTATGCAACAAAGAGGTCTGCTATGATATTTTTTTGTGTCTTTTCACCTGAGAAAGTGTTCTATTACTTTTGGAATAAAAACTAATCAACGTGATGAAAAATCTATAAATATAAATAAATAAAATTGAAGTGTCTGTTTGTAAAGTCAAAATAAAGTTTTTTACTAAATGTATATGAAATTATATAAGGTAAGGTTTTAACAAAAAAATCTGTAATTTTTTTGTCTGTCTGTTTGTTCCGGCTAATCTCCAAAAGGGCTGGACCGATTTTGGAGGGACTTCGCTGATAGATAGCTGATTTTATAAGGAGTACCAAAGGCTTCTTTGTCTCGGCAGCACGTTCCCGTGGGATAGTTTACGACATCCACGCGGGGGAAGCCGCGGGCTAGTCTTATATCAATGTAACGCGTACGCTCGTACAGAGTCCAAGATCAAATCAATGTGTTAATTTTCAATTGCATAGGTCGTTTTGTTAATCAATATAAAACAGAGTCAAAAGTAGTACATAGTTTTGATCAATGCATTATTAAATTAAACAGTTTCCAATCAAACAAAACATGCTCACAAAAGTTATCAAGTTTCACAAACACATGGGTACACGTAGTGCGGTGTGCAGCGAGTTGCACAACCATTAACCAATCAGCGTTCACCGCTGTGGCTTTTTATCTTATCGTTAACCCAATACCTTCCATTGATTCCCAATAATTTAGTCTATTTTAATTAAAATCATTACATCGAAATGAGTTCGCACGTAATTGCTTTTAGTTTCCAGCCAGCATAAATTCAATATGGAGCTTCACGGCCCAATGAAATATGGAAACGAACTATTTGGTGAACAAAAGCGAATCCAGCTTTATTTTAAAACAAATTCCTATAATGTACGTTTCGCTGATTGTGGCTTTGTTGTACGCCATTCATATTACACGAGAGTTGTATATCAATTAGGAAATTGTTAAACGGTTTCAATAGAACGGGCTGTTCGTATGTGTTTTGTGAGTTAATGGGTGTATGTTATGTGCTCTTTATTTATTTGGGTGTAAATATTACTCGGATTAATTGTCTTGGTCAATGTATCATTACTTTTGGGATGTCGCAAAAAGCGGCGCTTTTTAGCATTCGACGTAAGCTGCAAAAGCTTGTTGGATCTATGATGCAGTGGTTGTAACAGGATCTTAACAAGTATTTAGGGCGTGCGTAAAAATAAATTAATAATAAAAGTTTTATTAGGAATAATTTAGGTATAACTTAACAAAAGACACGAAAGCAGCTGCAAAAGTAAAATAATGTGTAGCAGCTATCAACGCTTCACACAAAATACATGGAAGACATCTTGTTCCAGACTTCTTCAAGGAAATCGTATAACAAAATATAAAGAATTAGCAGCGCTCTGCGGTTTCATCCGCATAAGTGTCGATCTCGTGGGTATATTGGGACAAAAACTATCCTGTGTCCTTTCCCGAGACTCAAACAATATCTACACCAAATTTCATTTATCTAAATCGGTTCAGCGGTTTAAGCGTAAAGAGGTAACAGACAGACACTTTCGCATTTATAATATTAGTATGGATTACAAAAAAATCACTAAAAGTATGTAAATTATAATGTACAGTGGAAGTTTTTTTTTTCCAGGATGGGAAATCATCAAATCCCTCCCGCTCTGGGTGGAGCGACAACAACAACCACAACAACCAAGCTACAACAACAACAACACAACAACAACAACTAAGCTAACAAAGTTAAAATATTAATAATATGTAACATTTGGAAAAGAAAATAAATTATTACCTAAAGGACATAAAAAAGGACTTAAAATATAACATTTAGATATTATACTTAAATTAAATTAAACCTAACCCCCCTATATTAAACCTTCTTGTCGAGTAATTTTATTACCTTTGCGGATTCATTTGTTGTAAATGGAAAGCATTTCATTAGCTCAGCCTGTAAGCTTTAACTAAAGATAATCACACTAATATTATAAAAGCGAAAGTTTGTGAGTGAGTGTGTGTTTTATGTTTGTTACTTCTTTACGCTCAAACGGCTGGACCAATTTTGATAAAATGTTGATAAAGTTTGGTATGGAGGTAACCGACTACCTGGATTAACATATATTATAGACTAATTTTTATCCCGATATTTTCACGGTATTGAAACTCACGCGAGTGAAACCGCGGGGCACAGCTAGTGACATATAATTGTTGTCTCCTCGTACAATAGTTCGGTAGTTTCAGCGAACTTTCGCGAGTCATAAACCGTTGCTTGTAACAACACTACTAGTGGTTAACTGTTATAAAAGATAAACGAGTTACGAGCAACACGACTATGGAAGACTTTTGGGATTAAAGTACTTCAAGGAGTGGTTTTCTTGGTTGTTCCCAAGGCGATTGTGTGGGATTCCATCAGCATACATATAATTTATTTAATAGTTTACTTTAATTATGACGGTTTAAACCCAATTAAAAAAAATAAAGACATATTTTATAAACAAGGTTAAATTAAATAAGATCGATACCTATCTATATAAAATAAAACTAACGATAATGAAAAAAAAATAATGAAAAAGTGTTTATTCACAGAAATTATTTTTTACAAAATATATTTACCTCCGCCAAACTGCAAAGCAGTTTGTTGGCAGGCGTAGCTCCTTTTTGTTTTCAAAATATTAACATATTTTATTTTTATAATGACACTTTTTCACATACAGGTTAATAAATTTCTTAAATTAAAAAAAAAAACAGGCATTTTTATTTTATTTTAAGATATTCTCTACACTCAGTGAGGTTTTGACAAATAATATTAAAGAGATACTTATGTATTTTATTTTTAAAGGCGGTTTTTGTGATACAACTGTTTATATCGACTGGAAGATTATTAAAAATAGTTGGAACTAGCTGATTACGAGGACACGGCCGCGGGTATAACTATTTAAAAAGTCAGCTTCTTTTTATTTTATCCTGTTTAGATACGCGTATGTGAAGTTTCGCTAGATAATTTAATTTGACTATGTATTTGAATCTGACCCTGATTACATATTGGATGCGAGCGGCAAAAATGATCGTTGGGATGCGATTTGCCTAGAAGATTTAGAGACCCGACGACCTTTTTCCAGCAGTGGATATCATTCTACTGATATTATACGATGATGACGTCAATTATGTCATCATTCGTGTGCAGGGATTGTACTTGTAGAAACAGTATAGTTAAAGACCTTTCTGATCGGATACTTGCTACTAAGACTTACGAGCGGTGGTTGGATAGCCGCGTAAATGTTTGGTTTTTAATGTGCAATAGAGGAGAATTTGAAAAATCTAAAAGTGCACGACTGGTAATGCTCCTTTGATCGTATAATAAAAAAATAAAATCGACTTCAAAAAGACATTAACTCAAAATTATGAAATAACTTTAATTTCGGAAGTCGGTGTCTTGGGATCTGTATTTCAGTTTTAGTTTTTTGCCACCGACTTCCGAAATTAAAGTTATTTAATAATTTTGAGTTAATTTCTTTTTGAAATCGATTTTATTTTATACGATCAAAGGAGCATTACCAGTCGTGCACTTTTAGATTTTCCAATGATTTTGACGGACTTGTCAGGAGCAGCAACCCGACAGCGGTGTTATTCTGTAAAAATCTCACCGCGAAAACTTAGGTGAAGTGAGCGTGAAGTGAGCTGTCAATAGTGTACCTAAATTCTTAACAAAAACGAACTCACTTCACCTAAGTTTTCACGGTGAGATTTTTACAGAATCGACCGGCAGCGACCTTATTAAAATAAAAATAAAGATTACCGTGATTTGGACAGTGATGTAAAATCAGAGGTAAAATAACTGAGAACAGACTGTAAATACGTGGAAAAAGGCTTTCCGTTTTGAAATTAATATAAACAGGTGCTAGGAGGCTCAAAAATATGCGGACGCGTTTTATATTAGAGAAGAAATAAAAAAACAATATCCAAATTGCCCCATTTGATTAGGAAATAAAAGAAGAAAAAACAAACCTGCAAAAAGGTAGCAAAACAATGACGGAATTAAATTACTTACTAGGTATGTAAGCATGTAGGTACGCAAAATGTTATGAATCCCCGACGGCATTTGACCAAACTCATTTAGACTCCGGGTATGAGACGCAAACTAAACATTCGATATTTTTCTTTCATTTAAAGTTAAAGGCAACTCATTAATTGGGTTCCACTGCATAAGTAGCATTGAATGAACGGAATATCGAGCATAATGAATGCTTCAGGTATCACTTGAACTGGCCGCGGTAACAGCATCGAACGATTGAGTGAACTATTCGCTCGATGCATATAATTTCGTTTGGGTTTTACTTGGAGATAATTTAATGCATGAGGTGGTCTAGGGAATTAGTTTTTCCTACTTTTTTAGTCGCCAAATGTATTTTTGTGACAGACTTCTTTTTTAAACAACTTCAAAAAAGGGGGTTCTGTATTCGACCCGTATATTATGTATGTTTGTATGTCCGCGATTTTCTCAAAAACTAATAAACCAATTTTTTGCTACAATACATACTTTCAGGAAGGTTTTAGTACTCGTATATAAAACATTAGGTAATTATTTTATACTTTGCTCGACCTGTAACAAATAATGAGTGAATAATAAGATTAATAAGCACTTAAAAAACTTCAAGTAAACCATTATAAAGCAGAATTACCTAGGTTAATAAAGTCTTACGACTTCAAACCCAAGTCTTACCCAAGAAAACGAAGCAAGAAAATAAACGATGAAAACATAAAAGGTCTAGTAGAGAAGTTTCACGTTGGGGCTATAAATGAATGAAGTCGATATCGGCCGTAATGAGAACTCAGGTAATACGCGAAGTAGCCGCCCGGTTACCGCAATACGATACATTCATACCGTTGATATTTTACGCAGATGTAGAAGTATGTTTTGCAAGAAGAGAAAAAGACTCAACATAGATGCTTTTTTTTTAAATTAAAAATGTTTCTGTGCTGTCGTCAGAATCAAACCAGTATTTAGTTAAAACAATGAGAAATTAAAAAAAATTGTATTCAATGTTTATTAAATCTCGTAAAGCTGTCGTTTATTTCACTTACAGTACGGCCGACGAGAAAATGCGTTCTTGACACCTGTCAGTTTCATATAAACGAATAAGTACGTGTTTTGCGAATTTGATCTTTATTAGCTACAAGAATGGTCGCACTGACAGGTGTCAGGAATGCATTCTCTTAACGGCCGGACTGTAACTGGCGGATTGTCATGGGCAGCAGACAGGTAAATGCAAATGTAACAAAAATACAAAAAATGTGGAATGAACAATTTCCATTAAAAATTCTGTCCGAGACTGGGCTTTTAATCCGATAAGTACGATCTTATTCCTTATAACTCCCTCGAAGCCGGTTTTGTTACGAAGATTACGCGAACTTAAAATTCCGACTTTAAAAAACAGAGATCTCATGTTATGTCTGTGTAACCTTTACACCTTTCTACTAGCTGCGCCCCGCGATTCCACCCACATAAGTTTCGATCACGTGGGAATATCGGAATAAAAACTCTATCCTATGTCCTTACCCGTGATTCAAACTATCTCTATACCAAGTTTCATCTAAATCGGTTCATCGGTCTAAGCGTGAAGAGGTAACAGACATACAGACACACTTTCGCATTTATAATATTAGTATGGATTATTTATGGGCACAATAAATCGGCCTCATGATAAATCGTCACCACCACGCTCATACCACATCCATTAATAAGCCATCCTTATCGGTATGTCGTCAACTTTCTTCCGTGCACACAAAAGCTCAGTTCGTATCAAACCGCGGTGGCCGACGGTCGCGTTTACCGATACCTGTGTGTTACGCGTTGTGTTCCATCACTAGTTACGATATCGGTATAGTATTTTTTTAAATATATTTTTTTATTTTATGTCCCCCGATTTCACCTTCAGTGATTTTTGAGAAAGTGATTGTCTTTTGTTTTTTTTTGTTCTTCTTTTAAAAGTATTTAAAAAAAGTTTGTGGTTATTTAGCTCTGCTAATGAATTTGTGATCTCGTTCGAAGGTGAAGTCGGGTAATTTGGACAAGTACGTGTAAAATTAAGTCATCTTGAACTTAGATTAAGTGTCATTTAAGTGTTGTTAAGAGTCGAATTCGGATAATGTGTTATTAACTTCGTAACGAGCATTTAACTCCTGAGCGAAAATTGAGGGGTAAAATAATTTACGTTTTTATAATGGCGTTGTAACTGGATGTTGTATTCGTAATGTTATCAATAATAACTATTTATTATTATATTATAAAGCGACACGACGAGACCTTTGCCCTGTAGTGGAACACATAAGGTCAATTTGATTGATAAATAAATACTTCACTTAATAAATACTAGACATTTTTATCATTAAGATGTGAGCTATTTTCAAAATATGGTATTAGATATTTAAACTGAATTAATAATTATTTGATAATAATAAAGGTTTTAATAAAAAAAACATGTGCGTGGAACAAATAAGATACTAAATTGATTTAAAATTCTCCATCAAGTGTATGTACAGACACCAGCACATCAAGCTACCCGAAACTGTCACAATTCACAATCAACATTGAACCTTATGCTTCAGCAATGAAGTTGAAAATATATTAAAGAAATTTGAAAAATTTTAGTAACTTGAGTCTGTACCAGTGGGTCTAAACTGTTTAGTCCTTCTATGCATTTTATAGTGGCTTCATCTAAATAATAAGCAGTCTTGAATATTTTACGGAAAACACTTTTACTTTAAAAATATATATATTTTTATTATTAACCGACTTCTAAAAAGGAGGAGATTTTTTATGTATTTTCGGGCATAACTCCCTGATATACAAGACGGAGTTGCAATTTTTTTTTTGTTCGAAAGTGCTTTATTCCGAAATGATCCCATTTAAATTTCGTAAAGATCTGACGAGGAGTTTCGGAGACAGACAACGGAACTCTTCAATAAATGCCAGCAAATCAACCGCGTTTGCTGCTATAGCTTAAGTATGCATTGTTTACGCCATCACACTACATAATATTACGCCTGTACCCTTTAAAGGGGAAGGCAGATGTGTTCAATAGCTTCCTGTCACTGATATTTATATAGCAAGTAGTAATAAATTAATTTGGGGTACAACTAAAAAGTGAAAAATAAAAACTTTTTTATAAAAAAAAAACAATCGACTTCCAAAAAAACACTACAAAGTGAAAAATAACTTTAATTTCGAAAGTCGGTGTCAAAAAACGAAAATACAGAACCAACGACACCGACTTTCGAAATTAAAGTTATTTTGCACTTTGTAGTGTTTTTTTTTTTGGAAGTCGTTTGTTTTTTATTTAACCATGTTGGCGGGCTAAAATAAAATGTTACAGTAAAAATCAGCTCGTCATAATTTTAGAAAAATCCTCACTGGACATAGTTTTGTAAGAAAGTAACTGTTTTTAAGTTCGTGTAGAAGATAATATATAATTGTTGAAAGACAATGGTTGCCACTGCTACTGTATCCCTTTATGTAGATACTAGCATCGCCCACGGTTTCACCCGCATAAGTTTATCGTGGAAATATCAGGATAAAAACTATCCTGTGTCCTCTCTTGGGACTTAAGCTATCACTATACCAAATTTCATCTAAATCGGTTCAACGGTTTAAGCTTGAAGAGGTAACAGACAGACACACTCACGTATTTATAATATCGACGGGAGCAAAGTAAAAAAAGACAACTGCAATTTTGAGATTTTTGGTTTTTTGTAAAAACTAACTTAAAATATCATGTTCTACAACATAGCAAAAACAAAAATACAAATATCACCTTATTTTTGGTACTTTTGTCACGTAAAAGAAGACAACTACACCTGTTTTGTGAAATTGCACGATGTAGATGCGGATAACTACCGCCTGGCCGTTTATACGCGGGACGCGCGGGGGACCAGCGGTCAGTCATATTGTGTCATCAGTCAGATGACATGTTCTACGTCGGCCGGCACGAATTTTGTTTTTTTTGGTTTGTTAAGTGATAAGTGTGTGTAAAAGTGTTATCATATTAGTAAACAGTTTGGGTTCAACACAATAGACATGGAAAGACGTAAATTATTGGTGAATTTGGGCAAAACGAGACGACAATGCGATATTATGAACCGAGAAGATCTATTTGAATTCCCACGTAGAAACGACCAAGTGGTAGTTAACACAGTTGTCATATTTTTAAGCGCAATGTAGATGCAGACAACTACAATATCTCGTAATTTAAACATAATTAGAAGAAATGAAATATACATGTGGATATATTATTAAATAATGAAGCAATGATGAAAATTTCAATAAATTTGGTTTAAAATTGACAAAATGGGAGCATTTTTTCCTATTATGCGCTCTCCTGAAAAGTAGCTGTTTTGTAGATGTCTCTTTTTACTTTGCGCCCGTCGATATTAGTATGGATACTACACAGCCAACTTTTACTGCGACCCAGTATAAAGGGGACACCAACTGCAATAAAAGGGCGTTACAAAGGGAGGTCTCATAGCAATCAGCAGCGATTTCTTAACATCTCGCTTGTATTCCCCTAAGGGGCGACGGATGTGTAGACTTCACTCACATTTCGACAGTACGTTTTGATCAAGTAGGTACAGACGCCAGCACATCGAGCTACTACAATCTGTCAAATTTCTTTAATAGATTTTCAACTTTATCGCTAAAGTATAAGGTTTAAAGTCGATTGGGAGAATTTGACAGTTTCGGGTAGCTTGATGTGCTGGCGTCTGTACATAGGTATAGGTACCTACAGGGTGTAAAAGGGCCCTTCACAAAGCCGTCATCTACGTTCTCTGTACTTCAAACTAAGTAACTTATTTGCCTTTTTTTTTATCGTGGAGAAATGCTCATGCATACTGCACTACCACGGGGAGATAGTGCAGTTATGTGGGACTCTAACCCACTAAAACTCCACGGTGTCCTCCTCTGCCGCTTACGGCGGGAACACGGGCACGCGTTAGCACTCATTCGCGAAAACTTGAAATGACTTTCATTATGGTGTGATAATTTGCTGATTACGGTAGTGCATGCAAATAATTGTATGTTTGGGTAAACTAGATGTGCTCCGCGGTTTCACCCGCATAAGTGTCGGTCCCGCGGGAATATCGAGATAAAAAGCAGCCTATGTGTTAATTCAGGGTATTAGCTACCTCCATACAAAATTTTATCAAAATTAGTCCAGCCGTTTGAGCGTGAAGAAGTAACAAACACACAAACACCCTCACAAACTATCGCCTTTATAATATTAGTGTGATGTAACGGTGCAGGGATCGTGGGAGTATTAAAATTTATGTGATATTATTTAAAACTTTGTTTCCTTAAAATAACGTCAAATAAAGGTGGAACTTCACCTTCAATATTTCCGTAACCAGAAGGTTCTCAGGGCCGTAATTCTCTATAACATAATAAACGAAACCGCGCGAAATCAACACGAGATTGGCGGAATTAGCTAAGGAATTTACGTGGTTTCGAAGTAAGGAATCGTTAAGTGATCATAGTGAATTAGGACCCAAGTAAGTTCCTATAAAAAAAGATCATAATAACGGGAAGACAAGTAAAGAAAATAAAGAAAATAAAGAAAGAAAATACGTTTATTTGCGGCAAACATGACGCATAAAATAAAAAACACAAAAAAAAACAAAATAACAATTTGGGAGAAAATGCGTTACATCAAGTGACTTTCTGCTTCGTTAGAGGTATTTCTAAACCCGTTATTATGAATCCACTTATAAAAGAGGGTGACAAAAGTGCCATTAACAGTTTCATTACCAATTAATAAATCTCAGCTTGAAGTCAAGTTTCGCTCAATGTAGGTATCATCTTTATACAAATATCCAATAGTACCTAATATTTCATTGTATATTGATTATTAAATTCATATTGCTTTAAATGTAACTTATCAGCACGCCTATATTTCCCCTGAAGTGGTAGGAAAAGGTATATGTATAATTCACCAGCATTTCTACAGTGCCTACATAATTATGTAAGTTATGGAGGGCGACAAAATTGCCATTAAGGGTCTTTTTTCTTTTTTTTTTCTGGATGGGATATCATCAAATTACCCCTCCCGCTCTGGGTGGAGCGGAAGGGAGTGTCAGACTCTTACTGACTAAAACCCACACGTGTTCCTTCCTTAGCCCTTTATGTTCCGAGCCAGCGGTAACCCTATCGGACAATCCCGCTGACCGCCACTAAGGGGCTTACTATAAAAACTTAAAACATTTGTTCAGTGTGTGTCTAATGTCAGTGTTACGTCGAAGTTCATATACATAATATGTATATGGACTTCGACCACTGGAACGGTGGTTAGCCTAAACAACTGATAAACGGTAGTAAGGTAACAGTTGCAGTAACGACTAATAAATCTATGCTTGATGTCAAGTTTCACTCCATATACTCGTATGTATATCATTTTGTATACAAAAATGTAATGTTACCCCATTGCATTGTGTAGTGGATTATTACATTGTTTCAACAGATATCGTCGTGTTCATTGTTGGGGTATTGTTCCGCTCTTAACTCGATTTTGATGACATACCACTGTACATTTTGATGAACAATTTAACTTGCTTGTTGTAACACAACATTTACCATCCAAAGTAAATGATAAAATTAAGTTTTGGAAGGCGAGTGAGTATTCTTGATGAGAAAATAATCGGAGGAATTTTAGGCGGGTTATTAGGTTTTAAAAAAGCATTCCTAACTTTTGTTGGTAATTTTTTTTTGTGGTTTTCTTATAAAGAATCTCTGAGAAAAGTATTACTTTTAAAAAGGCGTTACTCTTCAGAATTTTTTCCTCTTTAGATAATAATGTCGTCAGTATAACCGAAGCAAAACCGAAGAAAATATGCTAAAAATACATGATCATGCGAACGACATGTTAAAAAATAATTACAAACTGCACTTCATAAGTTGTATTCTATTTTTAAGAAATGGCAAGCAAAAGCGATGTCGACTATTCTGCCAATGTGTAAAGGGAGTTGAAAACTTCATATGTTGTTATAAATGTTGTTATTGCTATTTGTGTATGTCAATTTAAATGTTTGTGGGGCATCGTTTAAAAAAAAAGAAAAAAAGTTAGTTACACAGTTTAAGCAACATTCAAGAAATTATAGATAATATGCCTGAAGTAAATATGAATATTGAAATAAATTACCAATTATTTTTCACTTTGATTCCACAATGTTAAAAAAATTGGAAAATCATAGGGTAGACAATACCAACTGCTGTATTCCCGCGCTTTGGACTTGATTAAAGAATACACCGTCTTTGTTTGCTTCGTAATTGATTATGAACGATTGCAAATTAGAAAGTAAATTCTATTTTAGTATTTATAGTGCGTTCACCTCGACAATTTGTCAATTAAATTATATACGAAGTTTATAATAGAATTAATTGTCTATGACTGATGGTTAGGTTTTTTAAAACTTTAGTTTGTTTTTGTTCGGACTCAGAGTGGGTAAGTTTCGTTAATACCTAAAAAATGGGAAACAAAAGTGGGATCCAACGAAAAAGAGTCCATATTAGGGTAGTAATTGAAGTGTTTTTGTTTGTTTTTATATTTGAATCAATTGTAAAGTATGTTATTTTCTTGTTTTGAAAATGCTGACTGTAATTGAAACTTGTCACAAAATTCAAATCTCGTTCTAACGTCTTCTCCATATTCCTCAAGTCAGAACTATCTACAGACAGAACTCGTGCGTGATAAGTCGTTTGTCGTACCTACTTTTAATATGGTGTGTCAGGATGTCGAGTTAGATTTAGATTTATTTACTAGAGTGTTAAGGAAGTAAAGCAAAGTTTGAACAATTGTTTTTCCGATGTATAAACACAATTTTCTTTTTTATTCTCTTTATTATTGTATTTTTTGAGCGTGAGATAATTCTTTTGCGTATCTCTTACGTCGCCGTTTTCGCGTAGGTATTTATTAATGTTACTCGCATTAATCGTTAGTGGAAGCTTGTAATTGGCCATCGATTACACATTGTTCTAGATTAAGATTAAGATGTATAAGCTGTAAGTTTTCCTAAAATTAATAAAATAAAATAAAACCCAGAATGAGGATTTCATTAAGTTCAAGCAATTTACCACCTTTGTTCTTTAATTAATATGGTGGTTCTTGTAGCTTTTACGACACTTCCTGGGAAGGTTACTCTATTTAGTAGGATACCTTCGTAACAAGAGAGGGCCTGTGCTTAATTATAATAGCCGCACAGGTCGATCGATTAGGTTAAGCTACGCTTGCCGCGGTTTGTCTGTGGATGGGTGACCATCTTTACATACCGTGACCCCTGCGTGCCTCGGAAAGCACGTTAAGCCGTTGGGCCCGACTGTCATTCGTGGATCTTTGACGGTCGTTACGGGTAGTCAGAAGCCCGAAAGTCTGACAACCAGTCTTACTGAGGAAAATCGTGTTACCCAGCAATAGGATTGGGAAGGTCAGATAGGCAGTCGCTTCATGTAAAATACTAGTATACAGCTGCATTCGGTTAGACTGGAAGCCAACCCCAACATAGTTGGGAGAAGCTAGGTAGCTAATGATGTAATTAATATGGTAACAATAGCTGCCTACATTTTGTATTTGGCACGAGCCAACGATTTAGAAGTACCAGGATTGCAGTAATGAAAGGAAAAAACTTTGATACTTTGAGTGGAAATGGAGCTCTGGGAAGGTAATCGTCCGGGAAAAGTTTTTGCTTATTTACTCCTGTTGCTATGCGCTGCTGTGTTCTGGTTTGAGGGGGTGTTAGTGAATTACAGGTACTTATTTATACATATATTAAACTAGCAGTGCCTCGCGGTTTCCAGCGCGCAGGGCCAGTGCGGGTTGGTAGATGTCATATGTCTTCGAATTTTTGGTTCTAGGATATGCTGGTTTCCCAGTGGTCCAGTGGCAGTGGAGGCCTAGTGGTAACGGCCGCGACTTACGATTTATAGGTCGTAGGTTCGAACCCAGTCAGGCGCTTTAGTTTGTGTAAATTATTTCATCACCACTGCTCTCAGAACGGTCAAGGAAAACATCGTGTCAGTCTGTGGATGGGTGACCTTTACATACCGAGACCCCTCCGTGCCTCGGAAAGCACGTTAAGCCGTTGGTTCCGGCTGTTATTCGTGGATTCGGTTGACAGTCGTTACGGGTAGTCACAAGACCGAAAGTCTGTTTACTAAGGGGTATCGTATTACCCAGTAACTGGGTTGAAGTGGTCAGATAGGCAGTCGCTCCATGTAATCGAATTGATCATCATTTGGATCTTTACGGCGGTCCCCAACCTAGGCGGCGCCTGAATCTTTGGGACCAGAGTTGTGACACATTGTGCTATTTACCACTGCAGTTTATTTAGGAGTAGGTGAGTACAATGCGTGCCACGAAAGAAGAGACTTGACCCTGCCTCCCCCGCCTCATTCCGCCGCCCCTATGACGTCCGGTCCCGTCCCGCACTCAGACCTCATACCGCTAAAGATACCTAAAATCGTGTACTGCGCATGTCAAACCACGTGGTGTGTCAAGTCTCTTATTTCGTGGCACGCATTGTAATTGCAAACGATTATAGATTACCATAAAGGCTCCTTCAAACAGGCGCGACACGACACGCGACACAAAGGCACCGCAAGTCGCGCAACGAGCGGTGACTTTGTGTCGCACGCGATTCGCGTCGCGCGTTGCGCCTGTATGTAGGAGCCTTAAAGGTTGTGTTGAATTTTTGATACCACCGTCCCGCGCATGTCTGTTGCCTTTTTATCAAGGGTGGCTTATTTCGTGCCACTTTTTACGTAAATTATTTAGTTTGAACAATTCAGTTTTCTATTTTTACGAAAATTGTTTATTTTATTATTTTAACAGACTGTTAACAACTTGTAATAGCCGCTGTATTATTTAATTGATTAAAAGATTTATCTTAATAAAAGCACCTACAAATCGAGAATAATTCCTGTACCAGTTTAAGACAGTAAAATAAAGTCTTAATTATAATGATTACTTTTAGAGACAAGACCGCTCATTGTGTCACCTTTAAATGTAAAGTTTCTTTGTACATTTTATCTCTGTAATTCGTGTGGTGTACCTACCTATGTAAAGAGAGCATTCTATTCTAATGTGCTACATATTATTTAATAAATTGTAGGGGTTTGTTAACCCTTCGTATACAGGAACGTGGATCTACGCGAGACACAATGGCTTTTTAATTGTTTCTGTAATTACAGCATTTAACCGGTTATAAGAAATACCGGCTAAGTGCGTGTCGGACCACGCACAATGAAGGGCTCCGTAGGTGGGATGACTTTTTTCCAAAAACCAACTTAGCGTAGTAGTTAAAAAACTTGATGTTCCACAAATCGATATACGTACGTCACGGTCAATTCTCCAACTAGAAATGCAAGGTTGTAATCGCAAAAAAATATTTGTATGTGGTATAACTACAAATTAACGATTTTCGACCTTCTTTCTTGACAAATTTTATGATTCTAGGTCAAGGGAAGTACCCTGTGGGTTTTGATTTATTTGCGAGTATCAAAATATGTTGCATAAATGGTCGTAATTTTTTATAACGTTGACGTTATAAAATGTACGTTTTATATTTTTTATAAGCTTGATTTTTTTAGAGCTCCAAGGGACCGTAGACCTAAGAACGACGGACGGACGGACAGCGAAGTAGTTACGAAACCCTAAAAAACGAATGCAAATACATTCTTCTAAGAATAAAGGCTCCTGCAAACAGGCACGACGCGCGACGCGAATAGCGCGCGACACAAAGACACCGCCTGTTGCGCAACTTGCGATACCTTTGTGTCGCGCGCAATTTTATCGCGTGTCGCGCCTGTTTGAAGGAGTCTTAATTATAGATATGAATAAATGAAGGATCGGTATTTTCGTAGTTTATTTGAAATATTCAGAATTTTTCATAAGTACGAAGTCCCTACTTGATATGTGAAGACACTTAAATTCTCTGGCAGGGGGACAGTGAGAGACTGTTTATTTATTTATAATAGGCAGGTATGGCACGAATATGGCCAGCATCGTATTACGAACAAAATCGTCACCTGACACAGATACTACATAATATATATAATTATTATTACAGCCTACGTTTATAGTATAATTATGTTGTAATTAAGGCGTTAGTTCTGTTTATTTAGGTTTCATAATTACAAATAGCCGCTGTAATAAATTAATTATTGAAACTGAAATATGACACAACGGTTTTATAATAGTCTCCTTTTACGGATCATTATGAAATAAATATCAGGAACATTGTAGTATGGGAATTAGATATTTTTATTTCAAATTCGTTCGAATTATTCTATGACTAGCTTCTGCCCGCGACTTCGTCCGCGTGAACTTTCACCCTCCCCCCATTCACCCTCTTAGGTGTGAAATTTCGAAATACCCTTTCTTAGTGGATACCTTCACAAAGAACACGCCCTCCAAATTTCATGCATCCAAGCTTAGGCTTAGGATATATCAGTCAGGACTTTTAATTTTATATATAAGGTCCCATTAAAATAGATGAACACATTTTTAGAAATCATTCAGACCACCAAAATAAGGACGATGGTAAAAATATATATAAGAAAAACGCATAGATACAAGAAAAATAATCAGCTAACGAAAATACACTAATGTGCCCGGCAGATTATATTAGGTCAAAATAAAATCACTGTAATCAGTTTTTTTTTGTTTGGATATCTTTGGTTAGACGAACTGAGCGCTCTGTATCAAAATATGTCCATCTATTTTAATGGAACCCTATATGTAGATTTAAGGGGACTACATGACCTAAAGCGCGGTCACTGTCGGACTGCATAGAAAAGAAAGAGGAGCGCGATGACACAACGCTGGTAATTTATTGCAAAATATGAAGCAATTATCTATTCACAAAAAATCCATTGATTGGATTAAAAAAGTAAAACACTGTGCTTTAGTATGTTGCTTGTAGAATAATCTGACAAAAAATCGGAATGATTGTATGTATATTGGTATCGTTTTTTTTGTAAAAAGAAAGTTTCTAGAGTTATCTTCATGATTTTTTTATCGTATCATATTAGTTGTATTATATTTTCAACACACTATCTACCTAGCACATATCCTGAAGAATTTCATATATTTTTTCTGATTTTGTTTACTGTAGTCGATCATATATTTAATTGCTTCTAAAACTTGCGTTTTTTGCGTTTAGGTCCTGTAATCGCCTTAATCGGTAGCTGAGTAGTGTTTTATCACGGCAGCGCGAGGAGCATAGCGATGAGCAGCGCAAGGAGCATAGTCTGGCAGGCGCATAATATTTTACTAGCTTTTGCCCGCAACTATGACCGCACGGATGTCCGAAAAGGACCCACGAGAACTTACTACCGGGGTTAAAAGACCCAATGTATTAATGCAGGTTATAAACTATCTGTGCTCCAAATTTCATCAGAATCTGTTCAGCCGTTTCTGTGCCAATCCGGAACACATCCAGACAAACGGACAAAAATTCTAAAAACTAGATTTTCGACTCGTTCAATATTTTTTTCAAAAATATTCAATTTACAGATTTGACTTCGTTACTATTTTATTCGTAGAAATATAAAAATATATCTATGATTTTATTAATGTATAGATTTTTAAAATTTCATCATCCTTTTTTACGTTTTTACTTTCATACTTTTATCTGCTAGATAAATGACGAAGCTTTCAACTTAACATACCTACGTGAAAATATTAAATATGAATATTTTTCATAAAATTATTTAAAAATTGGAACTGGACCAATTTGACTAATGCACCCTCGTTTATTCAGACAAAAATTTTTTGACCGAGTTTTTTCATTTTAATATTTTTTTATTTTAATATTGGTATTTTTATAGACTTTATATGCTCCAATACCTACAGTGTTGCAACTGTTCTGACGAGTGAAGCAGACATGGAACGATGTTCTGAACATTTATTATTTCGTTGTAGTAGAATTTAAATGTTGGTATTCTGCTTATTAACCGGGTACTAGAAGCAGATCCTTTAAGTTACGAGTGAAATCAAGACCAGCAAAATGTATTAAATAAATCGCATGGTAAGTCTCGAGAGCAGTGGTGGCCCTGTGGTAGCGGCCCCGATTTAAGGCTCCTACAAACAAGCGCGACACGCGATATAATCGCAAGTCGCGCAACAAGCGGTGCCTTTGTGTCGCGCGCGATTTATCGCGTGTCGAGCCTGTTTGTAGGAGCATTTACGAGTTGTAGGTCGTAGGTTCCAACCAAAGGCAATACTTGTGTATTTAATTTCATCACCACTACACTCAAAACGGTAAAGGAACACAACGCGAGGAAACCGGCATGTCCTGAACCAAAAATTCGAAGACATGTGATATCCACCAACCCGCACTGGGCCCGCGTGGTGGATTATGGCCCACTCCCTCTCACAGAGCCTGTGTCCCAGCAGAAGGAACATTAAGAGCTGGTTATTCTATTTATTCTGATTCTTATCCGTGTACATAAAAAGTGAAATAAAGACCAACAAAATGTATTAAATGTATCGCATTGTAAGTCTCGCAAGTACCATTTCAGTATAACAACAACACCTTCCATAAAACAAAGGAAACCCAAAAATCGTGTCACGCATTACATTTATACCCATACCTGTATAAAAAATTTAAAATTCCTCGTTTCACGTGTAGGGTACACAGAATATGCGTGCGTTATAGTTATTTAGGTAAAATAGGTCATTAAAACAAATGGGCCCGGTGCCGAATGATGTTCGGTATAATAAATAATCAAGCCGCGGCGCTGCGGGGCGCTAGTCGTGTTGCTATGCTAACCTTTATACATAGCTGTAGATAAAAATTATGGTAGTATAAATGAAGCTTGTTTTCCCTGAAAAGTTACGCAGTGGCGAACATACAGTATGGAGACCACATATATGTAATAAATTATACCACATACTTGTCTTTTCTGACGTTATACAAAAAATGAACGGAATCGGTCGCGAAAAAAATCAGCTGTTCCCTACATTTTGACGAGTTATGCGACTATAAATGTAGGGAAAAACTGATTTTTGACGAGTTAAGGCTCGTACACACAGGCGCGACGCGACACGCGACACAAAGGCTCCGCAAGTCGCGCGACGAGTGGTGCCTTTGTGTCGCATGTCGCGTCGCACCTGTGTGTACGAGCCTTTATGCGAACATAAATGTAGGGAAAAATTGATTTTTTTTCGCGACCGATTTAAGGCGATAACAAGACTTAAGTGTGTGGTATAATTTATTGCATATATTTATTTATTTCCCAGCTTACTTCTATCCTTACAGGGAAACCTATTGCGATAGTGTACATTTATCTAAATTCTTATCCTAACCTAACTCAAACTCAAACTCAAAACATTTATTTCAATTAAACCATTTACAGGCACTTTTGAATTGTCAAAAAGTCGGTCAGTCAGAAAATATGAAGCTAGTTGCCCATTCCAAAGCGTAGGTACCTATGGAGAAGAACGGGCAAGAAACTCCATGGACACTCTTTTAAATTATAGTTGTACAAATATATTAGTTACATCAATAATGTGAATTTATAATTATATGTGAGAACGATGTACAAAAGATGTACGCGTTAAGTGTCCAGAGTACAACAAATGGCAAGAAAACAACAATTCAATATTAAAATAATTAAAAATATGCCGAGGCAGCTAAGTGATATGACCAGCCCCAACTGACGGCGCCCGTTCACGAACATGACGCATAGATCGGCACCATTCAGCTCAACCATTTTGAAGGGAGCTAAATGATCCAACACACACGCCACCGTCAGCGAGACATTTGTGTGAGCATGACATACTATCAGCCGCCAGGGCACATTCAAGTCAATGAAAGACACATTACCCGGTAAATGGTACATAGTGTATAGTATATACATAGAACTCACATCTGTGCTATGCAATTATACAATACAAAGGAAATTGAGTTTATACAATGCAAAGATAGTCTTACAATCTTCAGCAGCTCCAACAGAATCTTCAAGTGTTAATCAATTAGTTGTGGTTGTGGAGCAGGACCAGCCTTGAGCCAGGCATTTTTATCAGCGATGTAATCCCCTAACTTATAATATGCCTGACTGCATAGTGTGCGTTTTATACAAGACTTGAATTTCGTCTCATTCATTTCAAGAATGTGGGGAGGTATTTTATTATAACATTTTAAACAGTACCCCATAAAAGATGAGTCTACTTTAGCCAGTCTGAAACCTGGTTGAACTAATAGGTCCCTATTTCTAGTACTATAATTATGTCTTTCACCTCTTTTACCAAAAAGATGTAAGTTTTTTCTTACATACATGATATTTTCGTAGATATATTGACAAGGCACCGTCATGATGTTAATTTCCTTAAACAGTTCCCTTAGAGAATCGCGCCTGCGGAGAATATAAATGGCTCTGATAGCTCTTTTCTGCAGAATAAAAATAGAATCGATGTCTGCAGCCCGTCCCCAAAGTAAAATACCGTAAGACATGATACTATGAAAGTAACTAAAGTAGACTAGTCTCGCGGTATCTACATCAGTAAATTGACGGATTTTTCTGACAGCATAAGCTGCTGAACTTAGCCGTCCTGCAAGAGATGTTAAATGAGGACCCCATTGTAGCCTTGAGTCGAGCGTGATCCCTAGGAAAACAGTTTCATCGACGAATTCTAGTTTCTCTTGATTCAATATTATCTCACAATCACTACTCTTGACATTTGGTAAAGAAAATCTTACGCACTTAGTTTTTTTCCCATTTAATACTAAATTATTAGCAGTGAACCAATTTTGGACCTGCAGTAGGGCGTTATTTACGTCGTCAAAATTTGTAGCACGTCTATTTACCTTAAAAATTAAGGAAGTGTCATCAGCAAATAACACCATTTGTGGTTGATTTTTTAATAAATGGAGTAGATCATTAACATACACTAAAAAGAGGAAAGGACCCAATATCGAGCCTTGTGGCACACCCATTTTTACTGTTAAACCATTCGAATTGACACCATTTATTTGAACTTGCTGTTGTCTATCATTTAAATAAGAACTAACTAAACTGAGCGCAAGTTTTCCAAGTCCGTAATGCTCAAGTTTCAAAAGCAAGGTTTCGTGATCGACGCAATCAAATGCCTTGGAGAGGTCACAAAAGATTCCTATGGCGTCTTGGGCCTCTTCCCACGCGTTAAAAATGTGTTTTAATAAAGTTACACCAGCGTCGGTCGTACAACGTCCTTTGGTGAAACCATACTGTTGATCGTGTAAGATTTTATTCGTGTTAAAATGATTGAGCATTTGATTAAGCATTATCTTTTCAAACACCTTGCTGAAAACCGGCAAAACGGATACGGGTCTATAATTATTGGTGTCCTTACTGTCCCCGGATTTGTAAAGTGGTATTACCTTACTGTATTTCATTAAATCGGGAAAGACTCCTTGATCAACACACGAATTAAATACTAAGGCTAAGTAAGGTGAAATAGTCTCAATTATAGAGGTACAGACTTTAATGGACATTCCCCAAAGATCTTCGGTCAATTTGATTTTAATTTGCTTAAAAGCTTTTATTACTACTATGGGGTTAATATGTTTAAATTGAAATTCAACCGGGCAGGCTGGAAAGTTCACTCTTAATAAATCAATTGATACGTCTGATGAGGAATCTAAGGCTTCCGTCGTTTTTGATGGAATATTAGTGAAGAAATTTACAAATTCCTGAGCTATTTCTAAGTTAGAGCTTATGGCACCACGTGAAGTCTCCAATGAGTAATCAGTGTTTCGTTTTTTATTCCTACTAGTTTCGTTATTTATAATTTTCCAAACAGTTTTTATTTTATTTTCTGCTGATTTGATTTTATTGCTAATGTACAGGGATTTGGCTATTTTACAAGTATTTCTAAAAATTTTGGAATATGTAGCAACATACTTGCTGAAAGTTTCAGTATTGATGTAAGGCTTAAGGCCATACAGCTCGAACAGTCTTTCCCTACTTTTCCTAATACCTCTAGTTGCCCAGTCACTAAATAAAAAATTAGGGCAAATGTTTTTTGTTTTCTTTTCAAAAGTTATATTGAATTGAGTGTGCACTATTGAAAAGAAATCCTCGTACAATTTATTTGCATCATCCATATGATAGCCCAGATCATTCAACTTATTATTTAGGGTGCTATTGAATCTATTTAGTTTACCAGTCGTTATTGGTCTAAATTGTATTTGCACTTTTTGCAAAGGTGTTTTAAACTTAAATGATACCGTTTGTCCACTATGATCAGACGGCAGACAATTAACGATGGTTTTATCTAAATAATCACAATCGCAAAAGACATTATCAATACAAGTAGCAGAAGTTGGAGTTATTCTAGTCGGTTCTGTAAAAACATTAAATAGATTAAACGATTTAAAAAGGCTTAATAATCTACTGCTATTTGAATTATTTTCCAAAATATTAATATTAAAATCACCACAAATAATTGCGGCTTTGTTATTGGATGCAAGTTTCGCTAGGACATCTTCCATTATTGACTCAAATACAGAAAAGTTCTGATAATTAGGGGGTCTGTAAACGCACACTATAACATGCTTATCTAGCTCAACACAGGACAGTTCGATGCAATGTTCAATTGATAAACCCACTATGTCATTTCGTTGCTTGGATTTTAAACAATTTTTTATCAAGATTAGAGAACCACCACGCAACATAGATTTACGGTTAAAACAACTGCCCACACTATAGTTCTCAAAATTAATTAACATTTGGTAATCCTTTAACCAATGTTCAGTACAACAAACAATGTCAAACTTTGTTTTTTCTAAAAACATTTCAATTTCTAATAATTTGGAAGACATGCCTTGAATATTTTGATGAAATAATGTCAAGGCATTCTGCTGATCTCCTTTTTGATATTTAAGTATTTTAGAGCAAGAAGATACCTTGTTGTTGTTAGGTATAAGAATATTATTACTGGTACCTTCTGTTGTCTTACAAACTAGTTTAAATGATTATCCGGAGTTAATCCCAAGACTTCAATGTCATCACCAGGCAGTGAGCTCATAGTGCGTGAGGGAAATGGAACCTCCTTCGTACAATTTGTAAAAATATTTATAGCATTCGAGCTACATTCATTCAGGCAAACCACCTTATTATTAGTATTATTACTAACTGTTGTGGTGTTAATAATACAAGACTTCGACATAATACTTATGTCTGAGTTTATATAAAAAGCTAATAGCCTTGCTATTATGTGTCTAAAACTAACAGGCAGATACACAGTATCCCTAGTCGACTTTAAAGTTTCTACAAAACTGTTGGTATCAAAATATACCAGCTTGTCACTGTAATGACTAACTAAAAAGTGCATATGCTTATTAAGCGTATGAATATAATTGTTTTGTCTATTTGTTAATTTTCTAAAATATGGGAAAGCACACAATATTATTTTCTTACAATTTAACTTTAACAACTCAGTTACACAGTCAGTTATTTCATATTTTTTGACCTTAGAACTGTTACCTACAAATACAGTAATGTTAGTTTTAGGATTAAATACATTTCCTGTTACTGATGCCATTATTTGTTTGTAGGTTGACCCTGGCATACAATTATTTTGAGTAGAATAACTCAGGTTGTTACTAATTAATTTACCTAACCCTCTTCCTATACTATCCGAGAACATAACTGAATCATAACAATCATGACTACTGAAAGATGGAGAACTACCAGTCTCAAACTGTTCCAATTGAGAAAGATCTTGTACTATATCAGATACATCCTGGTTAAGGATACACTCTTGAGACAAACTCTCAGCCTGGGATGGGTCCTCCGTTACCTCAGGCTGGACAGCGACAGTGTGGGGAACTCTCTGACAAGTACACTGACACTTAACTAACTCATTAGCAGCAAGAATGTGTTCTTTAATTTGGTTCTGAGACCCCACATATTTAATATAAAGGGAACTAAGTCTGCCCTCAAGTTCCTGAATGTCAGACTGTAAGCGCTGTGTATCAATTTCATAGAATTTTTTGCTGTCTTCTAATTTGATTTGATAATTGGTTAATTTATTCATTAGATCAACACGTTCTTTCCTCAGTGGAATATTTTTGGAAAAGTGTTTGTGTTGTTTTCTAAATTGATTACATTTTTTAATTATTCTATTCATTCTTGCATATTTTTTCATTTTCTTATGACTAAAGTTATAACTATAATTCTGATTTAGCAAGGAATCTTCAGTAAGGTCATTAGTTGTTAAGGAATGAGGGTTACAATTACTATTTAATAATTCATTATATAAGTGGTTTGTTTCTTTAACCTGATTACATTCTATTTCTTTTTCTAACTGGATGATACGACTATTGGCATGAATTAATTCATCTTCTAGGTCCCTAACTTTACTTAAGGCCTCTTCATACAAATCACTACAGGAGTTGAAACCGTCCGTGACTACCTTTAGTTGATCGCGTTCATCAACAACATTCTGATACTGTTGATGTAGGTCTACTAGCTCCCGTTTAAGGCTTGAGTTTTTGTCAACAATTTTCCTGATTTCCTCCTCACTTTCATCATTCTCCAGTAGCAATTGGTCACATTGGAGTTTTGTTGCTTCAAGTTTTTGGAGGGCCGTTCTCAATTTAAGGTCCATCTCCTGAGCAGTAGCCTTACGGGTCATCACAGGCATGGTTTCAGAATATGTTACTGAAATTAGAATAAAGAAACAGTGAAAAAAGTGGACAGAAAAAAAAAAAATAAAGTTTGAAATGATAGGGAAAATGTTAGAAGTTATCGTAGTTCAGTAGAGAGAAATTAGGTTGGTTACTGACTCCTTATAATACTGACTAATACTGACTCCTTATTATAATTAAATTTTGTAACTTATTACAAACAATGCATTCTTTGTGAACTCACTCAGAGTACAACAGAATAGGTCCATGTCACTAGCTATGAGGTTGAGAGTGCGGAGTGCATGCGTCAGTGGCGTCTCACTTAAGGGGCTTACAGGACCTAAACACAAAAAATGCAAGTTTTAGAAACAATAAAAGTATATGATCGACTAAGTAAACAAAATCAGAAAAATATATGATATTCTTCAGGTAGATAGGCTGCTAGGTAGATAGTGTATTGAAAACATAATACAACTAATTTGATACGATAGAAAAAAATCATGAACCTGTAACAACTTTCTTTTTACAATAAAAACCATACTAATAGACATGCAATCATTCTGATTTTTTGTCAGATTATTCTATAAGCAATATACTAAAATACTAGTCCTTTAATTTTTTTGTCTAAAATAGATTTTTTGTAATTAAATAATTGCTTCATATTTTGCAATAAATTACCAGCGTTATGTCATCGCGATTCTCTTTCTTTTCTATGCAGTCCGACAAAGACCGCGCTTTAGGTCATGTAAGCCCCTTAAAAGATTGGTCCGAGCGGGCGGCTCCGCCAGCAGCCGCGGCTGTCGTCGTCGCCACACGTACCAGTCCGGAACACACAAACCTATGTACAGTACCCGGCGATAAATATTGCACATCGACCTTTGGAAAGAGACAATCGGCTAATTTCGGCTTCGTAGAGCGTTATCTCTGTCGCACGAAATACAAACAGTCCGGTATCTATTAGGAGCTGTTAAAACAATTATGATTTGCTTCTTTTGATAATTATTTTTATTCTTTGTATAAAATACAAAAAAAGGTAAAGGTCGATGTGCAATATTTATCGCCGGGTACTGTATATACCCGGGTACCCGGTAACCCGGTAATACCTTCCCAACAAGTCTGCCCGGCTTGAGATTCGAACTTAAGACGGCATGCTCAGAAGTAGCGCTTGCGACTACTAGACCAACAAAGGTAGTCAGTGATGTTATGTTGTCTACAGACTCCAGCACATCAAGCTACTACAATCTGTCACATTTCTCTAATAGATTTTCAACTTTATCGCTACAGCATAAGGTTTAAAGTTGATTGGAAAAATTTGAGAGTTTCGGGTAGCTTGATGTGCTGGCGTCTGTACTTTTTAAGGTTCCCACCCAAAAACGGAAAATATAAATGTTTTTGTACGTCGGTCACTGAGTTTTACCTCGAGATCGAGCGACTGCCTATCTGACCTCCACAACCCAGTTACTGGGTAATACGATACGCCTTGGTAAGACTGGTTGTCTGTCAGACTTTCGGGCTTAACGAATGTCAAAGTTCCACGAATGACAGCCGGGACTAACGACTTAACTCACTTTCCTAGGCACGGAGGAGTCTTGGTATGTAAAGATGGTCACCCATCCACAGATCAACCTCGGCAAGCGTAGCTTAACCTGATCGATCGACCCGTGCGGCTATTATGACTTAGAAACGAGACCCCCGGCTGCCCTTAGTAGGTAATAATAGGTAATACGGTCTGGTGTCCGCAACTCCACGTCAATGCGCGTATTTTGCTGCCCTTACTAATACCCGTTACTAATTGTTTAATTACAAGTGAAAAGGCACCAGTTTCTTGAAAACGAATAAAGGCTCCTACAAACAGGCGCGACACGCGACATAATCGCGCACGACACAAAGGCGCCGCTCGTTGCGCGACTTGCGGTGCCTTTGTGTCGCGTGTCGTGTCGCGCCTGTTTGAAGGAGCCTTAAACTGCTAAATCTACATGGACTATGAAAGCTGACACAGAAACCTTACAAAAAGTCCGGAAGCTTTCTTCAAATATTATTTGTATAAACATTTTATTAGCTGCACTTGTTTACTTTTAGAACTTTGAAATTAAAAGTGCTGAGTTTAACCCAGTTCCATTTATACTACGAATTTATTTCCACAGCTTTGCTCGTGCCTCGAAAAATAACTGAAATGAAAGTGTAATTAAATATTTACAGTTTAATTTAAAACTGAAAATACTTACCTATTGCTAATTCGCAGTTTGGTTATGAAGGGTTATAGAGTTTAGTAAGGTTAATCTACTTTGAGAAAACCGACGCGTAGCAACAGTTCCAAGATCGTAGCAAGCCTACGCTCGGCCTACGAGCTCATAGTCTTCGTAGCATCGTAGCGCTACTACGAGTATAATTATAATAAACTAAGAATTGCCATACAGCGTGGTAATGCCGCCAGTCTCTTGGGTACAGACGCCAGCATATCAAGCTACTACAATCTGTCAAATTTCTTTAATAGATTTTCAACTTTATCTCTAAAGTATAAGGTTCAAAGTTGATTGGGAAAATTTTACAGTTTCGGGTAGCTTGATGTGCTGGCATCTATACATTACTAGTCGCCAGCGATGCGGATAAATTTTTCGACGCTATATTTTAGTTTGTGTATAGTTTTCGTTAAGTTAGGATTTCATTTTGTTATTTTTATTAATTAAATAGCTATTAGTTGTTATTTGCTTACTTATTATTTTAATATACAGGAAATAAACTTCAACATATTATTATCTATGTTATTTAATTTAAAAGCGTTTACGCCGAACGGCATTTCTACAAACTTTCAAGCCCTTGTTTTTCGAAATGAATGAACCGATTTTAATGAAACTTCATACGAATAATCAGGATAAAAATGTCAAATTTATTTAAGAACATTTAAAAAAATAGTGTTACAGCCAAATTAGACCGATTTTAAAATTTCCATACAAACAGAGATTTTCAGTTAACTTTTTTTAAATAAGACATTTCGAAAATGTCCTTAAGTAACTTTTTAGACCTTTGTATCCTGCTTATGCGTATGAAGTTTCATTAAAATCGGTTCATTCATTTCGAAAAACAAGGTCTTGAAAATTTGTCTGAAATGCCGTGCGGCTAAAACGGTCTTGTTTCAAATTTATTGTAATCAATTTAGCTTTTGATCACATTATTTTTTACATTTAATGAATTAATTGTGTTATTGATAGGTAGGTAATACGGGCTAGTGTCCGCAACTCCACGTCAATGCGCGTATTTTGCGTTATAGCAGCAACAGAAATACACCATCTGTGAAAATTTCAACTGTCTAGTTATCAGTGTTCATGAGATACAGCCTGGTGACAGACAGACGGACAGTGGAGTCTTAGTAATAGGGTCCCGTTTTTTCCCTTTGGATACGGAACCCTAAAAATCAGTGCTAGTGATTAATAAAATACTTATTTCTTTCTTTTTTTGGTGCTTCATAAAGAAGTAAATGTTCTCATTGTCTGTTTACTATCAAATTAGGTATCCTGTAAGAAAAGTTAATAAAAGTTTTCCTAGTGGGTAATTGAGTGAGGTCGATAGTCGTGACAGTGATTCCCGTAAGTCACAACTTTTTTATTTACCTCAAAGTTCCAAGGAACAATTTCTTGGGAATAGTTTGCTTTTTTTCCTTTTGACAGACGCCAAGTTCAGTAATAAAACGAAGTTATGTTCATACATTATTTATAATGAAAAAAGAGAGAACTCGGTTGCTGTTAATATTAGTCTGCTCTAGATAATTATCTTTTTTAAGGGGGAAGCGCTAAGGTAGCCCGCGAAATGAAAATTTTCTTACGTTTTTTACAATTTGCTGGTCAGTATTAAGTTGTATGTCGATCAAAGTATGATTCACGGCCGTAACAAATATGTATTTACAGAATCATAATCATTACAATCAGTAATACAACTTGCTGTGGGATTACTTGGTCTTAAACGAGTTGTGTTGATGACTTTAATGATTATTATACTATTCTGTCCCGGCTGTCATTCGTGGATCTTTGACAGACGTTACGGGTAGTCAGAATCCCGAAAGTCTTACAACCAGTCTTTTACCAAGGGGTATCTTAGTACCCAGTAACTGGGTTGTGGAGGTCAGATAGGCAGTCGCTCCATGTAAAATACTGGTATTCAGCTGCATCCGGTTAGACTGGAAGCCGACCCCAACATAGTTGGGATAAGGCTAGGCAGATGATGACTCGGCAATACTTCCCATTAGTAAAAGAACTTCGGAATCGGATCAGTAGCCCCGACAATTTTATAATTTTATGATGATGATGATGATTCTGTGTATTTCTTACTATGTACTAGCTTATGCCTGCGACTTCCTCCGCTTGAAATTTCTTTCATCCCGTCGCATCGCATCGCCTGCCCACGCTATTATTTCGTTTGCGCTTAGCATTATTTCCTTTTTTTTACTTTTGCTCGGCTCTTAAGGGTAAGGGTTTGCATGATGTTAAGTAACCTGTAGCCTTCCTCAAGATTTGGGCCAATAAATGCAAAAACATTTTTTCAAATCCGACTGAAAGTTCCAGAGATTGGAGCGTTCAATCGAACAAACAAAAAAACAAACTCTTCAGTTTTATTATGACTATAGATTTGTTCAAATTCTAAATATTCTTGTTTAAAGCAGCGCACAGTGGACCACAGATAATAACACAGTAACAACACAACACAACGGACACTAAAACTACTCTTCTCCTGCATACATTTTCAGCAAAAAGTTGCTTACGTACCAATTTAAAAACGTTCCACAAACACTTATTTAACGTAAACCTAGAAATGTTCATAAAAACCTAGTATGTACGAGTGCTGTCAATAAAGTGTTGCTAATTAATGTTGCCTGAACTTTTACTTATGTAAGAGAGCTTGCAGACGAGACAGTGCAAACTCTCGCTCAGACACTTTATGTCGACAACAGTCGCTAGGTGTCGCCTGTTGTCAACAGTCGCAGCTTGTCATCAGCAACTATCGTCTATTCAATCTAATATTACAAATTGATGTTCTTTCGTTTAAACAAGTATCAACCTTATTCTAATGTCAATTAAGTTGATTTCAGAGTGACTAGCGCTGTTGAAAAAGTTATAAAAATGTTTGAAGTTGTAGCGTTAACTGAACTTTATTGTGAAGGAATTAAATTTATTTATACATAAACTCGTATTTATTTGTTTACATTTTTAGCAAATAAATCGCGAATGCAGATTACTGACGCTCCTCACAAGCTGAATTTCGTTTTATCTCGAAGAATTACTGCGTTGACAGGAGCGGTGACCATCAGCGACAGTCTTATAACTTTTATTATAACAGACAGATCCAACAACGGACATATTATAAAACTGAAGTGTAATTATTTCTATGAGTCGTAACGCCTATTTATTTTGGATTTCTATGAAAAAAATATGGTTCGTAAAAGTCTTAGATCGTTGACTGTCACCGATGTAGCAACGGTACATGCTGACACAAAACCAGGCTTGGCAACGATTGTCAACGGTCGCTACGTTTCACAGTCGAGGTCGACTCGCGGCGACTTTCGTCGACAGGAAGAGTCGCTAGTCTGCAGCTCCAGAACGTAACAGCTAGTTTAAATCTAACTAGTTTTCCTGTTAATTTGAAGGGGGCAATTAGTTTCTTATCTTCAAGTAGGGGAACGAGAGGCGAAGGGAAATATAGGTTAATTAAAGGGTAATGTGGTAGATTTAATGTGGATAGCAAGTGTAACAGGAAATTAGAGAAACATTATGTATTTTGTCTCATCAGTATAGAAGTTGTAAGTCATAGACCTGTGGTTCTTGGTTTAATTATTAGGTTGGACTATTCCCGCCATAAAATTGGGACGCTCACAAAAAAAATGTCATTTAATAATCTGCTATAGAAGAAATTAAAAAGTAAATTTAATTTAAATTAGAACGAAATGCTGATCTTTGGGAAACGCATCATTTGAGAATGACACGACCGATTTGAATTTTTTTTAATTTTCGACACAAAGTTTCTCGGAAAAAATACAAATTCGGGAAAAACTGAACGTAAAGGACGTTTGGGTTTTCCCGAATTTTTAATTTTATTTAATTTTTGTATAAAAAAAATCTAGTCGGAAATACATCTCAGCGATAATCAATGTTAAAAACTTGTCAAAAATGTAGGGAAATTAGAGGAATTTCTCACGAATGAGACTGAGTTCAGACTGTCAAAGTTCTTAAAATTACGAGAATCGCCACTCAAGACTACTGTCGGGTCAACTTGTGTTAAGGCTCCTTCAAACAGGCGCGACACGACACGCGACACGAAGGCACCGCAAGTCGCGCAACGAGCGGTGCCTTTGTGTCGTGCGCGATTCGCGTCGCGCCTGTTTGCAGGAGCCTTTAAATAATATTCTGCAACCTCTGCAGGCTAGGTACACATTTTATTTGGGAATCTAGCCACTTATTTTGTAAATTAAAACAAAAGTGTGTAAAAACGAAAAACATGTTAAACAAAACCCGACCTGTCGTCAGGATAATTGTACATAATTTACTTAGGATGGATAACACATAAGTGTCTAGAACGCCTAGGGCTCTGTACAACTGCCCTAAAAGGGTCGACCTTAACACCTTTAAAAATATAGAAAGTTGTGTATTTGTTGCTAGAATTTAGTCTGGGTTAAAAATAATGACCACATTTGAAACAGTTTCAAAACTATTGACCACTGAAAATCGAAAGAGAACTTTATAAAAGAGTTTGAGTTCGTTTCAGTGTCTCTTTTCGAAGGTAGCCGAATAAAAGTATTCCATCTGAAATTTATTGTCACTCAGAAATTGTTACATTAAGCTAATTTTTTAAGAGAATAAAATATTTTTTTCGTTTGTATATCAATATTTGTTGTTTAGCGTTAAATATATTTTAAAACAACATTATGTTTCTACAATCTTCAAACGAGTGACAGAATCAGAACGATGTTTTAAATTCGATTATTCTTTTTTTTCGTGTCGATGGTACTTTTATTGACTATTATTATATTGTTTGAGCCCGGTAGGTGGCCACGTTGATAGGGATCATCAGTGGCGTTCTTTAGGTCATCAAATTTGCAAGTGAATGGGTACTTAGGGGACTTCGTATTTAATGATTCGTGGTGCAAACCGAGCTTTCATAACGTAATTAATACAGGTGTAAGCTAGCTTCTTTTTCTTATTCTTCCTCCCTTTTTATTCTATCCCAATTGCTATGTCCAGCAGTGGACGTCTTTCGGCTGATTCTATCCCAATTTATTTGGGATAGCCCTTCTAGTACTTCGACGCCATACCGTACGGTTGTGTATTGTCTCTTTTGTTGTTTTGCTCGCCATCATGTCAAGTGTTGTGTGTACAAGTTAGCTATTACATCGTATTATTTTAATATTTGTTATCGATTAAGTAATTAATATCTATGCTAGTCATCATCATCTGCCTAGCCTTTTCCCAACAATGTTGGAGTCGGCTTCCAGTCTAACCAGATGCAACTGAGTACCAGTATTGGTGCATCTGCCTATCTGAAAATATATATATGCTAGTAGCGATCTTAAGAAAGGTCGCTTTGCAAGTGTTTTTGAATACCATCTTCATTATACAGGTTCTCGAATCAACTCATAAAAAGGTGAGTGTCCTTACAAAAAATAAATTGTCCGTACCTACATAATATAGGTACCAGAAGAGGATAACGGATCAGAAAGTGGCCCAAGCCACAGGTTTGTTTGAACGTTTCAAACACGTAATGGATTTGGTTTAATTTTTACGTATTTCAACTGAGGAAAACACTTATGATGCCCATGGGGCTAGGAAATTAAGTTTCACGCGAAAAGGAAAGTGTTTTGAAAAGTGTTCTTTGGGGACGCCCGAATAATCATTAAAATTTTATATGGAACGAATTTTGAAGCCCTAGTGGGCAATATTAGCTCCGGGTGATTCATAATATAACAATATTTTGTTGCTTCTGAGTCTTGTTACTCTCTCTAGTGTGTAAAATATTAGACTTGCGTGACAGCTACAGAATTGTTTTTTGGAAAAATACTTCTGAATTGTTTTGTTAGTTAATCTGTCCAAGCATAATATGGGAAGGAAAGCTTGGATAGGAACACCCATTTTTAAGCCTACAAAGGTGTGGCTACAAAAACCGAGGTACTTATAACCTGATTTCTCGTTCATCGTATTACTTGAGTTATAAGATTGTTTTCATATTATAAGCAGAGCATAATTTATAAGGTGTAGCTACATACAATAAAGAGTATTTTATCTAATAGGTACCTATCTAAGCAGGCATCTTAATCAGAAACTATCTCTTAAGCTTTACCTACTTTTGCCCAGTAATTACCATAACATAACATAATCAGCCTATAATTTTCCCACTGCTGGGACACAGGCCTCCTCTCTGTGAGAGGGAGTGGGCAAACTCAAAGCATTTATTTCAATTAAACCATTTACAGGCACTTTTGAATTGTCAAAAAGTCGGTCAGTCAGAAAATATGAAGCTAGTTGCCCATTCCAAAGCGTAGGTACCTATGGAGAAGAACGGGCAAGAAACTCCATGGACACTCTTCATGGCAAAAATCCACCATGTGGGCTCAGTGTGGGTTGGTAGATGTCACCTGTCTTTGTTTTTTTTCTTTCTAGGCCATGCCAATTTCCTCATGATGTTTCCTTCACCGTTTTGAGAGCAGTGGTGATGCAATAATTTACACAAAGTAAAGAGCCTGCTTGGGTCAAAGTGTTCGAACCCACGACCTTATAACTCGTAAGTCGCGGCCGTTACCACTGGACTGCCACGGCTCTGCAGTAACCACTAACAGCTATCTATCCGAAAATCACTGAAGCAACACGTCGAAGGCCATAACGTTCCTCCAGACTTATATCCCAAAGCATTCACGTGCAAGAAAATTGTTAAAGAACCAAAGTGACCCAAGAATCCTGTACGTTTTTATTAAAATTCCAATGTGTAATATCTGGAAAACGTCGACAGGTGTAACCACCTGTTAGTTGGACATCAAACAGACGCGACTTGAATGCAGCCGACCGGTAGTGGAGTCGGACAGAGATATTGTAATACGGCCGACTCCCCTAGTCGGACGGAGACGATATAAAGAAAATATTGGATAGCCGGCACGGCTGGTGTTGACGGAACGAGGTGTTTGTTTGGCAATTTACGAACAGAGGATGATGGAAACTGGGTTATTGAAAGTTGGTATTATTTGATAAATTAATATTGAGTCGAACCTTGTTAATAAAAGTGACGGCAATACAATCGCTTCACAAAGGAATTTGAACTTTCTGTTATCCAGTCTATTGATAAAAAAAATCTGTACAAAGTATATAATGATCATTACAACCAAAAGTTGTCTGCAGCTATAATAGTCCATTTGGAATAAGATTAGACATTTAGGTAAATAAACCTTTTTTACAGTCAGTTCAACCGATTTTGACTTCTATTCAGTAGGCATAAGGTTGGCATTAAAAGCAAAAAGGTAGTTACAATACCAACTGTTTACTGCAGCTGCCATTTGTCATGCCACCAACGCAATGGAAGTCAAAATCAGTTGAACGGACTGTAAAAAAAGGTTTATTTAAATGTTTAATCTTATTCCAAACGGAGTACTTATAGATAAACACCAATCACCAATTTCTCATTGCTTGGAAATAAAAGGATTTGTTCTCGTTCGTCAAGTGAAAAATTTGAAAATCCAGCAGGCTCTGTTATATTCTGTCGTTACCACTTAATGTCTAGTGGCTAACCTGTCAGTTACCTACATGAAGACGAAATTATTAAAAAAAAACTATTCCAAATAAACGCTTTGACTTTGATCACGACCGTTCACAAACCGTGACCTACCACGCCTACATTTAGTCGCCTAAACTTATTTAAGTTTTCTATCTATAAAAAATAAAAACACAGTATTTACAAAAGTGACTCTAACCTCATCACCGCCACGCGTAGGTATGATTGGAGTATAAATATTTCACTAAGAAACGTGAGGGTAGCTGCGGCATCGCCTGAGGAATACATATTTATGTATCTCACATTATTCCCCTTTGTGAAATGTGTTTCTATAAAGAAAGATCATGTAAATGTAGGGGTAAGCAAGACATTGAGTATTTACAAGTTCACGTTTTTCGGAAAGAAAATGTACTGTAAAATAAGGTGAATAGGGATGCAGGGGTGAATGGGAAATTAAGTTTTATTAAAGTAGGGATCGAATCTACGTTATCCACAGTGCCACTTGAAAGAGAAATATCTCGGTAATATTACAAGGAATAAGTCTCCACTTAAATCTCAATGTTATCTGCGTCGATAGCTTAAATTACAAAGGCGTTTGTTCCTGACAGGTAGGCTTATATCACGAATCAGGTTAGTCTTTAGTCCTTCAGACCGGAAGGCCTATCAAGCCTCAGGCTTCTTTTTCAGTGTCTTCGTTGGTTGTGTTTTCGTACCTAATAGTTCCTTTTATTTTTTGAAGGACCACCTTTTAGAGGAAAAGCGTTCACGTGATCATTGGCGTTCATCCTTCAGACCGGAAGGCCTATCAAGCCTCAGGCCTCTTTTTCTGTGTCTTCTTTGGTTGTGTGTTCGTAATAGTTCCTTTTATTTTTTGAAGGACCACATTTAAGAGGAAAAGCGTGCACGTGATCATTGGCGCTCATTCTATACAAACGTATTCGTCTGTTTTCTCTTTGGATAATGATACTAGAGCAAATTTGTTTTCGTTATAATATTTATCAACCACTACTATGCTGTATGATTGGTTTTTTTAAGACAGAGATTAAAACAGAAGACGTACAAGCAGGGGATCGAGGAGGGTGGGTCTTCTTTCAGGGTATCAGACAGGAATAATTTGGTTTTTTGGCGTACTTAAATAAATTTTATAAAAAATATATAGGTACCCTACGGAAAAACAAAAGATACTACACGGCCATGTGGCCGTGGTAGAAGATATAGATTATATCAAATGTAAAGAAAATGCTTTAGTCATTACCTGTGGAGTAGAAAGAGCAATACGTTTGTCTAGAATTAACGTGTTTCCACTTATAATGATAATTATATTGAAAAAAATGTGGATTTTCTATTTCGTGTAACTTGTTAAGTATGTGAAATAGGGATTTAACATTTTGGTATATGTTTTTTGACTCTTTGGTCTAGTATCATGTTAAAGTGATATACGATTCAAAAAAATTTCTTGGTACAAAAAAATTGCAAAGTTATATTTATTTTTACTTTTCTCGACATCACGGCGTAAAGCTTAAGATTTATTCAATGGAATTTACTTTAAAACATAGAGAATTATCATATCAAACTTTACTCAAAGAAGTTTTAAATGACTTCATTTATTTTCTTAAAAAAGGAGTAAATTAGTTTTGGCACATACGTCATTTTATTCCGAGCACATGCACATTATAGCCATCTCTCTTCTTTTGCGTTTCAAAAGTAATTGCATCACTTTCGCTCGCTTAGTAGATCAGTCGCTACGATTTATTTTCGAGGTAGCGCCTTAACGACCGCCAAGTTGCTAAGTTACCGACTCTTTATAGGTCGCTGTCTGCCTCTGATAAATCATTTTTTGTTTTGTTGTATGTTGGTTTGTTAATCTTGTAATTTGTTAGCATTTAATTATGTTTTCGTGTGTTATGCTATGTTTTTTGTATACACTGAATAAATGGTTGATCTATCTATCTCTCATCATCTGCCTAACTTTTTCCCAACAATGATAAGGTCCATATTCAGGCACCCATTGTGTGGAGAGTTTTGCCCAGCATTCATCATGCTTACAGCTGATGTAAAATACAGGCAAGACATTGTGAGTTATTTCGGTCTGAACCCCTGAAACCCCTCCTCCTGTATCCCCTGCTAGTAATTCTTTTGTTTTAATCTCTGTTTACGTTATAATAATAGTGATGTAACATTCGAATGGCACTCTCTATTAAAAATTAGTTCTTCGTTCACTCAATTCCAAATGTTTCGAGGTTGTAAATCTTCGAAGGTTTTTATTCATTCCAACATTCCTATTCCCTCAAAAACTGTTGTTCAAATTGCAAATTATTCGTGACAGTCGGTAATTAAGTGAATATTCATGAGCGTCATGCTGTCGACTTGAATATTTTAATTATTGATAGCACGTGATTGCTACGTAGCGATTTACATTGAATTAGTACCACGCCGCGCCACAATATCACTGTAATTAGGCCATTTTTATTTAATTTTTTATTCGAAATTATACGGTTTAACAGTCAGGTGTGATTAAAAATAATTGTTGGTATGGAATATGGAATGTTTTTCGTGTTTGAAGATCTAATGCCTTGATCACACGTAGGTACTAAGTAAATGGGCGAGAAAGTGTTCTCGGCCGAATGGCCGGTACGTGTAAACACAATACCGAGTGATCACCTGAGCGCTCGGTCGAGTTAAGGGCCGAGCCAGTCATTCGGACCCTGTAGTGCTATTCTTTAAAAATCTCACCATGAAAACTTAGGTGGAGTGAGCTGACAATAGTGTCAATCCCTAGCATCAGATAAAATGACAGCTTACTGCAAGCTCACTTCACCTAGAATTTTATAGTGAGACTAGCTGCGCCTCGCGATTTTACCCACATAAATCTCGATCCTGAGATTTCTAATATACCTAATTCAATCAGGATTCGAAAGACACGTGGCGCCATCTATTATCATAATAACGTTATTGTTGTTTTCCTCGGGAACAGCACTTTTTCCGGGATGAAAGTTACCCTATGTCCGTTTCTGTACACCTGCCAACGTATATGCAAAATTTCAGGATGATCGGTTCAGTGGTTTAGGCGGGAAAAGGTAACAAACAAACAAATAAACTTAGGTACTTACTTTTTTTTACAGAATACATCGACTGTTCTATTTTACTAGACCGAGTGCTCACCCCCGCGCTTCCCCACTCTTGACTTGCTTGCCCACTCGGTAGGTATAAACATAAACTCGATGCGTACTCGCCATTCCGCAAACTCACGTTGCTCGTAGCAAACTACGGTATTTTTTTTTTTAAGTTATCTATTTGTGATCCATTGTATCACTAGTCTTCAGCGTCGAAACTGAAGTGACCGACTGACTCGGTGCCAAGTAAAAAAATACGTGTAAACACCTACTCGACCACCCAACTCTCCCGGCCTAGTATCATTTTACCGTCTCGCCCATCGACTCCATACGTGTGATCAAGGCATAATGGCCGTTTTTAACGAAGAGTAAATACGACAGCCGCTAACTTAATTAAAACGTCAATCTTTTAATAGACACAGCGTGACGATTTACGAGTAGGCGGTGTTCATTTATTCTATTGTTTTTAGTTGGCATCTTTTATTGAAAAGCACTTTTCTATAGAATCTATTTTGAGATTAATACAGGTTGAAATTCAAACATGCGACAAACCGAAATGGGCGATTGCACTCATCATTATGAACAACTTTTACTACGGGATCAAAACTGCAATTATTTGCCATATGTCAGCTAGCCGCGCCAATATACCAACAATACAATAAAAAGAATAGGTACTCAAGAATAAAAATAATAAATCAAAATTAAGAATGTAAATATAAACTTACTACCTGAATTTTGATAACCTATGAAAAATTTCTACGCTTCTAGAATCATAATATGCTGAATTAATAATAATAATAAACGATTTATTTCCAGGTAACAAAGACCTATAGATACATACCTTAACCTAAGTATACATAATAATATAGTAACAATTTTGTTAGTAAATAAAACTTAATAACTATTTGTTAGTATCACTTAATTGCACTAAGTCTTTGTGCGTTCCGGTAATTAATAGTAACAGTTTGCGCGTCTGTGTCTCTTTCAGCTTGTAAATAAAAACTAAGGTAAAGGAGCAAACAAACGGTATAATGAGTTTTCTTACGCAAATAAAAAAAGAAACATCAATTGTTTATTTATACAGACATGTTGAGAGATTGTGGTATTCGTGGAAAAATGGCGCTTACATACAGAGAACCCTCTTTGTTGACCGCCACATCATTATGGTGAGATTTGTTTGGCTCGACACAAAGCTCGTATTCAAAGTAAACATGGGTTACTGGACGCTTCCAGTGTAATTTATTTGGTTATCAATGTTACCTATTTGTCGATTGCTTTTCGTGTAGTCCCAGCGTTAGCTCCTTTGACAGTGTGGTCAAGGGGAGGGCTGTTTTACACCGCCCCTACATTAATGTGTATTAAACGTATGTGTGTAGAGCAGGTGTATTAAAACTATTAGAAGAATAAGGCCCAACGGGGGTATTACTCGTGTTATTCAAGCCATTATCCATACTAATCCTTACTATAATATTATAAATTCGAATGTAACTCTGTCAGTCTGTCTGTATGTTACTTTACCTTTTCACGACTAAACCAGTGAATGGATTTCGATAAAATTTGGCAGAGAGATAGATTGCATTCAGGGGAAGGACATAGGATGGTTTTTATCGACATACCTCGCAGGCGAAGCCGCGGGCTGAAGCTAGTATTATAAATTTGAAAGTAACTGTGTCTGTCTGTCTGTATGTAACCTTTTCACGCCTAAACCACTGAACGGATTTCGATAAGGATGCAAGAGCGAGCGAAGGGCACCCCGAGGTTCGGTTTGTTTAGGTTAGGTTGGCATTGGGACTTTCCCTGGGGTGGTCACGGCGTGCTATGTGTTCTGGTGCGCTGGTGATGGGGAGTACTCCCCAGAGGAGGGTCCGGTATCGGACAGCCGCGGCGGGTTCACGAATGAGTGCTAACGCGTGCCCGTGTTCCCGCCATAAGCGGCAGAGGAGGACACCGTGGAGTTTTAGTGGATTAGAGTCCCACATAATTGCACTATCTCCCCGTGGTAGTGCAGTACGCATGAGCATTTCTCCACGATAAAAAAAAAATGGTTAGGTTAGGTTGGCATTGGCACCAGGTAATAAATGTCTGTTTTCAGCTGAAGAGTACAGCTGAATATGATGCCAATAATATAAGGAATACATTCACAACTAAGTATCTACCATTTTTATATTTTAATAGAAATAATTTTGGCAGAGAGATAGATTGCATCCCGGGGAAGGACATAGGGTAGTTTTTATCCTGATATTCCCACGAGATCGACACTTATGCGGGCGAAACCGCGAGGCGCTGCTAGTACTGTATATTTGATTGTGTGTTTGATATTGTGAACAATCTTTTTCATCTGGCTGGTCTTTTCCCATCTGGCTAGTCTTGTGTTGGGGTTAGGTTCCAGTCTAACTGGATCCAGCTGAATACCAGTATTTTACATAGAGTGACTGCCTATCAGAGTGGCAATTCTCTTAATTTTAAGAACGTTCACATTCGGATCTCAATCTCAATCTGTAAAAAATATCTCTAATTTCCCTACATTTTTGACAGGTTTTTGACATTGATTGTCGCTGAGATAGGATTGCGACTAGATTTTGAACGTCAATTCCAAAGAAGGCCAATTCCCGTAATTAAAACAATTACGGGAATTGGCCTTCTGATCTCCATAACCCAACTACCCAGTCACACTATACCCCTTTATAGCCCCTTTTTTATCAGGATGAGAAATCATCAAATGACCCCTCCCGCTCTGGGTGGAGCGGAAGGGAGTATCAGACTCTTACTGACTAAAACCCACCCGTGTTCCTTTCTTAGCCCTTTATGTTCCGGGCCAGCGGTAACCCTTTCGGACAATCCCGCTGACTGCGTACGTGGCCTGAGGATTTAATATTAAACAAATAACTGTTTTTTTTTATCTACCTACCAGGTGAAATCCATATTTATGATATATATAATCAGCCTAAGGCAGCATACTTATAATAAGCCTAAGGTTGCCTTTAGCGGACCACCTTTACAGTACTACTTGAATGGTTGTACAACGTTTCATCACCATACCGCAAGATTCTTTTGCTGGCCCCCACGACCGGTCCAGGAGGCTCTCTAAGCACGAATTACGTAGTTTCTGGCGAAGTTACGAACGTTTTCTTCTCCGTGTCACTTACGGACATATGATTAGTTCCGGGCCCGAACTAAGAATGACAGTTGTCTCTAATCCCGATATTATTTGCCCGTTCGATAAATTTAATGTGTCACTTGCTTGATAGATCCAGTAATTTCGGACAGTCCCGTCGTATCTTTGTTGAGAGAGTAAACACCTGTACTGCCTATACACCAGCGACCTTCAACAAAAAAAAATTAGTCTATAATCTGGGTCAACAGAATAATAATTTATGAGCCATTCTACGACGAATTTTTGAATAAATATTTAAAGTAAATAAATAGTTATTAACTTTAAATATGTTATTGCCGTGCAGACAGTGGTGGCCCAGTGGTATCGGCTCTGACTTACTAGTTGTAGGTCGCGGGATGGAACCGAGGCAGGCGCTTTACTTTGTGTACAGTACCTGGCGATAAATATTGCACATCGACCTTTGGAAAGAGAATCGCCTAATTTCGGCTTCGTAGAGCGTTATCTCTGTCGCACGAAATACAAACAGTCCGGTATCTATTAGGAGCTGTTAAAACAATTATGATTTGCTTCTTTCTTTATCAAAGGTCGATGTGCAATATTTATCGCCGGGTACTGTAAATAATTTCATGATCACTACTCTCAAAACGGTGAAGAAAAACATCGTGAGGAAACCGGCATGTTCTAGAACCAAAAAATTTAAAAAACGCATTGGGCCCGCGTGGTAGATTACAGTCCACTCCCTCTTAAAGAGAGAAACCTGTGTTCCAGCAGTGGGAACAGCTGATCATGCCATGTAATGAGGGTTTTCGTGAAAATTTACGACACCAGTTGGCACCACTGTGACAAGAGGTCTTCCAATATAAAATATATGATGACGTTCATCATTCGATTCATTCATTCGTTCATCATTCAGTCATGACTAAAGAAAATATAGGCTCTTTGACAGATGCCTGGACCTGACGTGTCAGTGCTGCCACCTAGCGAACGTCATTTCAGAAAACCCTCATTGAACTAGTGCTCCAAATGACTACAACAACGCATTGTAGCTTGGAACTACCACTTAACATCTAAAAGCTTCTGAAACACGAACAATAATGATATTGAAAGCGTTCAAGAACATTGTAACCTTAGTTCAGATAATCGTGTTACGATGCCGACCAGTCTGAGAGATATATTGTATTAAAGTGGAGCCTCTATATAATACGATTACTTATACATATGTAATACTCGCCACTGTTTCGCATGGTTTTTGTGACTTGACAAGACAACGAGATTTCTTGATTATATACCTATGTAAGTTAATTATCTATGTATATAAAATTCAAAGTCCTGACTGACTGACTGATATATAATAATAATACATTATATTATTATTTAATTTTCGTTTTTTTTTATCAACGCACAGCCTAAACCGCTGGTCCTAGAGACATGAAATTAGGATGTTATGTTCTTTGTAAAAAGTAGGTGTCCACTAAGAAAGGGTTTTCGAAATTCCACCCCTAACAGGGTGAATGGGGGAGGATTAAATTTCACAGGGACGGAGTCGCGGGCAGAAGCTAGTTAATGTATAATACAGTTAAACCTTTTGGAATAAATTCTCTAATTTTTTTTTAAATCCGTCAAAATCCCGTGCGAAGTTTAGAAAAACAAAGCTGTTACACAGACAACAACAAAAAGCGACTTTAATAAGCATCGATATAGAAGTGTGTTTAAAGCGTGGGTAGACTGGTAAAATTTATATTTGTTGATAATTCTTGGAATTGTTACGAAAAAAAAAGTTTTGTTTTTATTCTGCACAAACAAAACGCACATTACAAAAAATATACATATACAAAGTAGCCAAGAGCTTCGTATTTAACCAATTCAATTTTGTAAATTTTGACCATTGCTTTATGTCAGTGGCAGGGACCAAAGACAATCAACATCCCGTTAATCGTAGACGTTAATATTACGATACTGGCAAATGACAACAAACAAATAATCAAAACAAAAACAAGATGCCCACTGCAGAGTGGAAAAATATCTACTTTTGTAACTAACAACAAGTACAATTTAGCCGTGGGTCGCATCTGTGCAAAATCAAGTCGTTGCTCAGCAAAATGCTCCGAAACTTCGGACGAACCTATCATCAAGAACGCTGGTTTTCAGCAACTACCTCTCGGACCACACCACAGCTCAACCACAGATGTTGGATGGAATGGAAAGTTCCAAACAAAATTGTGATTACAGTACCCGGCGATAAATATTGCACATCGACCATTACCTTTTTTTGTATTTTATACAAAGAATAAAAATAATTATCAAAAGAACCAAATCATAATTGTTTTAACAGCTCCTAATAGATACCGGACTGTTTGTATTTCGTGCGACAGAGATAACGCTCTACGAAGCCGAAATTAGCCGATTGTCTCTTTCCAAAGGTCGATGTGCAATATTTATCGCCGGGTAATGTAAGTAGGGCTCAAAAACATTAGACCACGTTTGGGCAAACTATCTGCAACATAACATTCACGTTTTCCTGATAAAACGAAACTGTTACTTAGCTCGTTCGCTTAAACACCTTTTCAAAAGAGACTAAATTCACAAGGAGTGTTAGGTTAGTACTAAAAAAGCAGTGTTATACTCTGAACAAAAAGGCTAGATCCACACTTGCTAAGGCTCTCGTCTTTGGCAGAATAATCTTTAATACCTTTAGCACTTGCACTGTTGTGGATCAAGCATTTATGAGTTTAGTTATAACATTATGCCTGTATTCCTCGAAGGGTAAGGAAGAGCTGTACCCCTATACTGCTACATTTATCGCTATCATGTTTAAGTCCTATGTACAGACGCCAGCACATCAAGCTACTACAATCTGTCAAATTTCATTAATAGATTTTCAACTTTATCGCTAAATCATAAGGTTCAATGTTGATTGGGAAAAGACAGTTTCGGGTAGCTTGATATGCTGGCGTCTGTACAACTACGGGCTGCTACTGAGAAATTCTAGATGGAAAACCCACTAACAGTTTGCTTGACCCGGGAATGGAACCAAGAACCTCATGTTCAACACACTTAAAGAAATAAGCAGTAAATATAAATGAAAAAACATTGATCTGAACTGATTTAAACAGTTCCATATGAGCCTAACGTTCAAAACAGTATTTTTACTGATTCGAAAAAAGTTAAAGCTTGAGGCAAAATGTTACCGTCATGACAGTAAATTTTTACGTTTTAAGTAGCTAAAAGGTCACATAATGAACTGTTTTATTCATTTTGTGATATCGTTCAAACCTTTGAAATTTACTTACATTACAGTAATGGTGGTTTTCCCTTTTTTGTGTTTTCTTATTTTTCAGTAAACAGTACATATTATATTCAATCATTAAAAGTTAGGTACCTACTGTTTTGTCTTTTACTGTTTTATAAACATTTCTTTTTTACTGTATAAAGTCTTAATGAAATGGCTTTAAAGTGGTGTAGTAAGAAATTATTTTTGAAGTGAAAACTTCTGGTTCTGGTGGAAAGGTGAAAACTTCTGGTTCTGGTGGAAAGGTTCTGGAGTGGCGACCGCGTACCGGAAGACGTAGCGTTGGAAGGCCTCCCACAAGGTGGTCCGATGACCTTGTGAAGGCCGCAGGAAGCCGTTGAATGCGAGAAGCACAGAACCGGTCGAAGTGGAGGTACTTGGGGGAGGCCTATGTCCAGCAGTGGACGTCTTTCGGCTGACATGATGATGATGATGATGATATGACAGAAGCAACCTAACAACAATCTTATTGCTACAAGAATAAAGATCACAATGATTTTGACTGACTTGTCAACGACAGCAGTCCAACGACCTTATTAGAATGAGAATTAAGATCACTGTGATTTGAAAAGTGATCCAAAATCAGAAATAAAATAACTGTGAACGAACTATGACGTACAAGTGAAGTTTAATTGTGTGGGTAGAGAGAAAAGAACAATTTTCATGTTCATTATTTAAGAAAATTATGGGCTATTTTCGTTTGGTGGAAGTTTTCTACGACTTGATTTTATGACTAGAACAAACTATAACTTTGACGTTTACCTGGACGTCAATTAGAGTTATAATGTAAAAAATTAAAGAATCAAAAAGTGTCAAACATAAAATTAAAAAAAAACTTCATTACAAAAAGTGAAAAATAACTTTAATTTTGGAAGTCGGTGTCGTTGAGTTCGCATTCACGTTGTTTGCCATCGACTTCCGAAAATAAAGTCACTTTGTAGTGTTTTTTTAATTCGCTTATTTTTTTTGTAAAAAAGGTTATATTTTTCACTTTGTAGTTATACCTACCCCACACAAATTCAATTACCGTTACTTGCTATGCAAATTTCAGTTAAAACATCATCAAAATAAACAAGTGAAAAAAAAACGTATTATTGAAGCTAACTCAAAAACTGTCCAAGCAAAGTTAATCTTTATATGGAACCACCGCTGAGGCATATCTTGTTCATTAAAAACAATTGCAGCCAAGCGATGTCAAGCAAGAAGAATCATCAAAATTCGCATAGAAATGCTGGAGATGCGTTACATTTATGCATGTAAATTCGTACATAATAATAATTACCTAATGTTATTTATAATATATTATTATATACTAAAACCTTCCTGAAATTATGAAATATCAAAATTGGTTCATTCGTTTTTGAGAAAATCGCGGACATACAAACATACATACGGGTCGACTACAGAACCTCCTTTTTTAAAGTCGGTTAAAAATACGGGAGTTATCCCTCTGATACTATCGACCAAATTAAGAATAGGTTAAAAATTGCACTAAGTTAAATATTGTGAAACTTTTACACTTCACTATTCTTATGATAACTAGGACTTCGTAACGCTAATGCGCCCCTTTAGCCACTTAAAGGAAAGTCCATTTTCTGCTAAAAGTAGACCTTTTCTATGACGAGGGACAGAATACTGTCACCAAACTATGGGCGTACAAAAGTACTTCTCAGTATTTCGCAACACAGTCTACATAGACAACCATATACTTCGATAACTTTTAATAAAATCGCGGACATACAAGCATACATACATACTGCAGTATTAGTAATTTCTCCATGTTATGTTTTCAACATTCCATTCTTCCTTAAGATTTTAGGCAACCATTTTTTGGTCATTTTTCCTGATTAAAAAAATCAAACTTTTGGACTAATTTGACTGGACTATAAGTTTGATATATATTATTATCGGTCTATATTTTTTATGTGGTAACTAATTGTAAAACGCAGAATACGGCAGGTTTTAAATCGTACATTCGTCATTTCGTCGGCCTCACTAGAGTTACGTGATCACAGGGATTACGGTTGCACAATCTGTCAAATTTCTTTAATAGATTTTCAACTGTATCGCTAAAGCATAAGGTTCAAAGTTGATTGGGAAAATTTGACAGTTTCGGGTAGCTTGATGTGCTGGCGTCTGTACAAAAACCTCAAGTATTAATTTCTATTTCTTAATTCGTTACCAACCCGTCAGTGTATCGTCACCAGTTTCTACTATTTTTGTTTTTTTTCGGACATGTTTAAAAAAAAGGAACATTACACGTTTTTAGTGGCGATGAGCATTGTTTCATTTTATTTCGCTACAATACATCCGTACGGGTTGAATACAGAACCTCATTTTTTGAAGTCGTTTAAAAATAACCGGTGAATGCATCACGCTATAACAAAAGTTGTTGAGTGCTTCCACCAACACGTGTCAGAAGCAATTCAGTATCGATACCGTTCTGCCTTTATTTTTAAATCGATTCACTAGCGTAACATATTCGATACAAAATGCAGTGGGAGCGCAAAAATATGTCAGGGGAAATCGACATCGAAACGCGAAAATATAGAGGTTACTTTTAGCTGTGTCGATTATAATATACATAGAATCACATACCCTCCCCTGCTTCAAACGGTTTTTGCGTATTGACAAAATATCGTGGTTTCCGTATTAAAATTAAGTAAGCTAGTTTCATATTAATGTATTATACCGAAAAAAAAATCCCTAAATGATACGTAAAACCACATCAAAATCCGTTGCGGAGTCTAGAAGAACAACATGGTCACAAAAGCGACTTTAATTTATAACATGTATAGATATAGTTCAAGGACTGGAAGACGAGGTGTCGGTCGTCAGGCAGCGAAATAGGTGGACGACATTGTTACCATTGCGGGCAAAACCTGGATATGGCTAGCACAGGGGCGTGGGGATTGGAACAAGAAAAGAAAGACCTATGCCCAGCAATGGGTGAAGTCGGGCTATGGATGGTGATGATGGCGAGAGGCGGTCTGGCGCCCTCAGTTTCCAGCTGACGCAGGTACTCTCTGGCCACGGCTGCTTTGCGATGTACCTGTGTCGTATAGTTCGGGAGCAGACCCCAGTGTGTCACCACTGTGCGGCATGCCCGGAGGATACGGCGCAGCACACGTTGGAGGAGTGTCCAGCTTGGGCATGGCTGCGCCATGACCTCATCGCGGCAATAGGCGAGAGCAATCTCTCTCTCCCGGGCGTCGTTCAGTCGATTGTTGAGAGCGGGAACGCATGGGACGGGGTTGCCTCCTTTTGCGAGGATGTGATGTCTGCAAATAAGGCGACCGAGCGGGAGAGAGAAGCCGCATCCTCTTCCCTCCCGCAGGAGACGCACCGGGCGCCCGAGAAGGGCGCAAAATGATCTGCAACCTCCATGAGAGGTTGCTTGCGGGCGGCGGACTAGAGGCGTCCATCGTCAGACCAGACAGGCCCGAGTTAGCGCCGCAGTGTACGACGCACGCTATTCGAAAGTGAGTGCAGCCATTATGGTAATGGAGAGGACGCACGGGGAGGTGGGACCCGCTGAGGAACAGCGGGTCGAGGCCTGTCGGAGGAGCGGTTAATGCATATGCGGATCCCGCACCCCCCGCCATAGGCAGAGGTGGAACGACGTGGTGGTTTTAACCAGTAAGAGTCCGGCAAGCCCCTCTGTCACCCCCACGATGGAGGAAGTCCATAAGGATATACACCGCGCACAAAAAAAAAAAGGTTGTATCGATAAAAAATACCCTTTTAAGTATGTCACCTCCTTGATAACTAAACTTTTTAAACCTTTTGCAATGACCACTTCAAAAGTTTTCACGAAAACCCTCATTCAGTAAACAACCCAGAATTAAACAAAAGAAGAACGCTGGAACCGATTTCATCGACACATCATCATCTGTCTAGTCTTTTCTCAACTATGCTACTATCCGGTTAGACTGGAAGCCGACCCCAAGTCGGCTTCCAGTCTAACCGGATGCAGCTGAATATCAGTATTTTACATGGAGCGACTGCCTATCTGACCAGTACCAGTTACTGGGTAATACGATACCCCTTGGTAAAACTGATTATCAGACTTTCGGGCTTAATGACTGTCAAAGATCCACGAACGTCAGCCGGGACCAACGACTTAACGTGCTTTCCGAGGCACGGAGGAGTCTTGGTATGTGAAGATGGTCACCCATCCATGGATTAACCTGATCGATCGACCCGTGCGACTGTTATTACTTAGGCACAAGTCCCCCCCCCCCCATTCCATCGACACGTGTTAACAAATTCGAGACTAGATTGATGGCTTTTCCAATGTGTTGGAAGTGCTCATACGGCAGGGGCGGGCTAACAATCTGGTTTGTATGATAACACACATTGGAAGCATCGTATATTCACATTATGTTCGCTGTCACGTTATGACACACAGTTTATTCATGAGTTTTTACCAAGCAAAATAGGTCTTCGTCTTAACGTTTACCTGGTTTAAAGAGATAAGCGTGAACCTTATTATATTTTGATACAAAATGATTGATTTGTTTTTTGCCTTATTACGGGCAAACGGGCATTGATGTAAATAGTAGTCACATTGTCCTAATACACTAGGAGAGTCCCATAGGCAAGTTTTATTTGGAAACAATTTGTAACGTTCGGGTAAAGGAATTGTTCCTAGAGAAAAATCGTGTAACAATTATTACACCCTAAAGGCTCCTTCAAACAAGCGCGACACGCGATAAAATCGCGCGCGACACAAAGGCATCGCAAGTCGCGCAAAGAGCCTTAATTTTACATTGATACCTTGTTTTTAAACTCTAAACAGCTCGTTTAAGACCACAAACGACAACTATCGATTCGAAAACTCAGCACATATCCCTTTAACCGTAACAATTCCTAAACTCAAACTGCAAGCAAAATAGAACCGTTTAATAGGATATAACGAGTAACAATAAAACTTTACGGTTATACCTAACTCCGAACATTTAGGGCAAATTGAAACGTATGTAGCGTTCACTTCCCGGTTGGGTAATTAAGTTTTTGATAATTGGAAAAGGTATTCCCTTGGGGCAGTATAGATTTTAGTCCGGCATTTTCGGGATGGTGTGGTGTTTCGAGATATTTGGGGCAGGGGTGTCATTATGTAATAGTCTTAAAATTGGATCGAATTGTAATTAGAATAAATTAAAGTAAATGTTTTTATTTACAAAAGTAATTGTTGTAGTTTCCAAAAGTAATTTAGAAAACATAACTTAACAAAACGTCTGTACCCCCAAATGAACATAACGAGAACCTATTTCGAACCGCTTCCGCCACAATCCGCTTGTCCAATAAGGGCGCACCTTCTAGAATGTTCTAGAAGCAATGTGAGAAACAGACGACCCGCACCCTTCTTTTGGACCAAATAAATATTATGTGAAAAACGATTATTTTTAATTTTAAAATCGATCGATTTCACATTACGTTTAGGTACTCCGCGCCTTCTTTCTTAGACTCAATGAATCACGTTTCTATTCTTATCCCAACTGTTAGTGTCGGCTTCCAGTCTAACCGGATGCAGCTGAATACCAATATTTTACATGGAGCGACTGCCTATCTGACCTCCACAACCCAGTAACTATGTAACACGTAACCCCTGGTGGGCTATCCGTATCGATCGAACGATCTACGAATGACAGCCGGGGACCAACGGCTCAACATGCTTTCTGAGGTACGAGGGTCTCGTTAATGGTCACCCATCCATGGACCGACCTCGGCTAGCGTTGCTTAACCTTCAAGATCGACAGTTGTTATTTAGCAACCAGTCCCCTTCACGTCATAAATTCCTCTCCTCCCTGTTATTGGAGAGTTTTGACGTGACAACGTCTAATAAATCGATGAAGCTGGCTGCACTCACGAAAAAACATGACTCATGTAGCGTTACCTCGCGGCCTTGCTCTGTAGCGTTCCATGGCGGCTTGAAGTGCAAGCGAATATTAACAAATGCAATGGAACTATTCCATCAGTATTTTCTTATGACTTTGTCACGTTCAACTATCGTCAGTAAACCGACTTTATTTGGGATGCGTGGAGTATCAGTACAAAAACACACGTGTACTGTCAAAATGAAACTCATTCCAATTACTAAGCTGTTCCTGTGTGACGTGACAGGTCACGGTCGATCTCTCCGGTGATTGATTACCCAAAATCGGTTTTAATTACACACATCGTGTCATGTGTCCAATGTTGGAGGATCACGCTCGATATATTAGGCGAGTGAAATTACATCTCAGATTTTTTGACGACACAATTATTTCTTCGGAATTTCCGTGTATTATGAGGTTATTAAGGCTACGCACGCACTGACAGGCTTGCTTATCACTTAGAGCCTGGTGACCTAACATCCTACGATACGCGCTAGGCGACTAGCAAAGGCATAAACCCGAAGTAAGGCTGGTTTCGAAAATTCCTGAGCGTTCGTTTCACTTTGCAATTTTTTTTTTGAGAGTGGGAAATCATCAAATGACCCACCCGCTCTGGGTGGAGCGGAAGGGAGGGTCAGACTCTTACTGACTAAAACCCACCTATGTTCCTCCGTCCCTTTATGTTTCGGGGTAGCGGTAACCCTCTCGGACAACCCCGCTGACTGCGTACGTAGCCTAAGGATTTAATATTACACAAATAACTGTTTTTCGTTTTACTTACGATAAAGAAAACACCGTAAAGAATGCACTGAAAAATGGTATGAAATCTTAAAAACACAATGAGCAAACTATTAATTATCTATTTATTTTATTTTATTTGGAAAACAAACAGATGCAATAACAAACATATGTATACAAATAGCTCAACACAATCCAGAAACAGCTTCCGCAGATTACTATACAAGTAAATTTGTAAAACAAACCGGTCAAGAGCCGACGGACAACAAAGTGATCCTATACCCTTATAGGATCACTTTGTTGTCCGTTCCATTTTTATCCTTTAGAGGTAAAGAACCCTAAAAATAAGCTAAGATGGAGTCGACATTTTCTATCTGACTGGGTCTGAGAAGAAATTGCGAAACAAACTTAAAGTTCAAAGTCTCTTTTAAAGTCCAGACATAATCTGGGTCAGATCATGTGAAGACAATGTAGATTAGTGCCTGAAATGGTCTTTTGAGGAAAGAATCCCACAGATTTGAGCGGACCAGTCCAGTCAGTGCGAACATTTATCAGTACTCGTGTGCTCCACTCAGAACATGAGGAGAGTTAGGCAGTACCACCCACATTTCGCCTTTTCTTTCTTCATATTAAATAGGGTGAGGGTTCTCGGTAGACCTAGTTTAATACAGACAAAACCGCGGCATACGTGCGACAGTTGTCGGGACAATTAACCGTGCACGTTATAATAAAGCGGGACAAAGGGGCTGTCACGCACCGTACGACACGTGCCACATATTTCACGATTTTTTTTGTTGTATTTTAAGTTTTTGAATTCACTTCCACCAGTTGTGGTGTGACGAGGTTTGTGTAGCGGGATTTTTAACACGCTTGATATTAATAACAGACTTCACAATTTAAAACTGAATATCATAATTATATTATAACATCACGAAGGATCACGCAGAAGTGTACCTGTAGTACAGTCGCCAGCACATTAAGCTACCCAAAACTGTCAAATTTTCCCAATCAATCTTGAATCTTATGGTTTAGCAATAAGTATAGTTGAAAATCTATTAAAGAAATTTGACAAATTGTAGTAGCTTGATGTGCTGGCGTCTTCTGTACATAGGAAACCAAGTAGTATTGACATATACGACCTTAACAATAATTATGTACTTAGTCAATTGACAGTTTTACTAGCCGCAGTATGAAGAGATAAGGCAATAAATAAAACCGATAATAATAAAATTTTTCCTCATCAAAAAGATTTATTTCCTATACTAGTATACTAATACTAATTGACATAATATACGACCTTAACAATAATTATGTACTTAGTCAATTGACAGTTTTACTAGCCACAGTATGAAGAGATAAGGCAAAAAATAAAACCGATAATAATAAAATTGTTCCTCATCAAAAAGATTTATTTCCTATACTAATATACTAATACTAATAATATAATATTATAAATGCGAAAGTTTGTTTGTCACCTTTTCACGTCTAAACCACTGAACCGATCATCCCAAAATTTTGCATATACGTTGTCAGGTGTACAGAAAGGGACATAGGACCTTTCATGCCCAAAAAAAAGTGCTGTTCCCGAGGAAAACAACAATAACGTTATTATGATAATAGATGGCGCCACGTGTGTTTCGAACGGGATCGACACTTATACGGGTGAAACCGCGGGGCGCTGCTAGTTTTCTATATAAACAACAACATACACATACAACAACACACAACAACATACAACAACAACATACAACATTATGGAATGCAAATAAATATATGAATATGAATATGAATATATTTTAGTCTATAATTAGCCGGAGATAAAAAATGTACCCCTTCAAAGGTAGAAAGAATTTTAATTACCTATTTACATTAACATAATAAAAAATCGACCAATAATAAAATTCTGTTTGTGTAACTGAGGTACTAGGCGTACATAACGCCCGAAGCGTTCCTAAAGCTAATAAAGCAGAACAAGGGGCGTCACGCACACAACGCCACGTGTGGCCATATTTTACACGATATTACGTCATTTCACACAAATGTTCCAAGCGAACATTTTTTGGTCCGTAATTTAAAGTTCTGACGCCTGTTTTGACAATTTTTACGGTTTTTTTCTGTATTTGCGCGGAGTTTTACATCAGCACAATGTTTTTTTTTCCGTCGGTTCGTGACAGTAACTCGTTTTTTTTTTTCATATTTATGTAATCACTCATGTTGAACGGGAATCAAATGAAAATGTTTTGGAATTTGATACTTGTCACGTGTGTCACCCGGCCCGCAGAAAATAAAGTTATCAATCAGAAAGCGAGGATTTGTGTGTAATTGATTGTCAATAAATTGTTGAAAGTGTCCACGAGAAGCGATACTTTCTATTGCTAAATGATAACAGCCGCACGCGTCTATCAAAGGTTACTCTTGCGGTGGTAGGTTCTTGGATGGGGTGACCATCCATTACATTTCGATACCCCACCGTACTTTGGAAAACGTTAAGCCGTTGGTCCCGGCTGTCATTCGTAGATCTATGACAATCATTACTTACGAGTAGCCAGAAGCCCAAGTCCGACAACCACCAAAACAAGATGGCAACGTTAGTTCCGATTTTGGCCACGCGCCAAAATACCCTTGTAGCGCTATACTTTCTGTCGATTGACAGAAGAAAAAAGTTACGCCCATAAACGTAGGTAAGCGTAGTACGATAGCACTGTTCAGTTCATCTCATTTCTTATTTATTTTCACTTATACATTGCTCTAGATAATTTACTAGCTTCAACTTTCTGACTAACTGACGGACTATTTTAATTTTGACAATTCAAAAGTGCCTGTACAAGGTTTAATTGAAATAAATGCTTTGAGTTTGAGTTATAATTAGAGCGTAATCCCCTGGTAAATCGACGCCAATTTATTTTTAACTAGACATATAGACTCATTACAAAATATAATATATTATACGTTTCCTAATAAATGTGTGCACCCTATTACATTTCTTAAAACGAACTATATTTCATTGATATTAGACGGAGATACGTTGTTTTACTTTTTTCTTCACAAAATTTGCTCGTAATTCTCTTTAAGATTGTTATAATAAGATACATTATTTTTGTACAGTAATAGAATGTCTTATTTGATGACATCTTATTATGTTTGTGTAATATAGCCTTTAATTTGATATTTGCTACTTTAGGTTACTTTTTGTTTATACTTTGTAGAGTACGTAGTACGGTCACCAAAGGTGATAAGTAACCAGGGTCGTCGGATATACTTACTTGAAGTTTAGTAAGAATCTGATGGATATTTTCGAATAAAATTTAATGATATTTAATTAATAGACAACAAACAATTCATTTATCAAATTATAGAACATTCAAGTGTCGAACATTATATACCCAAAAATTAATGTATAAAAGCAAAAAAAAGTGCTATTTTCTTACGGGAAACAACATTTTGAGCATTTTTTACTAACACAACGAAAATCTACCATTAACTCCCCGGCTGCTATTTGAGATAGAAAATGCCAAAAATCATATTTTTATGACAAGTATTTTAAGCATAACATTAAAGAAATACCAACTTTTAATTGAATTTAACATCCTGTACATGTTATAACTAAAAAAAAAATCGGTTGTCTGTAAAGTCGGTTTACTGACGATAGTTGAACGTGACAACGTCATAAGAAAATACTGATGGAATAGTTGCATTGCATTTGTTAATATTCGCTTGCACTTCAAGCCGCCATGGAACGCCTCCACGCTACAGAGCGAGGCCGCGAGGTAACGCTACATGAGTCATGTTTTTTCGTGAGTGCAGCCAGCTTCATTGTTTTATTAGACGTTGTCACGTCAATATAAAACGGTTCAGAGAGGTGGTCATGAAAAGAAATTGCATTTATTGTGACAAGCTGTATCAACTATTGATGTACGCATAAAAAGCGTAAGGGCCAAAATACCAAGTTAAATTGGTTGGCAGCGACGTGGTAATGCTGCCAACCTTTTGGCCACATTTCCTGTTGCCAGCGGACGAATATTTTGATGCCCTATAATTCTTGTCCCTCTTTTTTATATACATGTTCATATTATTAATATTATTTTAAATCTGTAGGTACATATTTAATAACAAAATTAAATAAAATAGAAGTTAAGGCTCCTGCAAACAGGCGCGACGCGCGACGCGAATGCACCGCGAAGGCACCGCTCGTTGCGCGACTTGCGGTGCCTTTGTATCGCGCGCGATTTTATCACGTGTCGCGCCTGTTTGAAGGAGCCTTTAAACTTAAGTTAGCTACATAATCTTGTCGGACAACAAAATATCACCCATGTTCTGTATTCAAGCCAAGCTACCGCTAAGCCAATGAAGGCTCTAATTTATATTTATGTACTGAACCCGTTTCCCCGCACGCAATTTTTCACAAAAGATTTGATATAGTGCAGGACTGACCTCAACACAGCTCATATATTATTACGACGCACCTGTCTGGGATGTCAAAGGTAGCTTGAGGAGTCAGTAGGTTAACTTTTTACCTACATATGTAATTGTTTTAAATGAATAAATAATCATTTATTGCAGGAAGTTATTCCCATATTAAGCACTACAAATTACTTAGAGAAATATACATAAAATAACACCTTAAAACCATTGCATTAAAAATAAATTTAAGTACCTAATGTACAATCTGTAGGTACCTACAATTATAGTTATAAGGTTAAAATTATTCGATTACATTTCATTTATTATAATGATAAAACAATAATCACATAATAAATAGTGACACCACCGAATCACATCGCTCGGACAATACGTGTTTGCGTATGCGTCGGACAACATTCGTTTTGTTATTTCTCCTGAGCTGGAATTATTTTCAATTGCCTACACGTTGACGACTTGCAAGTTCTAAACATTACTTCTTCTCACATTTTTTTGGGGGTTTTTCGGCCAGTATCTGATTTTTATTTTTATTTTTTTTTATTTCATAAGTAAATGAGACTCTAAAGATTTTTTAAAGATTAGCTGTTGTGTTCTGGTTTAGGATCAAAACCTAAGAAGGTTTTGCACAGGATAGTACGCTAGCAATTTCTTTGAATGCGTGTGTTAGATAGAGACAGATAATCTTTATTGTATGTTCATGTAGATTTTAATTTGGAATTCTTTACACATTTATTTCATTACGTACGCGTTGAGTGACAGAGTCGCCTTTACAAACTTATCGCACCTACCAAAGAGTACCGTCTCATCATTCGCGAATAAACCGCACGAGCAAGCAGTGTTGTTATATCGTGAGTCAAACGAAGTATACTTTGTATTCCTACCCTACTATGTGACGACCCACCTGTCTGGCGTATGTGACCTCAGTTGCCGCTTACACATCCGACGCGTGACAAAATATTGTTTATAATTATAATATTCTCGTGACTGTACATTCACTTGCGTGTTTGTTGATATTAAATTACTACTAACACTTAATTAAGGGTTGTTTGATTAAGGCGGAGGGATTAACTTCTGGTTTTTAAAGGCTTAATTTGGTGATAAATTCTATGCCTATTTTGGTACTTCTTTTAGTGACAAATCACAGTGGTTTGCAAGAGATTTGACGTGTTCCGTATTCTCAAATTCTTGTTTTCAGTTGTTGTTAAATACCTATCAATTTTACATTAAACTCAGTTGATTTTGAAACGACTGGTTATATAAAATTAAAAAAAAACCTTATTGTGAGGCCAGACTTTTGACTGCCCGTATCGACTGTCAAAGATCTATGAATGACAGCCGCGTGCTTTCTGAGGCACGGAGGTTCTCCATATTTAATAGATGGTGACCCATCCAGCAACCGACCGCGCCAAGCATAGCTTAACCTTCGATTGACCCGCACGGAATTACAAGTATTGGATCAAATTGACGATAAATTGATAGTGTAATCTCCGAATCTTTTTTCCACTTGTTTTTATCGGTTCTGTCCTTTAGCATTCGAGCTTTAGGTACACCTCAAAAGTACTTTATAGTCTGTCATTAGCCTGAATACCTATAGCAAAACGGAGTCGTTTAACTATTGATTATTCGATTTGGGTCTAGAATTGACAGCTTTCTTATTCAGGAGGTTTTTAAATGGTTAGTCTAAATCTATGTGGCTTTAAAGCAGTAATAAAAACGTATCTAGTTTATGTGTTGTCAACTGGTTGAATTAGCATAAATAAATGAACGGCTTTGTAAATCTCATGTATTTTGGAAGAGTTATCACCAACTCGTTATTGGTGCCGATTCTGTTGTTCAGAAACTAAACTAAATTTAAGTTCAGTGCATCTTTTTCTTTATATTTCATTAAGAAAAGGACAGAAGATACATTTTAGTTTAGTCCTGTCAAATTAACCAGCGCCTTCCGCCTTCTCTGTTAGTCGTAATCTCGGTAGTCCCTTTCTAAACATATCATCTTTCACACAGACATAACACCGTGCCAATAAGCAAAAGCATCATCAGCGTAAAACGTTCCCACTGCTGTGATACAGGCCTCCTCTCTGTGAGAGGGAGTGAGCCATAATTCACCACGCAGGGCCAGTGCGGGCTGGCGGATGTCGTCACCGTACCAATAAGAAAAACAAACTATATACCGCGAAAAAGAAAACCACTTATATACAAGTGAAAATTGTGGACCAACAATTTTATGCTTATCAACGTTCTCAAGTGTAATAATATTTACACCGTTAACTGAAAGTAATTTTCATTACTGAGTAAACTTCAATAACGATTGCCGACGCTAACCAAATATTGGCATATTGTACTCGTGCTCGTGCCAAATGACGTCACAGTACACTTTTCGTCATAAATTGGTATTATTTTAATTTCTTTGTTTTGATTTTTGTTATTATTCAAAAGCGTTAGTTAAAATATATTTCTTAAAAAAAAAGCGGAATTAACGCACACCACCAAACACAAACACCCCAATTAGAATATTATGGTTAAATTTATGTTTTTTTTTAAATTTGTGGTTATGAAAATGATTTTTTGCTTTTATGTATAAAACGTTGATTATTTATTAAATTACTGATTGTTGGAGAAAATTCTGGTCACATTATAAATCTACGCACACACAGAATATCACACGTAGGGTGTAGCGTAGTAGGTACTTCGTCCATTTTGGTTTGTTTTGACTGTACTGCGGGAGTGTGACTGTATTTTACGCAGTTTTATTTATTTTTGGGATAAAACATTACCTATATTAAAATTACAGAATGGATTCAGTAAACGATTCTGAAAAAAACTACTTTCATAAACTGCATTCATTCAGTTACACATTGCATATTATAGTCTGACGCTTTCGAAGAAAAATATATTTTTATGTTAAGGAAAATATGAAAGTGTAACGATTTCAAACCAAATAAGAAATTAAAGAGTTATTAAATGATTATTATTGATATAACATCAGTTATTGAGAATATTACATATCAAAAGTAAAAAAGTAGTTCTAGCTAGGCTTTATTTAGTCTAAGGGGGTGTTTAACCCTTTGAATATGTCTGGTTATTTAAAAATTATTGTATGATAATTTTTCAGTAATATCCACATATTTTTTTTATTAATTATTAAATTTAAACTGCAATTATTGTATGATAAATTTTTCAGTAATATTCACATAATTTTTTTATTAATTATAAAATTTAAACTGCAGGAATACTCTCTTAAATGCATTCATGTACCTGAGCAATGCTCTCTCAGTGCATTTGACCTTCTATTGCGTCTGGGGGAGTGTTAGACCCTTCGGATAGGTCTGGCCTTTTGAATAATGACTTAGAATAGTCATTTGAACACTCTGTGTAAATTTCAGCTTTTATAATTTGACGTGAGAGAGCTCAGGTACCTACTGCGCACCTTGATTACCTGATACCTACCGAAGGCACCGTTACTCAAGGTTTGTAACCCCAAACATTGTTCCCTACACTAGTGAGAACACGCGAAAAAATTTTCAGCTTTTATACTTTAACGTATGTCTGGCAGGCACTGGCTCTTAGTCCATTAGTAATGGCGTTAATGAGGTGCCAGGGAAGCCACATGTGTAGAAGAATTATTGCCAAACTACCTTGTCTTCAACGTAGTCTTTAATATTATAATATGCTGTTTTGATAAGGACACGTTTGATGAGTGTTTTGAACTTTCCATCGCTAAGTTCTGTAACCGGCTTCGGCATTTCATTTCATAATGCATATAGTAGATACGGTCTACTTTATATTTCATACATACATACCAAACGCTTTTGCCGTGTATACCCGAAGCAATAATTTTGCCTCTCCTTCTTTTAATTTAAAGTCCAATATTCATATATACAAACAAAATACTTACTTCAACGTATTCTCTTTCGTTCTTTCAAGAAAACTCAAACCAGAACTTGCTTCACACGCCCTAAGCTGAGGACCGTACCCTACAGGGGAGCTCTTAGCATTTAGACGCTTATTTATGAGTTTGAACGTGAATATGTTTGTTATTAAGGCATCTAGCCAGGGCATAAAACTTATCAATGGAGGTAAGGATAGCCCAGTTAAGCAGCTGACAAGCTTGCCATATTAAAAAAAAATCACCTCGATAAGTTACACTCATAGTAGCCCCAACCCGTTTCGAGCTGGTTTCCGTTATAAAAACGCACATTTATATTAATTAAGCATTCGGCTTTGAGTTAATTAAAACTGATAGTTGAGGGTCGGGAGACCCCGGCGCATGCGTTATTAAAATTGGGTAATAAGTAATAATCGCGCTGACTATTAATTATTTTTAATTAATTATATTCGAATGGATGCGGTTGGGATAATTAATTGGTATTAAAATGGGCCGATTTTGGAGATTAATTAGAATGAAGTGGCAGTCTTATTTAGAATTGAGATATTGAGAGGGCTGCTTCTACATTTATAGATAGTTTTACCTTCCTTTACCTACTTCTAATAAATGTATGTGTGAATGTATGTATGTGTGTGTAGTGTATGTGTGTGTAGTGTGTGTGTGTGTTTCTGTGTGTAATGTGTGTGTGTATGTAATGTGTGTGTATGTTTGTGTCTTTGCCTATAATGTAACCTTTGCTGGGACACGGCTATGATCTACCACGTACACCTGTTCTAGGACATGCCGGTTTCCACCACATGTTCTCCTTTACTAGTTTTGAGAGCAGTGGTGATGAAATAATTTACACAAAATAAAGTGCCTGTCTGGGTTCGAAACTATGACGATAAGCCGTGAACGTTTCCTCTAGGACTTATCTCATATCTCCGACATCGATTCTACGACATGCCGGTTTCCTCACGATGTTTTCCTTCGCCGTTCTAGAGCACTAATTACCTGTCTACGCTAAATAAAAAAAGAGAAAAAAAATGCTATGTTATTTTTATATTTGGGATGAGTAGGTACCTAGTATCTGAATGATCTCATTATAAGTACATTATCTGAGCATTAGAGTAGAATATAATACTCTTTATTATTTACAGTCAACAAAAGAGATAAGTATGCAGGATCGTCGGATATAGTTGAAGTTTAGTTTTAGCTTTTAAATTATATTTTTACAAAAATATTAGTTACATCATTAATGTGAATTTATAATTATATGTGAGAACGATGTAGAAAACACGTACGCGTTAAAAGCGTCCAGAGTACAGCAAATAGTAAGAAAACAACAATTCAAAATAAAAATAAATAAAAATAAGCCGAGGCAGCTAAGAGATGACCAGCCCCAACTGACGGTCAAAGATCCACGAATGTCAACCGGGACCAACGGCTTAACATGCTTTCCGAGACACAGAGGGTTTTGGTATGTAAAGATGGTCACTCATCCACGGAACAACCACGGCAAGCGTAGCTTAACCTGATTGATCGACCTGTGGGGCTGATATTACCAGGGCCACAAGCTTTTGTTTCCACATAACATACATATAAATAATGTAATTAGGTTTATGTCTCATATTGTTGTAAAATCTATTTGGAAGATACTTTTTGTTAGGTTTTATGTCATTTGTAATGTCGATAAAAAGATATTCGAAATTTAATATGCTTGTAACTTGACGTTTGAATAGCAACCATCGTACAATGTTTTCTGAGTTTTTCTTTTCCTTTCTTATTTCCCTATTTCCACGAACGTGATTCTTCATATCTATTATCATACCTATTACAATCACAACACGTTATCAGCACGAAGCTCTGTATATTTTATCTACGATCGAATTTAAAAGGAGATTGGTGGTGAAAATATGTCGTCTGCAGTTTCTGGTATGTCACTAAATGGTATTCCGATACTTTGTAATAGAGAAGGATACACTGTGTGGAAATTTAAAATGAGAATGCTATTAATCCATGAAGGATTGTGGGAAACCATAAGCGGAGTAGTTGTCGAAGGCAATAAGACGGCCGACGATGTACGGAAGGATGAAAAGGCTCTTTCTAAAATATGCCTTACTGTGGATGGCGCTGCTATTTCGGTTGTTCGACCAGCTAAGACCGCAAAGCAAGCGTGGGATGCTCTTATGAAATCCTACGAGGATCGAAGTTTGGGTCGTAAACTGTCGTTGGAACGTAAGTTGTACAGGTACACCTTATCTGACTTTTCTAATTTAGAAGCTTACATAAATGCAATAACTACAACAGCACTAGACCTGGCCGATATTGGCAAAACTATAGAAGATAGTTCTTTAGCAGCTATTATATTGGGAGGTCTAACGTCTCGCTACGAGCCTATGATAATGGCGCTTGAGAATGGGAGCGTTGAAGTCACAACAGATTTGGTGAGGACTAAGTTGTTGAGTGAAATGACGAAGGAGACTAAAGATGATGTGGCTGCGTTGAATGCTAACAGGCAGGTTATTTGCTATCGTTGTAAGAAGCCAGGGCACAAGAGTCCTAATTGTCCTCTCAAAAAGAAGGAGAAAAAGGCAAAGGCGAGTTGCTCTATAGAAAATTGTTCTAAAGATAAGGGAATGAATGTTTCTAGTTCAGGGAATATGGATGCATGTGTCACGGAATTGGCTTTGGATGGTGTCAAGGAATTGGCTTTGTCTGCACCAAGTATTCAGATGTCTGAGAAGTGGATTATCGACTCTGGTGCGTCTACTCACGTGACTCCACATGCTGAATGGTTTAATAGTTACCGACCCTGTGATGGGAAGATAACTGTAGCAAATGGTAAAAGTTTGCCGGCTGTGGGTTTAGGAGATGTTGCTATTGACACAAAAACCGATTTCAAGAAGATTAAAAATGTTGTACATGTTCCTGGCCTAGATTGTAATTTACTCTCAGTCAAAAAGGCAGTAGAGAAAGGTTTCTCGATTGTTTTTGATACGAATGGCTGTAATTTTTATTATTCTAATGATGTTTCTTTTATAAATGATCCTGTTTTACATGGTTCTATTTGTGGTGGATTGTACACTTTAGATTGTACAGTAAAACCGCAAGGTGTTTCAGCTTATAATGTTCACACTAATTTGTCCCAGTTTCAGCTTTGGCATAAGCGTCTAGGACATCTCTGCCGTATTGGTATGGATCTACTCAAAAAAGGTCTAGCTGTTGGTGTAGAGTATACTGAGGTTGACAAAGAACCATGCGTACCTTGTGTAGAAGGTAAGCAGGCCCGGAAGCCTTTCAAAGGGATAAAGTATAAGAAGGCTTCGTCACCATTAGAATTGGTCCATACGGACGTTTGTGGTCCCCTGACCACTGAATCTTTTAAAGGTAATAAATACTTTATTATTTTTGTAGATGATTATACACGTTTTATATCCCTTTATTGTATGTCATCTAAGACAGAAGTTCAGAAGTATTTTTGTGCTTTCCAAGCACTTGTTGAGAGACAGACTGGCAGTAAGATTCAAACCCTTCGGTCAGACAATGGTACTGAGTATGTCAACAAGGAGCTGACAGATTGTTTGCAGGCTCAAGGGATTCGACATGAAACCTCTGTACCATACAGCCCTCAACAAAATGGGGTAAGTGAACGTTGCAATCGTAGTATTGTGGAGAAGGCCCGTTCCTTGCTAGCACATAGCTCTCTGTCGAAAGCTTTTTGGCAGGATGCTGTTGAGACTAGTGTTTATTTAAAGAATAGGTCACCTCATCGTGCACTTGATGGTAAGACGCCATATGAAATGTGGTGTGGTAGTAAACCCGACCTGTCTCATTTAAAGGTGTTTGGTTGCCGAGCTTTAGTTCACGTGCCTTCATGTCAGAGAACTAAGCTTGACATGAAAACTTCTGAACATATCTTTGTTGGATATTCAGACGATCCAAGGAGTTATTATTTCCGTAGCGCGGAAAACCCTCGGAGGTTGATTAAGTCACGGGATATTACGTTCTTTGAAAATAATTTTTCAGGATTGAAGGATAAATCTGTTCAGCCTGAAGTTGTTGTGAGCCCTAATGTCATTAATCTTTTTTCACAAACTTCTTCAGATACCACATCGCCACAGGAGATTTCTATCTCATCTGCTTCTATTTCTTCACCTACTTCAGAAAGTGTGGACATGGAGGTAGAGCAAATTGACGATTTTGTGGACGCGACTGATGAAGCTGGTGGGGTTGGCGACACAGAGTCTCTACATTCAGGTGAACAACGTGATCTGTCCTTGGTTCCTTCAGATGAACCCAACGATGTATGTCCTGAGAGAAGATATCCTAATAGAGTACGTAAACCTCCAGATTATTATTCATATGGCACTCACGGTGTTGATTTGTTGTGTGATGATCCGAAAAGTTATCGTGAAGCTATTAATAGCGATGATAAAGATAACTGGATTTCCGCAATGAAGGATGAGTACAATGCCTTATTGAAAAAGCAGACTTGGACATTAGTGGATAAACCAAATAAAAAGGTTATACCATGTAAATGGGTATTCAAGGTAAAGAGGGACGCGAACGGTGCAATAGTTAAGCATAAGGCGCGACTAGTTGCGAAAGGTTTTAGTCAAGTTTGGGGGACTGACTATAACGAGACTTTTGCCCCTGTAGTTCGAAATTCATCTCTACGTACGCTTATAGCGTTGGCGGCAGAAATGGATTTAAAGATCCAACACATGGATGTGGATACCGCATTCCTCAATGGGGACTTAGAGGAGGAGGTGTACATGCAACAGCCTGAGGGATTTGCTGAGCGCGGGGCAGAAGGTAAAGTCTGTTTGCTCAGAAAATCAATTTATGGTTTGAAGCAGGCAGCTCGAGCCTGGAATATCAAATTGCATCAAGTTCTATCGAAAATTGGCTTTGCACGAACATCTGCGGAATCATGTGTTTACTTGAAAAAGTTTGGTAATGAAATCATAATACTTGCAGTCTATGTTGACGATCTAATTGTCTTTTACAAAGAAAAATGTTTGTTTGACGCTGTCAAAAATGACTTAGAAAAATTTTTCTCGCTAAAAGATTTAGGTGCATTATCATATTGTTTAGGCATAAATATTAACCGTGTTGACGATAAAATCATGGTCAGTCAGAAGACCTTTATTCAGGCAGTGTTGGAGCGGTTGAATATGAGAGATTGTAAGGAGATGTCTACACCTTTGGAGAATAACAAGTTGGAGAAAGGTAATCCATCATCTCTTGGTGAATATCCTTACCAAAACTTGATAGGATGTCTCATGTACCTAGCTGTGAATACGAGACCCGATATAGCTTATGCCACAAGCTATTTAAGTCAGTTTAATAACTGTTACGATAAGAGGCATTGGTTGGCCGCTAAAAGAGTGTTACAGTATTTGAAGGGTACTATGGATTACTGTATTACTTACAGGAAAGTCGGTAGACGTTTGTGTGGATTCACGGATGCTGACTGGGCGAACTGTGTACATGACCGTCGGTCGTACACTGGTTTCTACTTCACGCTAGCGGGCGGACCTATTAGCTGGGAGTGTAAGAAGCAGCCGACGGTAGCCTTATCGTCTACAGAAGCTGAGTATATGTCCTTAACCAGTTCTGCAAAGGAGGCTATTTTTCTCAGACGGTTAGTGTGTGACATTACTGGTTTTTCTGATAGGGTGTTGCTATACAACGACAGTCAAAGTGCACAGAAACTTGTGCTAAATCCAATCCACCACAATAGAACCAAACACATTGATACGAGATATCATTTTATTCGTGAAAAGGTTACTGAGGGTGTTATAAATATAAAGTTTATACCTACGGATAAAATGACAGCCGATGTTTTAACCAAGCCCTTAAGGCGCATAGCTCATCTTAGGTGCGTTGTTAATATGGGTTTAGTGATAAACAAGTAGAATAATCTTCTATTTATTTATTTTTCGTCGGTTTATATTTTGTATTTGTGTTTAGTCTGGTAGTAATGTTTTATTATTTTCTATTGTGTTTAGCATTACTACTTTATCTTTTTATTTCCATTAAGGGCGGATGTTGTAAAATCTATTTGGAAGATACTTTTTGTTAGGTTTTATGTCATTTGTAATGTCGATAAAAAGATATTCGAAATTTAATATGCTTGTAACTTGACGTTTGAATAGCAACCATCGTACAATGTTTTCTGAGTTTTTCTTTTCCTTTCTTATTTCCCTATTTCCACGAACGTGATTCTTCATATCTATTATCATACCTATTACAATCACAACACATATACTATTGTTATGCTTCTGTTATAGCTGTTGGTTCTCCTATAAATAAATAAACTCACGCCTTCTTCCCATGGGGGTAGGCAGAAACTACAGAACGCCATCTGCTACGTTCCTTACATACTCCTTTTTCCTCGTTTACGTCCATACGAGTACATCTGAACGCCAATTCCGGTAATTAAAAACTTTCAAAATCTCATGTCATCTCTCATCTCTCTCTTTCATGTCTTATCTCAGCGACAATCAACGTCAAAAACTTGACAGAAATATAGGAAAATTAGAATGGAATAGAATAGAATACTCTTTATTATGTACAAAATATAAATTACAGACATAAAATATATAGAAACTGTATAAAGGGTGACACAAGATTAAATTACAATTAGATTTATTTTTGACAGTTTGAGACTGAGATCAGACTGTGAACGTTCTTGAAATTACGAGAATTAAAAAAAAAGGTCATAGCCTTTTGATATTGTGAGTGATATTTTACCTTTTCATTTTTCTCGAGGAAAAAATCCGTAGGAATATCTCTCTTCTTCTGAATGAATGGTCACAAAGTAGATTGGTAGGTAGGTACAGAAGGTACGACATTCAACGAGCGAAAACAGGCGCACGCGTGCGCTCGCTGTAGTAGACGCGTGTCTATGTTTGCGTGCGTCAGCTCATTGTAAATAATTTACTAGAGTCAACCCTACATTAATAAACTATCGTAAAAATTACGACGGCAAAATTAAAAACATTGACCGCGCCTATTCCCCCCCCCCCCTCGCTTCATGCACCACCCCTATTAGTTCCAGTCAGTGTACCACGCGTTGTCATTATAGTCGGATGTCATCTGTGTATTGAGTTATAGCAAGCAACGCGTTGTGCCCGTAAGACGCTCCATGGATCTGAATGCTATGCTTCCCTATCTTAGACAATAACTGCTACGAAAATAAAGGCTTTTGTGCTTCCCGCATCCAACGAATTCCAGCGGCCTTCACTAGGTCATCGGTCCACTTTGTGGGAGGCCTTTTTTTTGCAGAAATCATCTAATGTGGGTCTAATCCCGCTCTGGGTGGATCTGAAGCGAGTGTCAGACTCTTACTGACAAAAACCCACCCGTGTTCCTTCCTTAGCCCTTTATGTTCCGGGGCAGCGGTAACCCTTTCGGACAATTCTGCTGACTGCGTACCTACGTAGCCTGAGGATTTAATATTACACAAATAACTGTTTTTATACCTACCTATCCAGGTGAAATCCATATTAAGTATACCAACTTATAGGTTATAAGGTCTGCAAGTATCCTTGCCACTGCAAGGCAAAAGCATCATTATTCTGTAAACTTTAACGGTGTGAACTTCTGATTGTTGTTACACTTAGGTACGTATAATTTTCTTGTATAGTGGGAGGCCTTCCAACGCCTACAAACAAATAATATGATCACATTTTATTTCATGATATTATTATTATATTTTATGCTAATGACGCTGTGTTAATAATATAGAAACTCCTACTAGTTCACATGAATACTCTATTTTGTAACATTCTGGGAACGGAAAATGAATAGTTCTGCTACCTACTTTAATTGAGTTGCTTTAGCCTCCTACAAACAGGCGCGACACGCGATACAAAGGCACCGCTCGTTGCGCGACTTGCGGTGCCTTTTATGTCGCGTGTCGTGTCGCGTCTATTTGAAGGAGCCTTAAGTCAAGTCAAAAGTATTATGGACTTAATGTACTTCATTCTGGAAAATGACGAACATACCTGCAATGTAGGTTGAATATTTCTATTTTTCTTGAATTTGCAAAAAACTCTGTACTCTGCTAGATTTTGATAAGAGTATTTATTTGAATCTCAAAAGGTTTTTATATTATAACTTTGAAAATTAAATCAAAGTGAAAACATCGTTTATTTGAACGTTTCCGTGTTTGTAATCTACGTATTTTTTGTACAGTTCTGCGTAAATCCTTCTTTTGAAGTCAGTTAAAAATAAGAGCATTTTAGATTTTTTTTTAATATGATGACGCTACAACCTTAAGTACATTCAACGAAAGAGATTGGTTGTCAAGCTTCGCTGACGATTAATAATTTATTATTCCGTGACTCATTATTATAACCATAGACCATGGATCCGCCATACCGGCAAGCTTAGTATCTAGATACGTTATTTGTGTCGTAATGCAAGTAAACCAAGCGTGTCAGCTTGGTTTGTATGGAAACTGATGACAATACCTCCTCTAGCAGCGGCCACCGAGCCGTCTCTGTGTTCTGAGGTTCTAACAAATTACCGATGCTACATAATTATATTACTATATGTTTAGTTTCTACCTACATACTATTAGGTAATGATGTAATCGTAACTAATATTTTTGTAACAATACAATTTTGTCCATGGAGTTTCTTGTTCGGTCTTCTCCATAGGGGTACCTATGGAGAATACAAGCATAGAGTAGTACAGTAAAATAATAGTAGTATGGAGAGAATAGCGTAGTAGGTATACTACGCTTTCATATTTTTTACTGACTAAGTCCTTGACAATTCAAAAGAGCCTGTAAATGGTTTAATTGAAATAAATGCTTAGAGTTTAAGTTTGTTATATATCTTGCTGACTTGAAAGAGCATGGCAGTTGAGAATATGTCATGCTCACTTAAATGTCTCACTGTTTGTGGCGAGTGTGTTGGATCATTCGGTTTCCTACAAAATGGTTGAGTTGCATGGTGCTGATTCACGCGTCATGTTCGTGAACGGGCGCCGTCAGTTGAGACTGGTCATCTCTTAACTGCCAAGGCTTATTTTTAATCTTATATTTTGAATGATTTCTTCATTTGTGTTTTTTCTACATTGTTCTCACATATAGAAACAACAAGAATAATGTACCCAGGGTTTTGTAATATCTTGATATAAAAGAGTGTCCTTGGACTTTCTTGCCCGTTCTTCTTCATGGAGATCTACGTTTTGGAATGGTCAACTAGCTTCAACTTTCTGACTAACTGACCGATTATTTAATTTTGACAATTCACAAGTGCCTGTAAATGGTTTAATTGAAATAAATGCTTTGAGTTTGAGTTTGATAAAAATCTTTGAAATAAATGCTTTGAGTTTGAGTTTGATAAAAATCTCTTTTGTCAACTGTACCAACCTACTCATTATTAAACCGTACTTTAACTTTTATTCTCCCTTTTCAAACATCACCCTTTGCTCAAAACTCTTAAACTCATACAAACCAAATTCGTAATCAGCGCAAAAGTTCCAGATTCTGATAATTAAGGTACTCGCATAAAAGTTAGTGTTTAATTTCATATCCCTAGACCAGAGCGAGCCAAAACTCTGCCTAATTTACTACAAAGTTTTCCCTCGTAAAATTTGTTAAATCGCTCGCTACTTACCTGTGGAGAATTTAATCGAATAAGCTGCTAGATTGCCACAGATTTAGGAGTCGTAATGAGAATATCGTTTTAAATGAGATAATTTGCCGTTCATTAAAGGTAATGATGAGATAATGTTTGGGATTATCGGTTGCTGGTATTACGGTGTGGGTTGTTTGAAAAAGAGATATATTCTGTATAATTTTGTTGATAGCACTATTTTACTACTCCTCTCGTTGATTGCTGCTCCAGCAATGAATAAACTGAAGCATTTTGCGGCAAAAAAAAACAGTGACACTCCGGGAGTGCCGACAGAAGTTAAAAACAAAACACAAACAAAATACTTTGCCATCACTCACTGATACATCGTATATACATTAAGACCGAGTACATCCCGAGGACAGCCGAACACATGCGAATCTAGCGCGGTGTCGGTTACGGTAACAGTGTCGCGAATTCAATTGTTTTTTCCCATCTCCAAAAATAGTCAACGCGCCTAAAGAAATTTTCACTTCCAAAACTATACTATTCCTCTACGGTCATCCGGTGGAGGTGGGCCCAGATGACATTGTTACCATCGCGGATAGGACCTGGATGAGGCTAGCTTGGGGATTAGCACTTGACAAAAGTCTATGCAGTGGGTAAAGTCGAGCTATGGATGATGATGATAACGAATGCATTATACCTAATGACCATCATCATCTGCCTAGCCTTTACCCAACTATGTTGGGGTCGGCTTCCAGTCTAAACGGATGCAGCTGAATACCAGTATTTTACATGCAACGACTGCCTATCTGACCTCCACAACCCAGTTACTGGGTAATACGATACGCCTTGGTAAGACTGATTAGCAGACTTTTGGGCTTCTGACTACCCTTAACGACTGTCAAAAATCCAGGAATGACAGCTGGAACCAACGGATTAACGTGCTTTCCGAGGCACGGAGGGGTTACGGTATGTAAAGATGGTCACCCATCCATAGACCAACCGCGGCAAGTGTAGCTTAACCTGATCGATCGACCTATACGGCTGTCTTAAAACCATTAGACATCTCAAAAAAATATTAGACTTAAAAATAAATAAGTGAATGCCTCCGAACCAGGCAATGATATGACAATTTCTTTGCCATTTGTGCTGGTGAAGGGTCTAATGAAAGTTGCAAATGTTTTCACTTTAATGCAAAAAAACACATTGAATATTTAATACAATAATAGTTCATTTAATTTCTTTTTCATTTTTGATTACACGAATTCATATTTCACTTTAACGACCTCTTTGATCCATTGATGATGCAAATAAACATCTTAAAAGATTTATTAAGTAATTAAAAGATTCATTTATCCATAAAAGAGCACTTTACGTCTGTTTTATAGTATTAGATAGATATTCTGGTGCGGACTGCGGCAGCTCTTGATGTAAGACTTTAATATGGGGAAGGAAAACAGTTATGCTGGACCCGTATACAACCTAAAACAGTGGCTCTCCTCAGGATATGCAGTAGATAGCTAAGATTTCTAATGGAATGCAATTTTTTTTTCTGTTTCCTGCTATACAGGATGGCAGGGATTAAAATGACCAGGGGGCCTAAAAAGGCCACTGTAGCAGAATCATAAAAGGATAACATTATGAATCATAATATGGCGAAGACAGTCCGTGTTTTTCTTTTTTTCGCTGCACTACGTAGGTATAATAAAGAGATTGACACAGACAAAAAAAAATGAAAAATCCTTCGCTAATGCGATTTGATACGATTTACTTAAGAGCGCTATCACAAGTTTTTCTTGTTTAGAGCGTTTGACTCGAGTTTTGATTTGTGATTATGGTTTAACTAAAGTCACAATAGTAAAAAAAATACATGCCCGAGAAAGTTTAATTCCTTCTTTTGGGAGCGCATTCAATAAATATTTCAGTTTGTTTACATAAATCAGTAAAAAACTTATTCCTGCAAAGGCTGTTTCATAAAAATTTAATTTCGGGCATCTCGCGATGCTCTGTTACATCGAAGATATAATAGTTTAATAATTTATAAAAATGTCCACGGTACAACTGTATCTTCTACTTTTGTATGCATACATCAATTTATTATGTTTAATACAGTAATAAACCAAAAATAATTCCGTAAAACAGAGAGTTAATGATATTTTTTCAGCCGAAATGATATTTTTTATCTCTGAATATTTAATAGAAATTCAAACAAAAAGTGTTTAATAACTAAGGTTACTTTGTCACCTTGCTTGAAAAAAAAAATACTCTATTTTGAAGTAAAATAATATTTTTAAGCAATTGTTTTATGCAATGCTTTTTTATCAATATAAATCTTGGGATGCACGGTCTTAGCTTTAGTCCGCGCCGAGCGCTTTCAGAGGGAGGACGTAGCGCTCACTCGCTGCTGCCGTCACGTGATCTCGTTCGACAATTCGCCACGAATAAAAAGCGACCAACACTTCTTGATACAAGTGAGTTTTTTTTTTTAATTAGTTATGTTCTGATTGTAATGTATATAATATAATTATTTTCCTATGATGTTCCAACGCGAATATAATTATAGAAAAAAAACATACGTAAATATAGTTGTTGTTTTTAATTTTTCTGACTTTTTTATTTATCTCCAACTTTAATTTAATTAATTATTTTCAGACAATAGTTCACAATAATGGGCAAAATAGAAAAAAATAGAACTTTTGGTGCTGTCAAAATAAAAAAAAAAAGGTTTTGGCCGATAATTTGAAACGCGCAAGAGAAGCTCAGCGGTAAGAATTTTATGAGGAGTGCGTGCTTCCTGAAATCATAGATTCGAGGAAAGCACGGTCTATGCCGCTTCGGAGAATATTATTTTAATTATTTTACAATTATTATACTGGTTTTTTATGGTTCCGTACCTTAAGGGTGCCAACGGGACCCTATTACTAAGGCTCCGATGTCCGACCGTCCGTCTGTCTGCTAGTGTTTCATGAACCGTTACAAGTTCACAGTAGTAATTTTTAATTTTAATAAAACGACTTTTGATTTGTCTTTTTTATTTTCTTTTGACTTTTTTGACGTGACAACGTCTAATAAATCGATGAAGCTGGCTGCACACACGAAAAAAACATGACTCATGTAGCGTTACCTCGCGGCCTTGCTCTGCTGTAGCGTTGTACGCCATGGCGGCTTGAAGTGCAAGCGAGAGCGCGGAACGAGCGATGAGAGACAGATGATGTCGAACGCTGCCGAATCGGCCTCCGCGTTCGGCAATTTCATTAATGTTTTGTTATGACGTTGTCACGTTAAACTATCGTCCGTAAACCGACTTTACAGACAACCGATTTTTATCCAAACTGTAGAAACAACATCACATTGCATTTATTTCTATAAATAAGTACTAAAATGTCTTCCTACCTGCTAAATAAATTACATAATATATTAAACTTCGTAAAAAAAGTAGGTACAAAAAGTATTTATAAAAGTAGCACAAAAGTATTTGTAAGTAATGTTAGAGGCTGGCAACGCGCAAGTAATGCAGCTTCTGGCAATGCAAGCGTCTTTAGGCCAGCGTTGCCAGTATGTTACTTTTGTAACATTTTACGTTACTTTTGACCCTCTCATGTTACCTCCATGTTACACGCCTAAAATGTTACTTTTAAGACTTAATAAAAAATATTTCTCAGAAAACAAAAAATAAACATGAAACGGAACGCATACAAGAAAGGTTTCGTTCGTCATGTTGGCGCACTTGATTGTCTTGATTTTGTGACCAAATTCTGACGCGATGACAGCGCGAAAATTTTTCACTTCGTTTGTCGTATCGCATATTCACTCACTCGCGTGAATTTCTAAATGACCCATCCCGCTTACTTAGGCGAGTGAGCGACAGCCTAGTAGTGGCATCCGTGTTGGTTCAGTTCAGTTTGTTATTACGATTCTTTCGAAGCCTACTAAGGGGACAGCTTTTTTATGTAATAAAGTGCCATGTTATTATTAGTCGTTTTCCACAAAAAATAAGGTAATGTTACTTTTCTCGTGAAAATGTTACTTTTTGAGCTCTCTCATGTTACATTTGACTATCTGTCACTGGCAACACTGCTTTAGGCTGCGGTAACTACACACCATCAAGCGGGCCGTATGCTAGTTTGTCACTTTAGTGGTATAAAATAAAAATTATAAGTGAAGTAAATTTGTATGACCCTATTGTAACTCAAACCGTTGTAGGTAACACTCATCGGTACAAATAATATTTCATGAACTATAATAACAGTAATTTAATTTATTTTGAAAACGAAGGCTCTTGTTGGTTTGATCCTGGCGTCCGACGCATAGCGGTTTGTATGTGTGCATAGCGTTCTTCCCTAGACGCACACGTGCGCATCTGCTGCCGCGCGCCGTCGAATTTACCTAAAACTGAGCACTTCGGTTTTGTAATAACGCTCTTAACAGTTAATAGCTGTCCATTATGATTCATAATGTTATCCTTTAATTATTCTGCCAAAGTGGCCATTTCAGGCCCCCTGATGTATGAACGTAAACAAAGCAAAAGAAATATGTAATGGTCGTAACAGGTGGTATTCTGTACTTTCTGCCTATACCCTTGGGAAGGAGACGTAAGTTTACGTATGTAAAATGACCTCGTCCTTAAGAGCGTTTACGCCATACGGCACTTCATACTAATTTTCAAGCCCTTGTTTTTTTTTCGAAATTAATGAACCGATTTTAATGAAACATGATACGCATAAGCAGGTCACAAAAGTCTAAAAAGTTAGTAGAGAATCTTTTCGAAATGTCTTATTTAAAAAAGATAACTGGAAATCTCTGTTTCTATGGAAACTTTAAAATCGGTCTGATTTGGCTGGAACACTATTTTTCGAAAATGTTCTCTACTAACTTTTTAGACTTTTGTATCCTGCTTATGCGAATGAAGTTTCATTAAAATCGGTTCATTCGCTTCGAAAAATAAGGACCTTTACCACGTTCCACCTCACACATACCACTCGAGAATACATTTTATCCTGGCTCCAAATTCTCAGAAAATATACTCATACTTACTCAAAAGGAGTTCATATCATTATTTAGACACAAAATCTAGGTGTAGTCTGAAAATATTTTTTGTAGCTCTTTACTCACACGTATCTCACTTATATTATCATTATTGTGACGACTGTACGTCGTTTAGACCTGTTTTTTCTATCTAGATTTTTCATGCGGTCTATTTTATTTTATTGCATTCAAACTCAAAGCATTTATTTCAATCAGGCACTTTTGAATTTTCAAAATTTAAATAGTCTGTCAGTTAGTCAGAAAGTTGAAGCTAGTTGCCCATTCCAAAACGTAGATCTCTCTGGAGAAGAACGGGCAAGAAACTCCATGGACACTCTTTTAAATCAAGGTATTAAAAAATCCTGGGTACATTATTATTGTTGCTTCTATATGTGAGAACATTGTAAAAAAAAAGACACAAATGAAGAAACAATTCAAAATATAAGATTAAAAATAAGCCTTGGCAGTTAAGAGATGACCAGTCTCAACCGACGGCGCCCGTTCACGAACATGACGCGTAGATCAGCACCATCGAGCTCAACCATTTTGAGGGGAACCGAATGATCCAACACACGCGCAACCATCGATGAGACATTTAAGTGAGCAGAACACGTTCTCAACTGCCATGCTCTTTCAAGTCAACATCAAGAAAATCATAATAAACGGAAACATGGTTCTTACATTTACAAAATTAAAAAAAATGCGTCTAAATTATACAAAACTATAGTTTGTAATTTATTTAAGAGATTATCATAGCATACATTATCTTTGTTGTGCCATTTCTTGAGTATGTAAGTATAAAAATAATAATCAGCCTATAAAATTCCCACTGCTGGGACACAGACCTCCTCTGTGTGAGGGAAAAGTAAAATAAGTAACAAACAATAAATATGATTCTCAGTATACGCTCAGTCTGGATATAATTTAGTATTTTATTGGTTTTTCCTTTGAAAGAGGGATCCGTTGCTAAATAATAACAGCTGCACAGGTCGATCGATCAGGTTTTAAGCTACGCTTGCCGCGGTTGGTCTGTTGATGGGTGACCATCTTTACATACCGAGACGCCTCCGTGCCTCGTAAAGCACGTTAAGCCGTTGGTCCCGGCTGTCACTCGTGGATCTGTAACAGTCGTTACGGGTCGTCAGAAACCCGAAAGTCTGACCAACAGTCTTACCGAGGCGTTTCGTATTACCGAATAACTGGGTTGTGGAGGTCAGATAGGTAGTCGCTCCATGTAAAATACTGGTATTCAGCCGCACCCGGTTAGGCTGGAAGTCGACGCCAACATAGTTGGGAAAGGGCTAGGCAGATGATGATGAAACCACGCCATTGTGTCAAACTATTTTCGGCCTTACTTAGAGGGGGTTAAATTTATTGCATTTTGGCTCCCCTATCAGCTACTGACGGATATACGTCGAATTACAAGTAACTCTGTATATATAATTGTTCTGTACGTGTGTATGTCACGGAACTCCTCCTAAACGGTTGGGCCGATTTTGATCAAATATTTTGTGTGTATTTAATGAGGCCCAGGATGTTTTAGATTTAAAATTGAACCCGGTAGATGGCGCTGTTCGGGCAGGACAAAGTCTGTCAGGTCGGCTTGTAAGTAGTTCAAATAAGTCTGAAATCGCAAACTTGAGTAGTCACAATATAGGATAATAATAATGTAACATTTTCTCTTAATTAAAATACCTGTCAAAAAAGATTTTCACACAAAATATTCAGTAAATGAACAAAAAGGCATTACTTCGTCCCTTGGGATAATAAAGGTAAAATGAAAAGCAAATACAATGTATAACAGTTGATAATAGCAAACGAAAGTTTGTCTGTTACCCCCTTGAGAAATACTTTCTCGATGAAATGTTGACCATTGACCTGAATGTGGGAATATAATATAATATATATATTTTGTTTTTGCGCGTGTATGTAATTGAGTGGAAAAACTTTTGTTGCGTCACTGTTTGAGGTACGACAGAAAAGTATACAGTTTGTTACTGGTTTCTATTGTTAGGTACATGTCAGTTCTATAGCACGGGTAAAAGTTGTTGAGAATGGACTATTTATTTTATATGGATTCGTAGACCAGCGGTGCAATTGCGTATCGTGTAACATACTAACAGTAGGAATGACTTTTATTTGACCGTTCAACAACATTCATTGCGTTATTTATGCAACTTTTTTTTTCACACTTCGTTTCACACTGATTGCCGGGAAATGTTTTATAAATATTTTGATGTTTTTTCGTTTCTGCTGCATTAAATAATTTTTTGAAAAGTACAAAATTCATCTCTATTAAATTGTCTATAAACGAAGTAGGTTCTGAGTACTAGTAGGAGTAATAACAACAGAAACTGTTGCAAAAAGGAGGCAAAAAAAAACACTGGCACTCCGGTAGTGCCGACAGAAGTGAAAACTTGAACAATTACGAGTGTATTTTGTGAATCGTCTTATAAACAAAACACGCGTGTTAAGGTGTGTTCCTTATTTTATAGGGTTTTTTGCAAATCAGGTATGATGACCGCTCGCATGGAGCTCGTCGTCAGTTATATATCCGTGGTTCAGCGCCATCTCGTCGTTGTTGGATGAACTACGTAGTTAGTACGCGAGGCCCTCGTAGTTCTTCCCGATGTGCATAGATGGCGCTGTCCTCAACAACGCGCGTCTTACGTTTTACGTCTTACGTCTTACGAATTTTCGATCAGGGTCACGTGACCTGACGTGAGTTTAGAAGTTTTTACCCATTCCAAAAAAAGTACACAGCGCCGCTAAAGAAGTTTTCACTTCAAAAAAATTTCGGTCGTAAAGCACTCTAGTGCTTCACATTAACGAGTCGTGCATTTTGCAATTTTTTTATACTTTTTTTTTTGCACGACTCGTTAATGCGAAGCACTAGAGTGTGCTTCGCATTAACGAGTCGTGCAAAAAAAAAAGTATAAAAAATTAAGAATTAAAAACATAGAAAAAAAAACCAACTCTATATCTACTCGGCGTTTTAGCAGATTGTCTCTTCGACAATAGTAATAATAGATTGTGTATTTTTGAAGTGAAAACTTCTTTAGCGGCGCTGTGTACTTTTTTTGGAATGGGTAAAAACTTCTAAATTCGCGTCAGGTCACGTGACCCTGATCGAAAATTCGTAAGACGTAAAACGTAAGACGCGCGTTGTTGAGGACAGCGCCATCTATACACATCGGGAAGAACTACGAGGGCCTCGCGTACTAACTACGTAGTTCATCCAACAACGACGAGATGGCGCTGAACCACGGATATATAACTGACGACGAGCTCTATGCGAGCGGCTTGCTTCTCTTACCACTGCCGCGACCAACACCACGAACTGAAGTCTATCCTGTGTGCTTATTTGTAAATCTGAATAAATTCCTTTCACGAGAAGAATAAACCAGTCACTTTGGTCATCATACCTGATTTGCCAAAAAACCCTATAAAATAAGGAACACACCTTAACACGCGTGTTTTGTTTATAAGACGATTCACAAAATACACTCGTAATTGTTCAAGTTTTCACTTCTGTCGGCACTACCGGAGTGCCAGTGTTTTTTTTTTAAGGTTTACTGGGCCCTGAATGTCTGGTTTCGGTGTACGTTCTCTACGTGTAATTGAATAAAAGAACCTTTGTTTCGCCACCAATCGAGGTATAAAAGAGAAAAAGTATTAAATGTTCGAAATGCTCCGCAAGTTAGTCAATTGAAAATAAATTAACGCGACTATTGTTACATCTGTAGGATTTTTTTTTGTGTTCAATCGAATTAATTCATTGTGTTACAATGCCGAATTTGCAGATGGTATAATTGAGGTTTAGAGGTTAACTTCAATAAAAAAATCAACAAATGAAATGAATGAAACAGCTTTAGGTTGATTTAAGATTAGAATTTCGGGTTTAAGTATTCAAATCTAAGCACTACAATTTTACATTTGCAAATACGTTTTCTTATCCATTTGATACGTTTCATCTTATCAGATGAAACGTAAAACTGTTCCAAAGGTATCCCTTTGGAACAGTTTTTACTTTATGTTTCTGTTGTCGTTGCAAATCGCGAGTGCTGCTGTGCATACTTTACCTCCTCTGCATTATAGGTGGGCATACACACGAGCAACACGCTTCGACGCGTGTCAGCGACAGCCGTCGACGCGTCTCAGCGACAGCCGTCGACGCGTCTCAGCGACATCCGTCAACGCGTGTTGCAGCAGCCGTCAACGCGTGTTGCGGCAGCCAACGACGCGTCGGCGTCTGCCGTCGTCAACGTGTCGCACGTGTATTTGAGTACGGTGCTCAATGTATACACGAGCGGCATGTTGTCGACGGCAGTTGCCTTTGTCGTCAACGCATGTCGCTCGTGTGTATGCACACTAAGATACAAACAGCAATGATTTAGTGACATAATAATAATAATATATATTTATATGAATTTAGTTTAATAAAGGAAATAATAATAATATAATGACAGCCAGTGGATTAATAGCCAAGAGCCTCGACCAACACCTGAGGGGGCTCTTGTTGGGCAGCTGGATCAACGGCTTGATCCAGAAAGCGGTACTTCTGGACACGGCCCGCATTGTTAGGAGGTTCCTCTCTCTGGAGCCCTGACCGCCGGTAGCTTGGACCCTATTCCCGATACCGGTGGACTACTATTTTTTATATTTTTAAATGTTTTTATTATTTTTTATACTAATAAATAAAAATATAATTTATATGTATTTAGTTTAATAAAGGAAATAATAATAAAACCTTTATTTTCAAGCTACTTTGGCCCATAGAGAAATACCTTACAGACTAACATATATACATATTATAATAGTACAATGTGTGTTAGTGTATAAACTTTAAACTATGTTAGTAAATTTCACATCACTCGAGCACTGTCTTTGTGCGATCTCGGCCTTAGTTGTATAGTGTAAGCGGTAAATATACACGGGAGTGTTCGGTTGGGCGGCTCGAACAGGGATGTCGGGCTTGATAGGATCTGTGTCGCAGCGGTTCTTGTTGGTTCTTTGTCGGCGCCGTCACAATACCATCATTATCAGATTCGATGCCTTTTCAGGCACGGGCTTCTTTGCGGGAGCGTTAGGGAGGTCATTAACTCCCATAATTTTCTAAGTCTATTTGTTAGGCAAAGGTAATTTACGAGTTAATAATGAACACTATGGGCGTTGATAATAATTTATTTAATAACATAAACAACGTGCAAATTATTACAATACTTACTACTTACAATGTTATATTACTTCGGTGATCGGATGAGAATCGATGTATTCAACGTAGTATGGACGTTGGCTATTTAATAACATAAATAACATGCAAGTTATTGCAATACATGGCTTATACTACGTTACTACGTAGCTGATATTTTTTTTAATATTAATACTAGATGACCCGGCCACGCGTTGCTGTGGTAGACAAATAATTTGCAATAAAATAATATTGCGATTATAAATGGAGATGTGAGCTACCCTATCTTTCAAGTTCGATCAAACTGCACACGGTGTACAAATTTGATTAAAATCGGTTAAGTAGTTTAGGAGTCCATCGCGGACAAATATCGTGACACGTATTTTATATATATTAAGATATTTTATACTTATAATTTGAGGTATAAATTAATATTAATAATTACATAAAAACAAGTTTTTACAAAACATGGCTTATACTTCGTCAACTGATATTATGTAGCTGATATTTATATTGATACTCAGACTGAGGTATAAACATTTAATATCAGCTACGTAGTATCAATTTCAGTGGCCATTCAATCAAATGCCTAAATCTGAATTTCGGTACACATTTCCATGCAGTAGGGGTTAGAAGCCATACTAATGTTTGCTCTCAAATGCAACATTCGAAACTGTAATCCGGAGAACAAAAGACTAATGTTCCACTGCTGTACTTGATTCATCAAGTATTTCAAATACTCGCTAATTATTTTGAAACTGAATCGCTGGCGGTCTATAAATGTAACTTGTACGTACGAGTTGGCGCTACGAATTTTCGTAGCAATGCTACGCTGCTACACATTCGTAGCACACAATAATCACATTATAAGCGTTTTCAAATGTCCTTTATAATTAATGCGCACAGTAAAAGAGTGGAACTCTCTACCTGCGTTTGTGTTTCCGAGTGCATACAACACGAATCTCTTCAAAGTAAGAGTGAACAGGCTTCTTCTGGGTAAGCTCACTCCATCGTAGACTTTGTCTCTGTCATCTCTGACCAAGACTAGAGTCAAGAGCAAACCCATTTCAAATAAAAAAAATAAATAAATACATATTTCGTATTGAATGACTCTTATCAAAGACGTAAAACAAATGACGATCGCTGATGGAGAACTTACCAAAAGCCACGTTTAGGATAGTTTTGTAAAACATATGGGTAGATTTCAATTAGAAAACGTGTAAGAAATATTTGCTAAATTGCCAAAAATATATCCTTCAATAATCGTTTGAATTGCCTTGATTTTATCACGTTGCCGAATTGCAGTTTACTCTAACCAATACCAGAATCAGTTCAACTTCAGTTTGGTCACTTAACCCAACCCAATTTCCACTACCGCACGGCAGCAATTCAAGTGTGGTTTACAAAAGAATCATCAAAAAATTAAATCGTCCACTGATAACCCCATATTTGTCAATTATGACTCCCCCGATTTTAGCGTGCCGTACAAATTGAAATCCGGTTCGGCGTCCACTAATGAAGCCATTGTAGTTCCACCGTACCGGTTTTTACCGTGCAATTAACTCGACAATCCGGGCCGTTGCGGTCGGCTTAATCAGGACTGAACGCTGACACTTGAACGTAGAGGGTTACCTATGATTTTGGGCCACGAATCGTATTTCTACGGAAAATTGCTAGTTCGATAACAAGTGAATAGTGTTTTGTTTCGGTAGCCTTTTGTTTCGGAGTGAAAAATGTGTGGTTTGTGTTTTAATGGAAACGGGTGAATGGATGTTTTTTTGAAATTATAGGTTCTATTATTTGAAATAAAACTTAATTCCAAACGAGACTGTTACCGTGGCTGTTATGTCAGAAAGGTCATACAAGGTTATCCACCAACCTGCACTGGGCCCGCGTGGTGGATTATGGCCCACTCCCTCTCACAGAAAGAGGAGGTCCGTGTCCCAGCAGTGGGAACATTATAGACCGATTATATAAAGCTAGAAATAAACTCCTAATTGGCTTTAAAGGTACTCATTAACAACAACTAGTGGAACCTAGCAGAAGTCTTAAAATATAATTTAAGTTTAAATTTAAGTTTAAATTAAAATTTAAGCTTAATTGTTACATTGTTAAGGTTGTTTTTTGCTAAACACATAGATTTCATGAACAATGCTTGGAATTCTCAACCCTGCTACAGTACCCGGCGATAAATATTGCACATCGACCTTTACCTTTTTTTGTATTTTATACAAAGAATAAAAATAATTATCAAAAGAAGCAAATCATAATTGTTTTAACAGCTCCTAATAGACACCGGACTGTTTGTATTTCGTGCGACAGAGATAACGCTCTACGAAGCCGAAATTAGCCGATTGTCTCTTTCCAAAGGTCGACGTGCAACATTTATCGCCGGGTACTGTAACTACACTTAACGCTTGAAAGTTTGCGACAAAGTGCACCGAATGAAATTTCAAGTTTAATCAATCAATCAACTCAGATTATCGCAGTCCACTGCTGGACATAGGCCTCCCCCAGACTGCGCCACAACACCCTGTCCTCCGCCTTCCGCATCCAGTCTACCCCAGCCACCTTCTTTAGGTCGTCCGCCTGATTATTTAATGATTTTCATTTTCATTTATGATTAATTTTAAGTTACTCCCTTCCAATCACTACTGCGATACCCGAGCCAACGGATAACTACCCTTGAAATAATTAAAATCCCTACTAACAGAATTCAACCGGTACCTCTCTATAAATACCGTAATTAATTGCCTTTAGTAAAACAAAATGGCCCATAGAGGGATGCAAATAATAACTTCTTATTTCACATAAGGATTAACGTTTTAACCGAACTGGAATTCCAAACGTAAAATGTTGTAATCAAACATTTAACCAAAGCTCGGCACTTATGAATTGACGTCCGGATTTTGCGATTTGCGGTCAGTTTCGACTCCACGGTTTTGCGTGTGTAGCCACCCTTAATTAGGGACGACCTTTGCCCCACAATCAATGTGATCTACTATTTATTTACATAATAAATTGGAGTAAGATGAGAATATATTTAGCCTTAATTAGCAGAAAATAATTTCAAGGTGAAGCTCTATATGTATTTTCTTTTATGTCGGAAATAAATCTTCCGAAATAAGCGAAGTATGTAGGATTTATTATTATTAAATTACGCTGAAAAAGTAAGGTAGATTACAATTGGATTGTTCTGAACTTTTCTTTGGACTACAACAATAAAATTGTTGAAGTTTTGTTGTTATTCTCAAGTTACAAGTTAGACAATTACAGAAAAAATATTTCAGTTAAATGGTAGAAAAATCTGATTCGAAATAATTGTAAGTCGCAGAGTGAACATTGCGGGATACAAATACTAAACATAGAACGTTTATAAGTAGGTTTTGTTTCTTTTATTGCGAACGGATTGATTATTGGAGTGGTTTTATTTCTTTTATTGTGAACGGATTGATTATCCCGGTACCTTTAGTAACTGCTAAGGAAGGGGTTGCTGGCAATAGTGGCAATTCTTTTAATAAAAGTATCGCTTTATTTTCCGGATTTAGTTGCCAAAAATATAAGAGACTGAACTTTAATAATCCAAAAGTGATTTATGGACATTTAAGATAATATAAACGTCTGCTGTATTGGCTAATACTATTATTAGCCATTGTCCTATTGTCCATTGGCTAAATGGAGGGTCGTGGCTAAATAATAACAACCACGCGGGTAGATCATCATGGTTAAGCAATTCTTGTCGAGGTTGGATGTAATGGATGGGTGACCATCCATTACATTTCAAGTACGTTAAGCCGTTGACCCTAGCTGTCGTTTGTAGATCTTTGACAGTCGTTAGTCAGAAACCTGAAAAACTGACAGATTGAGCAGTAACTGGGTTTTAGTGGTCGGGTATAAAGCAGTCCCTCCATGTAAAATACTGGTATGTAATACAGCTGGCTGCATCTGGCTAACCAGATGCAGCTGTATTACATACCAGTATTTTAGCCTTTTACCCTTTTTCTAAGTTGAGGTCGGCTCCCAGTCTAAACTGGGAGCCGACCTCAACTTAGAAAAAGGGTAGGCAGATGAAGATGAAAAAAGCTAATAATAATGTACGGACACCAGCACATCAGGATTCCCGAAACTGCCAAATTTTTCCAATCAACCTTGAACCAAATGCTTTAGCGATAAAGTTGAAAATCTATCAAAGAAATTTGACAGATTGTAGTAGCTTGATGTGCTGGCGTCTGTACCTATACGTACCTGCCGGCCACATGACACATGGTTCACCTATTCCAAAACTACATAGAAAGGACGTCATCTGTGATTTCACAAGCCCAACTAGCATAGTAAAAATAAAATGCAGAACCCACATTTCATGCAGCCCAACTTTGTTGCCGGCCTGATACGTTCCGTGTTCAACGAAGTTTGTTCTACGAATGAGTTACTAAAAACAGTATTTTATGGCAAGCATAGTTTTAACTGGGACGTAGCTAAATGCGTATAAACATTATACTGTTGGGTAGTTTAGAAAGTAGCGATGATCACGTTTTTATTAAAAGAAAAGTGCAGCTAGAATGTGTAACTAAAGGAGGGACTGACGGATTTGTGTTAATTGTTTTTAATTGTACCCTTCAAGTTGTAATAGGGCAGATAAAAAAAGAAGAACTCTAAAAGAAAAGAAAGTGGCTAAGTTTCAATAATTATCCAATTTTTTATTGAAACTTAGCCACCTTCCACCCAAAAATACTATAGGTAAGGTAGAGGCTTTTAACTAGCAGTAGGTACATAATTTAATACAGTATTTATTTCTGTACAAAAGCCAGCACATCAAACTACTACAATCTGTGAAATTTCTTTAATAGATTTTCAACTTTATCGCTAAGGTGTAAGGTTGAAGAAGAAGAGAAATGGAGTAAAATAATAAGTGACTGGTATCCAAGGGAAAGTAAACGAAGCAAGGGGAAACAGATAAGGAGATGGGAAGATGAACTGAAACAAACAGCGGGCCCCAATTGGAGGAGAGCCGCTCGTGACAGAAAACAATGGAAGGAGCTAGAGGAGGCCTTTGCCAAAAGGCACACTGAATTAAGGGACATTTTGTAACAACTAAACAGAAGAGAAAAAAAATTCAGAATAAAGGGCATTTAAATAAATTAAATAAGGTTCAAAGTTTATTGGGAAAATTTGATAGTTTCGGGTAGCTTGATGTGCTGGCGTCTGAATATTTGTACCATGCTTAAATCTATTCTCTCCGTGTAATTATTATGTCAATAAAACCTTTTTCGTTCTCTCCGGTAAAACCAGAAGATTTAATTTCCACGCAGCAACTTATTTTGTAGAAAAACAAACGAACATTGCATGGGTACCTCGCATTACTGACCAAAAAGAAACTCCACTCAGTTTTAAGCCGCAAAGCAGTTAGCACTGCAGAGTTAAATTGAAGCGAAGTTTTTAAAACGCCGAATTTTTTGGCTCATTCCGGCCGGCAGCTTCGCGTTTGGCTCCTTTTGGGAATCATACTATGGAACGGTTACATTTGTGACTGTACAGAATCGTCTGGGTGGCTCAGGAATATTTGCATAGACATACATTGGCTGCTATAAAAAACCGAAACTGGCCAAGTGTGAGTGGAACTCTAACATAAATGTTCCGTACCACCAAAATTTGAATATTACCTCCTTTTATTGCTTTTTGTTTTTTTTATAGATTATGCACTATAATCAGACCAAGTTTGACGTTTATCTGTATTACAGTTTTTAAGATGAGAAGTGCAAGAACGAAAGTTTTAGATTTTTTTTTAAGGTCTGGAACAAAAGGTATTCGAAAAAGCATGTTTAGAGGTTTTCTTATTCGCCACGATAGCGGCCATAGTTGCACGCAGACTGTGACAATTTTAACTATCTAGCTGTTATGGTTCTTAAGATATGGACCTGACACAAACAGACGGTGTAGGCTTAAAAATAGGGTTCGGTTGGCATCCATTGGATACGGAACCCTAAAAACTAGTTAGTAAGGCCTCTACGCAGGCGAATTTCTTTTGTTTATTTTGTGCGTAACAACGTTTTGCGCAACAGATACTCAGACAGGTAAAGCTCTTTGTCTAGATTGTGGTTAGACATGCAGCCATGTAGCCACTCAGCAAACACGCACGAGCTCTCATCAATTCTAAAGTTAACTTGACGGCTTTCGTTGTTTGCGTCTATATTGTTGGCAATTGCTGTAATTGTGCTATAATTAAACTGTAGGTATGTGCAAGTGTGCATATTACCTTGAAAATAGCACCATGAGTATTTCTTCAGTAGGTACCTAATTAAAATCAGAGGGTCTAGACAATCAGCGATAATGATGATGGAAACGTCAAAGTTAAGACTGTTCACAGTTATTTTATCATGATCTGTTTTTTATCTAACCTAACCTAACAGTTACCTTATTGTGACGAGAATAAAGATCACCATGATTTTGACAGACTTGCCAGTGGAAGCAACCTTATTAGAATAAGAATAAAGATCACTGATTTTGACAGACTTGAAATACAATTTGTATTCCACAACATGCAAGCGAATGAAGTCGCGGGCACAGCTAGTCTTTTAATATGTTTCGTCAGTAAGTATTTGTGCAGCTAGAGAATGTAAGAAGAGACAACAAGCGTTCCGAAAGAAAATCGTAAAAGATAACACATGACGTCGTTTATCCCATAAATTTGTTTATCTTTCATTAAAATCAGTACATTTATAACACGGTTTATTACAAAAGACTTAATTTCAATCCTTCATAGCTTCATATCATGCGGTTTAAAGTTCAGTATACTGCTCATATTGCTTCGAGGACCGCTCGCAAGTCATAAAATTACCCAATTTAATACTATAAAGAGTCGTTATTCTAACCCAACGTGCAATGAACTCCTAATTCCCTGCGAGACGTATTATCTCCGCCATTTTTCCAGCGTTACGAAAATCCATCTCTAAATAATAAATATGGTCATACACACACTAATCCAACTACTACACCTCGGTACCTGCAACTTATAAAATATTACAACAACGCACACTGTAAAAGCAACCGTATCTTCGTTGTTCAAGGTTGATAATAGCCTGTTTGTTTGTGATAAGTAGCGCTATAAATTTATTAGACGATGATCTTAGGGGCCAGGGTCCCCAGTTACACAGTCTGTTAGTCAAAAGACTGTTTACACCCGTAGGTGGCCGCATACACAATGCACTGGCTTAATTATCTTTGTAACAAGAAGTTAACGATCTGGAATAGATAAGCGACAAATTTTGGTACAAGGAACTGTTGACGGGGACTTTGGACGAGTGCTCGGCTATGATGAACTTATTTACCAAGGGTTATCGTGATATTATCATGATGAATCAACGTTAAAATTATTCGGTATTTGCCTAGCCTTTTCCCAGGTATGTTGGGGTCGGCTTCCAGTCTATCAGGATGCAGCTGTCACCAGTATTTTACAGTACCCGGCGATAAATATTGCACATCGACCTTTACCTTTTTTTTTGTATTTTATACAAAGAATAAAAATAATTATCAAAAGAAGCAAATCATAATTGTTTTAACAGCTCCTAATAGATACCGGTCTGTTTGTATTTCGTGCGACAGAGATAACGCTCTACGAAGCCGAAATTAGCCGATTGTCTCTTTCCAAAGGTCGATGTGCAATATTTATCGCCGGGTACTGTACATGGAGCGACTGCCTATCTGACCTTCACAATCCAGTCACTGGGTAAAACTATAACCCCTTGGTAAGACTGGTTGTCAGACTTTCGGGCTTCTGACGACCCGTAACGACTATCAAAGATCCACGAATCACCCTGATCCACGAATTAACGTGATCGCTCTTGTTACTTAGCCACAAGCCACCTGAGATGAACTTATTTACTAAGGGTTATCGTGATTTATTATCATGATGAATTAAGGTTAGAAGTATTATATTTATGACTTTACGGTCATTTGGAGTGCAAGCAATACTCGTAATATGATACTACGTATTTTCGTAATCTCTATGGCAGCCAACCCCACTGCCAACTTTGATGACTGGCTAATTAAATAAAATTTTTTTTACAAAAAAAAAAAACAACTGACTTCAAAAAAAAAAACACTACAGAGTGATAAATAACTTTAATTTCGGAAGTCGGTGTCGTTGGTTTTGTATTTTCGTTTTTTGACACTGACTTTCGAAATTAAAGTTATTTATCACCAAAGTGAAACAACCGACTTAAAAAAAATACTACAAATAGTGTTTTTTTTTTGCAGTCGGTTGTTTTTTTTTTTGTATAAACAATATATTTTTCACTTTTTAGTTGTACCTACCCCACACAAATTCAATTAACACTATAATGCACTGAAGAATTGAAGACACCGACTAGAAGAATCATCAAAATTCGCATAGAAATGCCGGAGATGCAGTACATTTATGCATATAACTTCGTATAAAAGAATAATTACCTAAATGTATTATATATTAAAACCTTCCTGAAAGTATGTGGATCACATTAATGAGAGTCAATGAGAAAATCGCGAACATACAAACATAAATACATACGGACGGGTCGAATGCAGAACTTCCTTTTTTGAATCCTGTTAAAAAAAAATACTGTCTCGTTGGTCTAATGGTCGCAACGGCAACCCACAACTGAACGTGGGGCATATGCTTTTAAGGTCTGGCAAAGAGCGTTTCCATCAGGCTTTTCACCAACCCGGAGTCATGATTTACCCTCGCTTATTGGCAATATTACCTAGGACTTGGATTTAAGTAATTTGCGAAATGTAGGTGTGTAGGTACACCTCGTGGAAATACACACGCCTAGAGTGCGTACTTAAGCGACGCATCCAAGCCGCATCTAGCATCTTCCGCCATTGTTACACATGCTAATTATAAACATTAATACGTCCCTCGGTTTTGTGTCGACACTTAGTCATAAACCAGTCCCGTATGCTTTATAATAGAGGTCGTTAGCACACTAAATGAAATTTAATGGTCAACATTTTGAACGTAAACTTGCTCTCGTTACACTTAATTGACGTTTAGCAGGAGTTCTGTTAGTGACTGTACTGCAGTTGGGAGCTTAAGTTTTTAGTTGATGGTTTCTATTCTTTAGTAACTGTTATAACATAACATATCATCACGCTTGCAATCCCCAGAGGGTAGGTAGAGGTGTATCTGCAGGGTGGCAACATCGTCGGACAAACTGTTCTATGATATCAGCACATGATTTTTGAATCGTGTCCCCCCCCTAGCGTATAGAAATTTTTAGTCGGCTTTAAAAAAAATCTGCTATTTCATAGAAATGTGCAATCCCTACGCGGTCAAAAAGGATCATCATCATCATCATCATCAGCCTATAATGTTCCCACTGCTGGGACACAGGCCTCCTCTCAGTGAGAGGGAGTGGGCCGTAATCCACCACGCGGGCCCAGTGCGGGTTGGTAGATGTCACATGTCTTCGAATTTTTGGTTCTAGGACATGCCGGTTTCCTCACGATGTTTTCCTTCACCGTTTTGTGAGCAGTGGTGATGAAATAATTTACACAAAGTAAAGCGCCTGTCTGGGTTCGAACCTACGACCTACAACTCGTAAGTCGCGGCCGTTACCACTTGGCCACCACTGCTCAAAAAGGATGGAACAGCAAATTTTATTTTTAATAACTGACGAAAAATTAATTATGATAATTAATTAATTAATTATCTTATATGTTTGAGCCGTTTGGGGTTGAAACTCTAGGGCCATGGGGCCCGAGTGCCCACTTAGTATTTCGAGACATCGCCTAGCGGTTGGTCGACTCTTCACGTGAACAGAGGGCTGGCTTATTTTTGGGCCAGATAATCAGCATTGCCATACAACGTGGCAATGCTGCTAGTCTTTTGGGCACGTTTCCTGTTGACAGCGATGCGGATGAATTTTTTTATGCCATTTGATTATTTCCCCTCCTTTTTATTTACTTGTACATATTATTACTATTATTTTAATACTGTTCGCTTTTAAAATTATGTTTCCACGAATAAAAATACATTTAACTTAAAAAAAAATATGTAAGTATGTAAAAACATAAATTATCATGTCATATACCTATGTATTTTACTGTGTGTACATAAATTATAAAATAAATAAATAAATAATCATTTTATCACTAATATGTTAAATAAATTATAGTACAAGCGGGCTTTACCTAAGCTAACTTTCACTTAAGTGTATCATTAATCGCCTTGAAAAGTACCAGATCTGATTAAGTTGCATCAATATTATATAAATGAAGGAGGATAAATATAGGAATAGGAATAAATACCTACATCGATTTTGATTTGCATTTCTCGAAACTCAATTTCGAACAGATGTTACATTCATAGCAAAAGCCAGAGGTCACCAACCTTTTTACACAATCACCCCATTTCAAGCTTCCTTTGTTTCTAATCAAAGACCATATTTTTAACCAACTTCAAAAAAAGGCGGAGGTTATCAATTCGGTTGTTTTTTTTATGTTTGTTACCTTAGATCTCCGTTATTAATAGGCGGTAGTTTGACACCTGTCTTTTTGGGACGTATTTATAATTTGTCTACGTCCTCATCTATCATTACGGACAAGTACATATTGACGAGCTAATATTATATTTACGACTATAAGATGGACAAAAATACTGACCGACAGTTAAGGGCGAATAGGTGCCTGAAATATTAATGATACGATATAAAATACACAGAAACGTATGTGATTTATTGTGCTCAATTTTCGTTATTGCACCTACCACTGTTTGTCTCTGCGTCACCCAAAGATTCACTGGTAGAAAATGCCTATGGCAGTCCACTTCTATTGCACATATTTTGTGTGCATAAAGTATTGAATAAATACCGGGTCAGCGGGATTATCCGAAAGGGTTACCGCTGGCCCGGAACATAAAGGGCTAAGGAAGGAACACGGGTGGGTTTTAGTCAGTAAGAGTCTGATACTCCCTTCCGCTCCACCCAGAGCGGGAGGGGTCATTTGATGATTTCGCATCCTGAAAAAAAAAGTATTAAATAAATAAAAAATGTTTCTGAATGACATTAATTTTATTGACATGACAGTCTTGGATAACTTTATCAGTTCAATGCTCAGTCCCACAAGTTCAAAATCGTTGGCAGTTTTGCTTATTTTAATAAAATATTAAAAAATCACACTAATATTACATAGATGAAAGTTTGTGAGTGTGTGTTTATGTTTGTTACTACTTCACGCTTAAACTACTGGACCAATTTTGATAAAATTTGGTATGGAGGTAGCTGACAAGCTACTTTCTATCCCGATATTCTCACGGGCTCGAAACTTATGCGGGTGAAACTGCGAGGCGCAGCTAGTTTTCCATAATATGATTAAAATTGTTACTGTTGTTGTTATTATTGTTGTTGTTGATAACTATTTACCACAATTATTTTCCCATATTTCGTGACTTTTTCGCCTCTGACAGACTTTTTCCACCCTTCATAGTAAGCAGTGCCTTTTTTCGGCTCGGTACATTCAATTCGGCAGTATTTGTATAACAACAAAGCTAACCCGAAGCAGTTACTACACATATTCGGATTTCATTCGCCTCGGCCCGATCGGCAAACTCCATTCGACATCTACCCTTGTTCTATCATGATCGGGTCGGCTCGGCAAAATTTGACCTCGGCTATTCCCCGAACATAATCATATATTTGGTTTTGCTACCCAGCTGTGCCGAATCAAGGCCGACCCGAACAAGTGTATAGCACCTCTTACGACAGTGTAGTAATTGTATATAATCACCATAGGGTGGGTATGGTAATTATATATTATAACATCGAAATGTTCCAATAATTACTCCATAGAAACACTGTCACACAATAATATGGCCACCAATTAATTCTTATTATAATATTCTCAAGGCAACAAGGCGAAATATCGATTTACTACACGTTTCGATTGTTTCGTTGGCAATATAATGTATGGAAGTCACGCTCCATTTCAATAATATTTGATAGGAAAATAGCGGCCAAGCGTAAGCTTGGCCGCTATAAAGAGCTTTTAGTTTTGAAATAATCTGTCCGTAAATGATAACTTCTGAATATGCAACTGAAAGTAAACTGTGCAGTGGTTTTCTGCCATAGTCGTCATACTCTGTGGTGATCACAGAAAAAGAAGTAGTTTGTATTTGTTTTTATAATTAAGTAAAAGTAATGAACTGACATTACCTAATGCGTATATTCATGTTTGTTTAACATATTTTTAAAATGAATATACGCAAATACGCATACGCGCATATAATACGCGTATTTTATATAAATAGTAATAATGAATAATTTACTTATTTCAACATCTTTATTACTATTCAAAGTGAATTTTCTTAACCAGCTGGTTAAGAAAATGTACTTTCAATAGTTAATTGTATCCATGCCTTTGTGGTCGGAAGAATATTCTTAACTATCTGTACCTAATTAATTCAATTAACTAAATACATATAATATCAAACAATGCACAGCCACATCAGCATAGTTTCAACCGCCATTATGCCTCTAACTTCAAAAGGAAACAATATGGGAACACTCCATATGACCGTTACAGATTGGGGCCTAAAGGGTTTGTATCGAGGGCACCCTGCTTAGGGGAGAACTGGCTCAAGAGCTCAAAGGAAAGGCTTTGAGCGATCACAGGATACCCCTTGCTTGCTCTGCATCGCATAGTTGGCTTATAAACGTGTAGGGGGGATGATGATTGTTTGCTGTTCGTGAGTAGTGCTTTAACTGAATAGTACATCTTTTTAGATGACGAAGATTCTTTTTAATAGCTTCATCTTAATGTCATGATTAGCTTGTTATCTACTGTTGAAAATACGCTCACTGATGTGGCTTCAATTAATGGTCAAAGAGAAATTTGCCACAACCAATACTCTTCCAGATGGAATATTGTTTCTCGTTTGTTATAAACATGCTCTGCGACATTATTCATTAGTTACGATAGACCGTTTAAGATATATTTTATTGGTTTATTTTTACCTTTGCAATTGAACGCCATAATTAAAGCCAAAGTCAAATAAAATGTTTATTTCCATTAACTCACTTATGGTTAGGCTATACATATGTAACAAAACTTAAAAAAAAAATTCTTACTATTTTTTAAACAAAACATGCGCCAATAGGAACCTAAATAGAACAAATTGCAACAACAACAACAAAAACAGACAACTTTTAATAGAACGAAATGTCTTAATAATCGACTAATTAAGCTTGATGAGTTCTGTGCCAGGATGCAGGCGCGCCTAAAGGATTATTAGAAGAAATTAACTGTGATACTTAATAACATCTTCAATTTGATGACATGTGGGTCTTTTAACAGGGTTGAGCTTTTAAAGAGGTCGCTGACTTTACAGGGTCACCATTTTAAGCAGGTTTTTTGAACACCAATGTTTTAGTATAACGTTTTTAACACAATAATATATGTATATAAAACAATAGGGTTCGGGGCGAAGATAAAGACTCGTAAAAATTGTACTTTTCGGTTCGCAGCCGATTTTTAAAGGAAGCTTCTAGAATGTCCTAGAAGCTTCGACTCACCTTCATTGGCCGAGCGGGAACGAGAGGCGTTTCCACCAAAAGCGCGCGGATTGTGGCGGGTGCGGTTGCTAATAGCTTCGCGTTATATCCTCTCCCTTTTGACCAGGTTATGACCCCTGCCTGGTCAAACAAAGAACGAAACGCATCCTCTCATTTTTGACCTGGCTATGACCAATCAAAACTTCTTACATAGAATAATAGGCATAATGCCAGAAGATATAGGTACAGACGCCAGCACATCATGCTACCCAAATCTGTAAAATTTTCCCAATCAACTTTGAACCTTATGGTTTAGTGATAACGTTGAAAATCTATTAAATAAATTTGATAGATTGTAGTGGCTTGATGTGCTGGCGTCTGTACCTTCTGTCATGATGAACTTAATTCAATTTAAAAGTAAACGTGTATTTTAATTAATCAAATCATGTCACTACTATATAATTATATTTATATTAGAAATCTCTACTTGTTTGTTGAAAGTTATAAATTGTTACCCAAATTAAAAGTGCTCACTTATGTAGCAATAAAAATAATAGCCAGACACTGATCAAAACAAGTAAATAGTAATAAAACACATTTATTAAAGTGACCAGATTTGATTGCTTTTACATAAATTACCCACGCATTATAAATAATAATAAAAAAGAGGTTTATTTCTATTACTAGCAGTGTCCCGTGGTTTCACCCGCGTAAGTATCGATCCTGTGGGAACATCGGGATAAAAAGTATCCTATGTATTATTCTGATGATTACTGTAAAGTTTCATCAAAATCCGTTCAATAGTTTTTGCGTGAAAAAGTAACAAACATCCATCCATTAATCCATCCTCACAAACTTTCAGATTTATAATATGACGGGATATATTAATTAAATATAATTAATATATCCCGTCATATTATAAATCCTACTGTAATATAATAATATTACAGTAGGATTAGAGGTTAACTTCTTGGAATAAAAGGTAGCTGCTGAGTGCCAATTAGCGTCGTCATAATAACACCTTATCTGACTTTCAACAATCGAATCATCGACTTCACTAATGTACAAAATACGATGGAAGATAAAAGAAAACAAAAGAAACTCACTACACGCCTTTTCTTTTGTTACAGATAAAAATCGCTCCGATGTGCAAAGGGAACAAAGATGGACCTTAAATATCTGATCCTAATGATTGCCTTCGCGACGGTCGAAATAAACGTAACTGAGAGCCGACAGAACGACAAAAGGCGATGGAAGAACGACAAGATTTACTCACACTACGTTAATATTTGTGATATACAGGACCGAGGGTCCAAAGTTCATTGTTACTGCGAAAGCATAAAGATAAAAACTGCCACAAAGGCCGATTGTTGGGTCTTCAACGGCGGTATAGCTGAAGACGATCCGTTTTGGTCCAATTTTTATTCACAACCAAAAATAGAAAAGTTAACATTCAACGTCAGGGCCGACGGCGGACTGACGTATATACCCGCAAAAGTGATTGTTAGACTGGAACGATTACAATACCTCAATATACAGTACGCCAACATCTATAGTATAGCATCATTCGCGTTCACCAACTCAACCACGCTCCGGGAGATCACGCTGCCCAAGAACAAAATAGCGAAACTGGAAAAGATGTCATTTGCCCATCTAATAATGCTGTCAAACGTCAGCTTAGTTGAAAATCAGATATCTGAATTGAAGCGAGACGTCTTCTACGTCCTCCCCAACTTGCAGAGGCTTTATCTATCGAAGAACATAATTAGCGTCCTTCACGACGGATGTTTCAAACATCTGAACAATCTCATAAAATTGGACCTCGACAACAATCAGTTGACAGTTGTCATTAGGGAAAACTTCCAAGGTCTGTCTAATCTGATCACGTTAGATATGAGAAACAATAAATTAACGATGATAGGGGACCTTGCGTTCGCGGAACTTTGGAGCCTTCAAGAACTTTACCTGGATGGCAACGAAATAGAATTTATATCCGAGAGGGGTTTCGGTGGATTGACTCAGCTGCGGAAACTTTCGTTGGCCGATAATAAGTTGGGGACATTAGACGACGGCGTGCTCGACGATATTCAAAAGTTGAATGTTTTGGATTTGAGGAACAATAACTTAGAAACGTTGAAACAAGAAGCAGTTCAAAATGTTTTGGAAAACATGAAGTCCAATTATGCGTTAATCTCTCTGGACGGTAAGTTGAATTTTGACAACTTTGTTCGTTATTTATCTTTGTTCTTACAATTTGCGTAATCCCTAACAAATGCCGATATTACTTCGTGACAACTGACATTTGTCATGATAAATACGAATTTGTTCTCTGTTTCCGCCAACGATTTTGAAATTTAGGACACGAGAAGAACAAATGAGGATGTCGTAATAACTCGACCTGTTTTCACATCCTTGCACAAAAGTTTGTTAGCGAGACCCGGAAACAATTAAGTCTAATTTATAATGAGATGATAGAATATTTTTTAAATTATATTAGTCACCATAAACAATATAAATAAAATTATTTGTGTGTTACTATACGACTAGGGATTAAATTTTAAAATGCAAACTACCATTATAAGGTCCCATAAAGCGGTAAAAAACTATCATTATTAACATCTGTGTGCCCAGTTAATTACCGGAGCGCAGTGATGTATGCTCCTTCAGTAACCCGTTGGGTAATATATCCGTGTTGAAAATTAACCGGAATGGTTCAATTAACCGCACGATTAGCTGCCGTGGCTATTATGTCACGGTTCTTTGATTATCATGATGTATTATTAGTGTTTTGTAGGTGTTCGGCATTTTGTAGAGTAGAAAAGATCTATGCTATTTTGTTTTTGTTGCTTTGATTTAAAAAAAAAATAATTTTCAATTTTGTAATTTGTGAAAAAAAAATTAAGAAACGTTTTTGAACCAGTCCATATATGTTATTCCTGTATTTGTTTAATGAAACTGAATTTAGGCTGTTTCTGTTTTCAAAGGAATCACTATAATGCAAACTTAATCTAATTTATGAACATTCTGTCTAGTGCATAATCTCGTAAACCACCACAAACTCACATTAATCTTCCTGCAAAATCTACTTACTACTAACTAACCACCCAAAAAACGTAGGCCACAGTCCACCGCACACTTAAACCATCCGGGGACATTACTACCACCTACTACAATGAATCAGGCCTTGAAATACTGTGTTTAAGTGCTCTGTGACAATTTAATAGCGTCTATATTTTGCTGCGAGCTAGATGTTATATTTTCCGCACTGGTCGAGCATTGCTGTTAGCTATGATTTAATACTCTTTGTCCACTGTTAATTTGGTTTCGTGGCTTGTTTATTGTAGAGATGATCCTAGTTCTGCGTGTCGGGATTTTTCATTTGTGCTGTGAAACTGCGGATTTGTGTTAATGATTGATATATTACTTTTGTTTGTTAGGTGATCATAAATTTCTTACTGGCTTTTACGGTTAGCCCGATTAATGAAATGGACTAAGCAGAAACTTACTTTTTAGTCAACATAATCAGCCTATAATGTTCCCACTGCTGGGACACCGGCCTCCTCTCTTTTAGAGGGAGTGGGCCGTAATCCACCACGCGGGCCCAGTGCGGGTTGGTAGATGTCACATGTCTTCGAATTTTTGGGTCTAGGACATGCCAGTTTCCTCACGATGTTTTCCTTCACCGTTTTGGGAACAGTGGTGATGAAATAATTTATACTTTTTAGTTAATTTCATCTAATATTAGGATATCTGTATCGGATTTATTTTTAGATTAACAAATATTTTTGGGGCAGATAGGTAATCCATACATTATCTTTGATTGTCAAAATATTAAATTACTCTACATTTTTCTACAGGTAACAAGCTAACCTGCGACTGCCGCCTATCCTGGCTACATAAACTCCGAAACGAAACAAAAAGCAAACGCGTCAGAGCCTCACTGTCCCGCCTCAACTGCATCATGGATACAAAAACAACAAACATAGGTACTGTTAAAATTGAAAAACCACAAAAAACTATTCAAGGTTCATACAAAAAAGACATTGACTACGAAGAAGAAGAATTGGAAGAGAAGCATTACGATGACGCAATGCAAGACCAGGAAACGGACAATGATGATACCAAAATTGAATATAAGAGGAAGCTGCTCGAAATACCATCGGAGATGCTCCCGTGTCCGAACCGTTTAATTTACGAGGCGTCGTACTCGCCACCGACCCAAGACGAGGTCAAATATTACAAGACTTCATCTAGTCAGATGCTGGTAGCAACAACGGCGTATTTATTACTAGTGGTTGTAGCAATATTGTAGCGTATGAATGGAATTGTAAATAATTCTGTGATTTCATTATGCATTTATCGTTCAGCTCTAGTTTATTTTTACTAAATTAGATTCTGTGAAGTATCCTTATTGATATTTTTAGTATTCTTGCTTATTTATTATATTTAGTTAGGTTAGAAATAAATTAATTTTGGAAATTATAGTTTTATGTTAAAAAATATTTTAATTTACATTATATTTATCTACATAGTATATTAACCATATAACGTGACCTGAGTTGAAGGGTACTAGATATGAATTATGTGCTTATTTTCATAGATATAAGACTATGTACTTTTTTACTAAATTATTATAATCATCCTTTTCACTGCTTTCATTAATTCTTAGATTTTAAGTTATTTATAGGAATTGATAGATTTAGGTGAATTTGGACCCAAAGACCTAATGCTGTAAATAATCTACACTAATGTAAGTCACCATATTTTCCATGTAAATAACATTTAAGTAAGTTTTGCATAAACTAAGAAATTATATTATATTACAATTTATTCAGAAATGGGATTTGTTGTTGTGATCTTCAGAAACTTTGAGACCGATTGCTTAATGTTGAAGAACAGTTAGATATGAATTGTGTCTTAGATATTTATAGCTATGTAATACATTTTAATCAATCTGGAGAACACAGCCTGTCAGTACTTTTCTTATGCAACGTTTAGATTCTCGCCGACATTCGAACAGACACAAGTATGAAAATGAAACCGACAGTACTATGTTGAGGTGTATTCGCTATTCGAGGTTTATTTGTTTCATGTATATTCATACTAGCAACGCCCCGCGGTTTCACCCGCATAAGTGTCGATCCCGTGTCGAATATCGGGATAAAAACTATCGTATATCCTTTCCTGGGACTCAAACTATGTCTATACCAAATTTCATCTAAATCGGTTCAGCAATTTAAGTGTGAAGAGGTAATAGACAGACAGACACACTTTCGCATATATAATATTAGTATGGATGTGCTCAGCGAGTATCAAAACAGCATTACAGGTTCTTCCTAATAAATATCTGTAACATCATTATAATAATTAATTGTTTATAATGATTAATTATGGAGCGAGGATGTGATAGTTTTCTTCAATGTTCATGACAACTTGGTAAATGAATATAGCTCTTATGTTTAGGTTCACTGTAGCGTGTTGTTTCCTTGTATCGAAGTTACTAAAGCTACAGCATAACATTATTCTCTTTATGAGTTATTTTAATATTAGCGAAGTGTGGTTCTGATTTTTATTATGTTGTTTGCCTCAAAACCTCACTTGGCTGTTACTATAGCAACTTTGTAATTTCATAAGTAAGTACGAGAAAATTCTGCTTTTATTTTCTTCTTTTGCAATCGAGTAAAACAAATGTCCATTCTTCAGTCATATTATCTATTATAAAGGTGATTTAACTCAAACACGTCAATTGTCACGTGTATTCGTTGTATTTTGAGAAATCATTAAAATAGTGGTTGAATGGTAATAACAATGGTGTTTCTTATTCTATAGCTTGAATTATTTTTAATGTTCGATAGTAATATAATAATATTCTTATTTTAGTTTACAAGACTGTATTAGAACTAAGACTTGGGTTTCTTGAGTGCTTTATTATCATAGTTGTATATTTATTTATAATACACCAAATAGAGATAGCAAAAGGTCCACTCTTACGTATATTTAGTATAAACTTTCAACTACCTAAACAAAATTGGTCCAATTGTAGTACCTTGTGTGCCGCTTGTTTAAATTCTTAAAGTCAGATGCTGAATGAATCGAGTCCATTGTATTTGTAAGGATATTGAAGGCGCGTCATTCTATTTAATCAATCTGGTCTAAAGTTAATGTTCATTCTCTTTCATCATGTTCGATGCCTGTGCTTTATCATCTACGAGCATCAGCTCGTGATATCAATCAAATGCCCTTTGGTTTTCCTTGAACAAAATTTCACATATTCCATGAAGTGGATCTTTTGCAAATAATCTAATTTCTGGTAATAGATAGTAATTTAAATACCAAAGATTTTTCGTAACACGACTTTATTATTTAGCTTTGGTCTCAGAAGTTTTCTTCTACACAATGTAAATAAACACATCAAAGTTAACAATTATCTATCTATTCTATTCAGAGTGTGGAAACAATAAATTGATACTTTTCCAATTTGGCTATTTTATTTACTGATCAGAATTCTCGGTAGATATAATGATAGATAGTAAAAATACCTTTGTACTATCTAAATGTAGAATAAATCATAGTCTGTTTATGTAGGCCTTATATTATGTATCGACTGGGCTAAACACTTAATTCCTCAAAGGCCTTGTGACTGGACAAAATGCTTTAGTGTCAGTAGGTAAGTACATATTTAAAACCGATATAATCACTATCACGCCAACCTGTCATGCGACACACATTAATTTCTATCGTTTTGTATATTCATGTGTCATGTTTGTCCTATAAGGGCACTATATTCTAGTTGCTTTATACTTAGATGAGTTGAGTGGGTTAATGAAAGCGTAAAAGGTAATTTACAAGGCAGATGTGAGTGGAAACGCCGACAAACACTGACGTTATTGGTGATTCTTTAGAAAGGTCAGGTGAGTAGTACTCCAGACCGGCGTGCGAGAATGACCAGCGGTGCTATTCTGTAAAAATCTCACCGTGAAAACTTAGGTGAAGTGAGCGTGGAGTGAGCTGTCGATAGTGTCAATTCCTAGCAAAAACAAACTCACTTCACCTAAGTTTTCACGGTGAGATTTTACAGAATCGACCGGCAGTAGTGCTATTCTGTAAAAATCTCACCGTGATAACTAGGGTGAAGTGAGCTTAAAGTGAGCTGTCATTAGTGTCAATCCCTAACATTAGATGGGCTCACTTCACCTAAATTCTCACGGTGAGATTCTAACAGAATCGACCGGCAGATGTATGAGTGTAAACGGAAGCAAATATGGTATGTGAGAATGGCAGTTATAGGTGGCGTTATGTAGTAAATAAAACTATTTTTCCTTACATACAAGGATCATTGCAAATTATAAACGGAACTGCACGATGCGACGCGATGCGATGCTGCTGCTGCTGCGGGACTGCGGTGCTGGAATCACACATTTTGGTTAGCGCTAAATGTATTTAAAGTATCATTCTCATCTTTAAACGATAAAGAAATGTGCCTAATAACATAATTTAAGTCTTCAAACTATACATATTAATTAGAAATAAAAAACAATAAAATAATCTAACTAAAGTAAACCTAAAAACAAAATAAACTAAAAAGAAATTAAAATATGGCGTCCAAAATGTTTAACGATTGACAGAAATAAACGAAGTTTTAAATCCGTGTAGCGCCAAATGTATTTAGTGTTAGGTATGTGATCCAAGTGGTCCTAAATAAAAAAAACACTGGCACTCCGGTAGTGCCGACAGAAGTGAAAACTTGAACAATTACGAGTGTATTTTGTGAATCGTCTTATAAACAAAACACGCGTGTTAAGGTGTGTTCCTTATTTTATAGGGTTTTTTGCAAATCAGGTATGATGACCAAAGTGACTGGTTTATTCTTCTCGTGAAAGGAATTTATTCAGATTTGCTCGTCGTCAGTTATATATCCGTGGTTCAGCGCCATCTCGTCGTTGTTGGATGAACTACGTAGTTAGTACGCGAGGCCTACGTAGTTAGTACGCGAGGCCCTCGTAGTTCTTCCCGATGTGCATAGATGGCGCTGTCCTCAACAACGCGCTCGTCGTTGTTGGATGAACTACGTAGTTAGTACGCGAGGCCCTCGTAGTTCTTCCCGATGTGCATAGATGGCGCTGTCTTACGTTTTACGTCTTACGAATTTTCGATCAGGGTCACGTGACCTGACGCGAGTTTAGAAGTTTTTACCCATTCCAAAAAAAGTACACAGCGCCGCTAAAGAAGTTTTCACTTCAAAAATTATAAGAAAAATAAAAGGAAAATGAACATTAATTTACTCTTTATTTATAATTTTGATACGAAAATACAGGTAGCAACACCAAACGAAACAGGTACAATCTTTTTTCATATAATTGTCTTCAGAACAAACCGAAAAGGTAAAAACGTACGAAATGAATTGTGTCCGGAATACATAATTAATGTCTGTGGCCATCAAAGAAAAAAAAATGAAGAAATAAAAATACAGAACATGAAGTCAGGTCTTACTTTTGTGTGTTGCTTTTGACAGATGCTAAAGTATATAGGTTTGAGCAGTTTGCTTTGATAACATCTGACTGATTTGGTAAGACGTGTTTGTGGACTGCATAAGTAGCCTGAGATTTACTGGTATTTGGGATGTTATTGTCGGGGTACTTTACGCAAAGGAAACTCGCCAGCGCGGCAAGGCGACATATATGTAGCGGTATTTACAACGCTACATGCAAACAACGCGTCATACTGACGTCACACAAAATCCTGCATCGCGCAAGCAGAGTTTACCGCACAACTAGCATAGATACAACGGCCCGACATGAATCATCGGGCAGTTACCCGCCAGACACAACATCCGCCTGGTCGGAGGATCCTCCCTTTTTTATGGAGGATGAGTTAACTGTACACCCTGTTCCTCATACCTCTATATTTCTATATATAAAGAGGTATGAGGAACAGGGAACGGTTCGGCACAACCCTATAGTTGTGCCGAACCGTAACTAGTCACGAAACCTGGCCGGCACACGACGAACCCAGGGAGTTGATAGGGGTCGCGCTATAATGTTCTATTACAGCGTGTCTTCAGTTGACTCTGAGATTAAGTGGTGAGTAAGAATAGACATAACATAACATCATCACGCCTGTAATCTCCGAAGGGTTAGGCAGAAGTGTACCAGTACAACTTCATTTTCGCAAGTTATGTTTAAGACCCATGTAATAGGGAGCGAGCCCATTGTCTTCAACCGGGCATAAGTCCTGACTCCGGGCGGTTACTCAGAATTTATTGATGGAAAAACCCAATCATAGTTTACCCGATCCGGAAATAAAACCTGGGGGCTTACTCTCCAAACTAATTTTAATTCCAATGAGATGCCAATATGATTCCAATGTTAATTTTATAGTCACGTGATTCGGTACTCTTGAAAAAAATATTGTCAACAATTACCCCACGCCAAGCCCGAACCCAATTCCACTTAGTTCTCCAAAATGGACACCCAATCTAAATATCATTTGGCGCTAGCATCGAACTCAAGAGTACGAAACGTCACAATTCCAATGTCGATCTATCAGAATTAAATTGAAGAGTAAGCACCCTGGTCCTTATGCTCAGTAGTATTGATTGCGACCAGGAGACCAATAAGGCAGGAGTAAGTATAGAAATTGATAATTTTATGAGGTGAAATCTGATGGAAAATTGACGTAAAAATCTATTGACATGAAATGAAGAAGCGGATTCAACCTGTGCTGGTTCATGTAGCTGATATTATGATAGACATGGTGAATGTGGAATGGGACTACAGGGTTACACTTGGATTCATATGAAACGTTACAACCAGATTCTTTATTTCAAACTAGATGACCCGGCGAACATCGTACCGCCTCAGATTTTTTGTTATTTTTTCCCATGTTTTAATCATTATTCTGCTATTTGGGGCGAAGCCGTACGCAAAATACGCGCATTGACGTGGAGTTGCGGACACCAGCCCGTATTACCTATTCGGGGCGAAGACAAATCCAACAAATATAAGATCATAAAAATCGGTCCAGCCGTTCTTGAGTTATAAATGGTGTAACTAACCCGACTTTGTTTTATAATAATATATATAGATTCAAAACAAAAACAAAAACTTGTTTAGTCGAGAATCGAAACAGTCAAGTATGTTGGATTTCATAAATGAGACTTGTTTCGGTTGCTGCCGCTGTGTTAGGCTTCGAAATAATGAACGGTAGGTACTGACACGGTACTGATGTTGAGAGCAGTGGTGGCTCAGTGGTAACGGACACGACTTAACGAGTTGTAGGTCGTAGGTTCGAACCCAGACAGGTGCTTTACTTTGCGTAAATTATTTCATCACCACTGCTCTCAAAAGCGGTGTTCTGTCGCTTCATTGTAAAAAAACTGATGCTGCTACATAACACAGTAAAGGTAGGTATATATCACACCCGTTATGCACAGAAACAGAATATAGGTACATATATACTCGCTAAAATGGAACACGGATAGATTCAAAGCCACAAAACTTTCAATGACAATGTAACTTTGTAAAGTTACATAGCCAAGAATTTCGTCCACTCGAGTGCACTCGGCTTTAATAATGGGCGAAACAGGGGCAAACCACTGGTAAACAACAATAACAACACTTTTTTTCTTTGTTCAATTGTTTTTAATATAAATATTGCTAAAGTAGATATTACACTGTTGATTACAATAATTGAAAGTTTGTAGGTAGGTGGTTTACGAAAATTGTTTTGAATATATTTTATTTACAAAAGAAGTTAGTTTCGAATTGAGTTCAATAGAAGTGGGTATCTAAAGGTAATATCTACTTTATCTACATTATGATCTTGAATCGGTTAAGGTAGTGAGAAACGCCCACAGCCAGTAGGACTGACGAGACGGCTAGGGTAGATTGAAAGTAGAAATCGGATCGCTTTCAGTCACGCATTGTGGCAGTATTCAGTATTATTATTATTCACATTCACTCACAGATGCATAAAGCACTGACACAACTTTTGCATAAAGATTAATTGATAAATATAATCTACAACATTCACATAACAACACTATTTGTGGAACACATTGCATCATTGATTGGCCATTTTGTAATTTCTTACATCATAATTTCTTTGGTTGGTGCATGTTGGGCGCACGTCAAATATGACCATAGATTACAAATATGTAGCTAGCTGAATATGACGCTTCGAAATGTTGCCACTACATAAAACGTAAAACGTTTATTGAGGATGATATTCTCATAGCATGTATATATATTTCCTTTTTTATATTCCTGTTTAGTATATTCTATCACATTTAGATTCAATTATATTATTATGTTTCTTGAGGCCGAAAGGTTATGGAGTGGCGACCGTGTACCGGAAGACAGCATTGAAAAGAAGGCGTTCAAGGTGGACCGATGACCTTGTGAAGATCACAGGAATCCGCTAGATGCGGGACTTACAGTCTTACTGCAGTCGCTCCATGTAAAATACTGGTATTCAACTGCATCCGCTTAGACTGGAAGCCGACCCCAACATAATTGGGAAAAGATTAGGCAGATGATGATGGCCGCAGTAAGACTGGTTGTCAGACTTTTGGGCTTCTGACGTCCCGTAACGACTACCAAAGATCCACGAATGACAGTCGGAATCAACGGTTTAACGTGCTTTCCGAGGCATGGATGGGTTTTGATATTTGGACAAGCGTAGCTTAACCTGAACGATCAACCCGTGTGACTGTTATTACTTAGCCAGAAGCCAGGGCCAGACTCTCAGCTAATATTGTATTAACCCTTCGCTGCCTTCTGTATAACCTCCACCTAAGAACGCCTACGCGCATAGTAGTTGAAGGTAAGTCAGTTAGTCTTGTTCATTCAAACTTTTAACAATAGTTATTAAGGGGACTACAGGACCTAAACGCAAAAAACGCAAGTTTTTGTGATGCCTAAAAGTATATGATTGAATACATAAACAAAATCAGAAAAAATACATGATATTTTTCAGGATATATGCTAGTTAGATATGGTGTTGAAAACATAATAGAAAAGAAATACAAGAAAAAATCATGAAGATACCTCTAAAAACTTATTTTTACAATAAAACCATACTAATATACATACAATCATTCTGATTTTTGTCAGATCATTCTACAAGCAACATATTAAAGCACTGGTGTTTTTATTTTTTAGTCTAAACAATAGAGTTTTTATAAATAGATAATTGCTTCATATTTTGCAATAAATTACCAGCGTTGTGTTATCGCGCTTCTCTTCCTTTTCTATGCAGTCCGACAGAGACCGCGCTTTAGGTGATGTAGTCCCCTTAAGTTCTGAATCGTGTTATTATAAAGTAAGTTACGCGGAGTTTGTTACTTAACTGGTATTATTATAATAAACTCAATAGGTTATTCACCTATTTACTGTCAACTTACGATGCAAAAGTGCTTTAATATATAGAATTCTCCTAAACATCACGCCTTCTTTCCCAGATAGGTTAGACTGAGCTGTACCTATATTACACCCGCATTTACCCAGTTATGATTAAGTCACCACACACATCAACGGGATGGAACTGAGAAATTTCTGGAGGAAAAACCCAACAACAAGTGATCCGAGACACATGGTCAGCGGGATTGTCCGAAAGGGTTACCGCTGGCCCGGAACATAAAGGGCTAAGGAAGGAACACGGGTGGGTTTTAGTCAGTAAGAGTTTGACACTCCCTTCCGCTCCATCCAGAGCGGGAGGGGTCATTTGATGATTTCCCATCCTAAAAAAATAAAGTCGGTTTACTGACGATAGGTTGAACGTGACAACGTCATAAGAAAATACTGATGGAATAGTTGCATTGCATTTGGTAATATTCGCTTGCACTTCAAGCCGCCATGGAACGCCTCCACGCTACAGAGCGAGGCCGCGAGGTAACGCTACATGAGTCATGTTTTTTCGTGAGTGCAGCCAGCTTCATCGATTTATTAGACGTTGTCACGTCAAAAAAAACCGTGACACATGATCGAATCGAAGACAGGATATCATGCTCAGCAGTTAGCGCTTGCGACCACTGTACCAACGAGGCACGAGTGAGGAGGTGTAAAAAGGATTGGTTTTGTTAATATCTCACTAGAATAAATCATTTATGAAAGGCACTTAAATTATATCAACTATTTCATAGTGATCTATAGTGCACTTGCCCCCTTACTAATAAATGTTGTATAGCGTCTGTATAGTTTTTAGGGTTCCGTACCCAAAGGGTAAAAACGAGACCTTATTACTAAGACTCCACTGTCCGTCTGTCCTTCTGTCACCAGGCTGTATCTCATGAACCGTGGTAGCTAGACAGTTGAAATTTTCACAGATGACGTATTTCTGTTGCCGCTATAAGAACAAATACTAAAAACGGAATAAAATTCCCATACAACAAACGTGTTTTTTTCGGCGTTTTTGCCTTGTGGTACGGAACCCTTCGTGCGCGAGTCCGACTTGCATTTGGCCAGTTTTTTTATTGTTTAATAAAAAAAAACAGCTACACAATGCTTTTTCTTCTTCTTTCGAAAGTCAAATTACAAACGACTGAAATCGAAAGAAATCGGTGTGTAACTAACCATCTAATATAATACGATTATTAGTAAAGGGGTTAATTTATAGTTGCTCAAAGTTAAAAGGAGCTAAAACGTCAAAAAATGTAGATTAAATTGACGATAATAGACTTAGTTTTCTTAATAAGACTTAGTTTTCAACGTTTATGAACATTACCCTTAATTTAAGGCCTAAGATTAATGCCAAGAAAACAAAAAAGAAGTTTGAGTTTTCTACGCTAGTAATATATAAGTCTATGGTATTCAAGCTAAATAAAAACACAGTTAAACTGCCTTTTCGCACGAATAAACGCTCTAAATCCCAAAATAAAAACAGTTAACAACAAAAACTTTACCAAAATATACTGTCAAGTCCCTCCATAACTCCGAATAACTACCCCCATTTCAATTTCAAGTACCACCACATAATATATACAGATGGAGGCGCCATTAACACTAACGGATTGACTTGGCACACATCCAGTTTGTCATGATCCAGTGTTGCCGTGTCGATAGGATCACCTCTCGGAATTACTACTGCAGATATATTGCTAGGAATTTGTGCTAGACATACGCAATTGTGGTAAGTATTAGCTCGTAATTGTTTTAGTGTAGGATATGGGTGTGCAAAGAAATTCAGAATTCTGGTAATGCTGGCTCCAGTGCCAATTAGTTTCAGCATAATAAATGATATTTATTTCTGTAAATTGTTAAAAAAAACATTTCTACATGTCAAAATTAAATGATGTTTTTTAAACTAGACTAGTTCGGTGTTTTCTGACTAAACTGAGCAGAAAAGCCGAAAGAAACTCAGAAGTAACAGTATTTTTTAAAGTCTAGACATAATCTTGCTCAGATCATATGATGTGCATATAGATGGATGTCTGAAATGGTATTTTGAGGAAAGAACCATAGATTGAGTGTACAGACGCCAGCACATCAAGCTACCCCAAACTGTCAAATTTTCTCAATTACCTTTAAACCTTATGCTTTAGCGATAAAGTTGAAAATCTATTAAAGAAATTTGACATATTGTAGTAGCTTGATGTGCTGGCGTCTGTCATGTACAGCACACACAAACACACACAACACACACACACACAACACACACACACACACACAACAAGCCACACACACACGCGCCACATCAAGCTATATATATCCAGACAGTGCACGCATTTGTCAGTAATAGTACAGCTCAACTCAAAACTTAAGGAGCTCAACGATTCGACGAATTCTATCAAAAAAATAAGAGATAAACAATAAATTGTAATAAGTATCAGTTGTTATTATTTTACTGCGAAATCAAGGTATGGAAAAAGATGCGTTACCAAGTCCACCCCAGCGCCCATTAATTTCAGAGGGCCTGGATAAACTGTCATTCTATTAGCAATCTATGGATTATGGAAAAGTAAAAAACATACTAAGCTTTTCGGTATTATAATAATTATGTCAATCCAATATTTACATATTTTACATAACTCGGGACCATGCGGTCCCGGTCCTTTGGAAGGCGTAATACGCGGTACGAGGGGCCGAAGCCAACTCGCAGAGGCCCCTTACAAAATTTTAATGAAATGCGGCACCATTATTATAATTTCAGAGAATGTCCAACTAAGTTACATAATACATAATAATATCACAAAAACATAAAATCATCATTTCATCATTTGATCACCATTGTTCTCAAAACGGTGAAGAAAAACATCGAGAGGAAACCGGCATGTCCTGGAATCAAAATTTCGAAGGCATGTGACATCTACCAAGACGCACTGGGCCAGCGTGGTGGATTACGGCCCACTCCCTCTCACCGAGAGAAGGCCTATGTCCTAGCAGTAGAAACATTATAGGCTGATCATGTTATGTTAACTCTTCACTGACCTAATGTAGGGGCGTGGTTTGGCACTTTTCAAAGTATGTATAGGTTCCAGAACCTACACATACTTTGAAAAGTACAGGTATCCAGATACCTGTTAAATTAATACCTTTCAGAAAAAATCGCCTTTCTGTGTTATTTTCCATCAGGTAAACGTCCATATATGCTCTCTTTTTTACATTCAAATTGCCGCTTCTAATCCGAACGAAGATTGCCGAGCCAGAACTCAAAACCGACAACAAATTCCGTTTTCCAATTTAGAACGCGTATAATTCACATCCACAACGCTGACCAATTCCGAAATCCAAGGGATTGATAAAAAAAAAGGTGGAATTTGTTGAGTAACTTTCGTACAGTTTGATTTAATCCGTGGCACGTTTCCCCTGGCAAATTGGTTCAGGATAACGATGATATACACCGGTTATATTTTGGAAAGCCACTTTCGACATCCTTAGCAAGGTACTGTATTAGGGTACCGCAAGTGTTGTTCAGTACCCGGTGATAAATATTGCACATCGACCTTTTTACACAAAACCATTTTATACAAAGAACAAAAATAATTATCAAAAGAAGCAAATCATAATTGTTTTAACAGCTCCTAATAGATACCGGACTGTTTGTATTTCGTGCGACAGAGATAACGCTCTACGAAGTCGAAATTAGCCGATTGTCTCTTTCCAAAGGTCGAGTTATATACTGGTTGTGCTCGAGACTTCGCTATGAGCGTGCACAAAGCAGACAATTTGTGAATATAAAGACATGAAACGTTAAAATATGGAAGTCTTGCTTCAAACGCGGTTTTGCTCCTTTTTTTGAAGTAGGAAAAAAAATGCATTCAAGATCATGGCGATATTTGGTCACAATGGATGTAGGAAATGATGCAGCTTAATCTTAAAAGTGAGTCATCATCTGCCTAGCCTTTTCCCAACTATGTTGGGGTCGGCTTCCAGTCTAACCGGGTTCAGCTGAATATCAGTATTTTACATGGAGCTACTGCCTATCTGACCTCCACAACTCAGTTACTGGGTAATACGATACCCCTTGGTAAGGCTGGTTGTCAGACTTTCGGGCTTCTGACTACCCGTAACTACGTGATCTTAAAAGTAAGTATGTGTTTTAAGTAAAGGACAAAGAAATATTGCAATTGTGTTTTTCATACCTAGCCAACATAGGTAAATATAAAGTGGTTTACTAAATTCGTTTATAGAATAAAAATTGGTACGGAACCTTTTTCATCGAATTCAATTCTCAAACTGTTCTTAATTTAGAGCGAGTCCGTGATAATTGATGAAAATCATAAACAGAAACAATTGAAGCGCGTATTCTATTTTTGTTCCGAAATATTTTGAATTTTATTCGTAGAGTCAAAGAGTTTAATATCGCACGATGGGGCAACGTATAAATTACAAACATGATTGCTTATTCTAGGGAGCTTTTAACCAGAAATATTTCAGAAGAGAATTAAACTTTTGTATTGCTTTTGTTTACAAATCTTTACGTGCATCTAAGTTTAGAAAATAACAAAAGGCAATTGGGTTAATGATTTATTAGATGGAACTATCTTGGGGTCAGCTTCCAGTCTTACCGTATGTAGCTGAATACCAGTACTTTACATGGAGCGACTGCCTATCTGACCTTCACAACCCAGTTACTGGGAAATACGATACCCCTTGATAAATCTGGTTGTCAGACTATCGGGCTGAAGACCCGTAACGACTGTAAAAATCCAAGAATGACAGCCGGGACCCACGGCGTAACGTGCTTTCCGGGACACGGGGGGTCTCGGTACCTATGTAAAAATGGACCCATCCATGAACCGACCGCGATAGCGTAGGTTTTAAGTTTTTATCTTGTGCGATCGTACCGTGCGGCTGGTAGCCACGAGTACCTCTTCACAATTTTTTATCACTCGATTACATGGAGACACCATGTAAAAAAAACATTATCCTAGATTAATGAAAAACAAAAATGTAATTTCATGGCATTTCTAACAGAATTTCAGCAATATCGTGCACCAAAAATAGATTTTAATATAAGGTTTCCGATACCTTAAATCAAACCTGTTTATTTAATTTCATTAATGTTCGTCAATGTCACTTATTTATAATTACAAGTTTAACATGAACAAAGGGACGATCCAGGTGGGTAGTCGTAAAATTAATTATTTTCGAGTTAAATTATTGATATAATTTAAAATCCCAGTATTTTGTGAGTACAAGATCAATTTCAGGACCATAAAGTGGATCATAACTCTCAAGGTTTTTCCAATGCCTTTCAGTGCTTGGCCAAACTGTCAGCGTGGGGCGGGGAGCGGCGCGGGTGCGGGAATATGCGCGATCTGCCTGTCTGTGTGTTGTCGTGTCCAATGTTTGTCAAAATATAATATGGATGAAGAAGACTTAGTTTTACCAGAAAAAGCTCGAACTAGTTGGAGAACCCCAGTCACCGCACGTGCCGCCCGCGCGGGCCACCCGCGCTTTCACTGCCGCTGAGTGTCCACTATGGACGCTCAAATGAAGTTCTCATGTTTGAGTACGCAGCGCCGTGCCCGCCTCGCGCCCGCGTTCGCAGTCTGGCCAAGCACTTAAACACATTTTGATAGCCCAAGGCCCGGTTCACCAGCGGGATTGTCCGAAAGGATTACCGCTGGCTCGGAACATAAAGGGCTAAGGAAGGAACACGGGTGGGTTTTAGTCAGTAAGAGTCTGACACTCCCTTCCGCTCCACCCAGAGCGGGAGGGGTCATTTGATGATTTTCTCATCCTGGAAAAAAAAGAAAAAGGCCCGGTTCACGGTCGCGAGCGATACGACTTGCGACGCGACTTGCTTGACGCCAGTTGCGTCAAGCGATACGAGCATGCGTCTCGCGGTGACTCGTCGCATGCTCTAAACTACTACTTTCATTTATTTTCTCCGCAGTCATTGTCGCAAGACGCGTGTCGCTTGAACGTTTAGCTCGTGGTCATGGGATTACAAAATATGATCGTTTACAAAAATAGCTTCTGATTTTTTAAATTGTGAAGTTGTCTAGATAGGTGGCTTTAGCGATATCAACAACCAGCCCTATTTTTGCAATTATATTTTAATAATTATGTATGTGTTATAGGAAAAGATATAAAAATATGATCTGAATCAAATTTAATACGATTTATTATTTTAGTTTTGTTATTTTGTTCACCGTGTATGATATTGTTAAAATAAAGGGCAATCATTAAATTAATGCGCAAGAGATACATTGGCAACTGGCGGAGATTCTATTTTTGAGAATCTATTCTTGACCAAAAGCATTTCCCACAGAAAAAATGCTGAAGAGTATCGCTCCGGGCAAAACTCTCTTCTGGAATCAACCCAAAAATAAGCTATCCAGTTACTGTAACTGTTTTAATTGGTTGACTGAATTTACCAGCAGCTAATCGGGTCACTTGGCTTGAGTTAACAAATCGGTAATTTTGTTCCAGAAACAGTTTAAAAATCTAGGTTTATGAATTCAATAACGAGACAACTGTTCATCAAACCGGTCTTCCAAAACACCGTATAACACACCATATTCAATGTTACACTAAATTATAGAACATTCCGAACTTCCACATTAAGTCTTAAAGTATTTTAGCGCAGCTTGCAGAACACCTGGGCTCACACTAATATCAGAATCTGAATAAGATGTATGCACCGCTGCGGTAGTGTTGTTTGTGTCCGGAGTAGGGTGCTTTGTCAATGAGAAAAGGGAGGTAAGGAATGCAGTTAGATACCAGTCTTTTACATGGAGCGATTGCATATCTGACCTCCATAACCGAGTTACTGTGTAATACGACACCCCTTGCTAAGACTGGTTGTCAGACTTTCGGGCTACTGAAGACCCGTACCGACTATTAAAAATCCACGGTACGGAAATCAGGTTAAGCTACGTTTGCCGCGGTTGGTCCGTAGATGGGTGGCCCATCTTTTCTTTACACACCGAGCCTCCTTTGTGCCTCGGAAAGCACTCATGGATCTTTGACAGTCGTAACGGGTAGTGAGAAGTCCGAAAGTCTGACAACCAGTCTTACCAAGGGGTATCGTACCTATTACCCAGTAACTGGTTTGAGGAGGTCAGATAGGCTGTCGCTCCATGTAAAAAACTGGTTTCCATCTGCATCTGGTTAGACTGAAAGCCCCAAAATACCCCAAAATAGTTGGGAAAAGTCTAGGCAGATGATTATGAACGATTTAAATTATTGTCGGTAGCTATATCTACATTAATCTGAGTGTGAAAGATACTAATAAATTCCATTTCAAGCAAATTATACCTCTTTCAAATCCGGAAAAGGACCAATGTTACTTTATCAATTCATAAGTGCAGACGCCAGCACATCAAGCTCTCCGAAACTGTCAAATTGTCGCAATCAATTTTGAACCTTATGCTTTAACGATAAAGTTGAATCACAGGCTGATTTTCAAGCTAGTTTGAATTAATATACTTCAATTTTGATTTTATCATTATTCATGATTGTTTTATAATTCTACTTATATTATAAATGTGAAAGTTTGTGAAGATGTTCGGATGTTTGTTACTCAATCACGCGTAAACCGTTGAACAGATTTGGATCAAAATTGGCACATAGATAGACCCTTTCCTGGATTAACACTTATGATACTTTTCATCCCGATATTCCTGCGGGATCGAAACTTACGCGGATGAAACCGCGGGACGCTGCTAGTTAGTGAATAATTTGTAATCTTGTGTAAATTCTGAATTCTATGTGGGTGTATTCCTGAAATAAAAATGATTCGATTTTGATTTGATTATACTGTTATTTATATTTCAATCAAAATTAAATTCTAATTGCTTGTTTGTAAAATACATTAATATAATAAGAAGCAGCCTGTTAATAAAACCCATGCGACTTGAGACGTTCAAGGCTCCTTCAAACAGGCGCGACACGACACGCGACACAAAGGCACCGCAAGTCGCGCAACGAGCGGTGCCTTTGTGTCGCGCGCGATTATGTCGCGTGTCGCGCCTGTTTGCAGGAGCCTTCACACACCCCTTCTTAGAATTTAATATCAAAATACCATTTAATTTATAGTCTCTTTGACAGTGAAATTGGACGTTTAGAATATTCCCCTATAATAGCGACACTTGCAAAATATTATATTTGTAGGTGTGACACAGACTCCCGAGGCAAGCGGGCTGCAAACGACGTGCAACAAATATTGTTACTACAAATGTATTGTTTAAGGAGAAGCGCTGTTGCGCTAGCGAAAATATTTTGACTTTCATCTCGAAGAAAGAAGGCAAGTGGAAAATAAAGGATTGTAAATTGAATGGTTTTATTTTTCATAGAAAGTGAGATTGCAATGTGAAGGTGTTACATGGAAATAATAGTTTTTGTATAACGTACTTACGTATGTAAAGTCTATTCAAACTTATGTTTCATATTTATATTATTTCAAGTTAAACAAATGTCAACTTTATTTTAATGGTAATTAAGTTGATTTCAGAGTGACTAGCACTATTGAAACAGTTATAAAAATGTTTGAAGTTGTAGCATAAACTGAACTTTATTGTGTAGGATTTAAAGTTATTTTTCCATAAACTCATATTTGCTTACATTTTTGGCAAATAAATCGCGAATGTAGATTACCACACCTTCTTATCGAGTACACAAATGCAATTATCAACGAATATTGTTTTCATTCAATTGACGGCAATATTTATTTTAACGGTACCGAATTGAATCGCCATAATTATTTTGATTCAGCAATGTTTTATTAAAAGCTGCTTTATTCAATTTGACTTTGGAAAATTTCAATTTCACTGATATTTTCCAACTACATATTTATTTAGTAATTATTTTCATCGTTCTATAATTATTTCATTGACTCGACATTTAAATAATGACAATCAGGGTGCGTGGTTAATTTAAAATATTTTAGAGTTCTATACTATTAAAGAACTCTGAAATATTTTGTAATTAACAAAAAAAAATCAGTCGTCCCATTCATTTGGCCAAGTAGGTAAGTTTTGTATGGGACGACTAATGTTTTTTTCTCGATTACGATGTTCGTCCCTGGAAAAAAGTTGTTCAGTTTTATGGCCTGTGCCACATCACCAACATTGATCACACCTCTTTGAAACACATTGTATTGTCACATTGTCTTGTGCGATCTCTGGCCATGTTGGCCCTCTAAACTTTATCAGATCGTCACACCACCTTAATTGTATAAAGACAAAGACAGAATAAAACATTGGTTCTTTTTTTAAACTACAGCCTTGAAATAAAATATAGTATTTCTTTTAAAACAACCCAACCCCTAGATAATAATAATAATATACTTATTTCCCAAAAATACAGATAGAGTACATTTACATGAAACATTTGGATGCTGCAGAAATCTGTACACAATAGATTAATCTCTGTCTCTTAAACTAGAGTATCCTGTATCTTAAGAGACAGTAAAAGAAAGTAAACTATCCCAAAAAAAAAATAAGAAAAAACGTTACAAACTTTCTTTAAAGTACAACACGGGGAGCCCTAAATAAATGAATAACATAAAATAGCTCACCCTTAACAAGACACATTATTTTAAGGGCAAAGAATGGCCTGCGTTAGTTTCGCTCGATTATCATCACGCCAGCGACGAATGAGGGGCGCCAGATGTGCTACACATTAACACTGATATTGGCTCCAGCTTAAGCAGTAGTGTTAAGAGATTTGTAACTTAACGACAATATTTTGTGAACGTAATTAGAGAAAGTAAGGGGACGTTGATAAATGTGAGAATGAGACGGGAATATTAATTTGTTTATTAAGAAGTTTTGTATGTTAAGACCCTAAATCCTTTATATAAATCCTATTGCAAGTAATTAACTCTACAAATGTCATGACATATGGTGCCGAAACGTGGATACTGACTGTCGGCCTGAACCACAAATTCAAGGTTGCTCAGTGCGCTATGGAGCGAGCTATGCTCGGAGTCTCTTTGGAGGATAAAATCAGGAATTATATGATCCGGAAAAGAACCAGAGTTATCGCTATAGTTTGCAGAGTAAGCAAACTGAAGTGGCAGTGGGCTGGCCATATTTGTCAAAGCCATGCCATGTTTGTTTGTTGTTTGTGTGCATGTTCAAATCACGTCGGGGTCAACAGTATAGAGGTATGAGGAACAGGGTGTAAAGTTCACTCATACTCTATAGAAAAGGGAGGATCCTCCGACCAGACGGGTGTTGTGTCTGGCGGGCAACTGCCCAATGATTTATGTCGGGCCGCAGAGTTTACCGCGCAACTAGCATAGATACAATCTATGCTAGTTGCGCGGTAAACTCTGCTTGCGCGATGCAGGATTTTGCGTGACGTCAGTATGACGCGTTGTTTGCATGTGGCGTTGTAGATACCGCTACAGAAGGACCGATGGCCGATAGAGCACACGAGAACTTTTCTGGTTGACTTTTTACACCTTGTGTCCGAAAAACCCAATTATCTTACGGAACCCTATTTTTCTCCAAAATAAAATTTAGCCTATGTTACTCGTGGATAATGTAGCTTTTGAATGGTGAAAGAATTTTTAAAAACGGTCTAGCAGTTTTTGAGGGGTAAGTAATAGATGATATAACAACAAAATCTCAAATATTAACAACATATAACAACGGAACCTATAGTTTTATTTAATATAGCGATTAGTTAATATAATGAACGATTGATATAATTTTAAAATATGTAACTAATTTTTATAAGCATAACATACATCAAATATAACATCGTTTAACATAACATACATAAAATATAAAATCGTTTGACATACCACTCAAAAGATATAAAACTTATTTGGTCTAATATGATGAAAACGCCTACTTAAAACACAAAGCAAAATTGCATAAACACGGGTTAGTTTATTTAGTATTATTTTTTTGTTGTAGCCTGTGGGTAGCTCAACAAAAGTTATTGTTAGTTGTCACTCAGTGTGCCTAATCTTGCTCAGTTAAATAATAATCATTAAAGTATTTCTTTAAAAATGAATTCATACAAGTTCATTCATAAAACTATGAGTCTCTAATCAATTAATATATACCTTGGTAAAGGTATTTTTGTATTCTCATACGCTCGCTCTTGCATTATATGTCGACGGAGCCCCGCTTCGCGGGGCTCCTATTTCTACGTTAAGGGTTTAAAGTAACCTAACAAAACCGAACCTCGGGGTGCCCTTCGCTCGCTCTTGCATCCTATGTCGCCTTAGCCTTCTAACCTAACCTATCTGAATCGGGGTGTTAACCATAATGATGTTTTTTATATATATTTAACGTTAGACTAAATGATTTTCGATTACATAAACGTTATATCAAACAAAATTATACTAATTAAGTTTTAGAATAAATAAATGTTATATGTAAAGAAATTATATCAACAGTTGGTATATCTCACGTTGATTATATCTTATGAACGATATTAAAATGAAATTAGACCAAATGAGTTTATACGTTATGAGACGCACCCGTGTGTGAGTTGGTATATGTTTTTTTTAAGGAGATGGTTTTATAGATTCTTTTTTCCGAACTCCACGCGGGTGAAACCGCGGGGGAAGATTAGTAATATCTATAGTCATAGCCAGTTGGCAAGTTAAGAGTATGTAATAATAACAAATCAAGTTGCGGCACAAATTAGCTCCTCTAGCCTCATTAGACACTACTTGGTTAATAGACCCAAATTACTTACCAAACTGTGCTTTAACTTAGTGGGGCGCTTAAAATGGCGCTGGCTAATTTATACCTAAATAATATTATAATTATTATCTATATTATGTCTATATGCTAATAATATAAATATAGTATTAGTATAGATGTAGATTTAGATGTGTCCACACCTGACGAATGCGCCGCTCGCGATTTCATGTTCGTACGCAGACCCGGCGCCGTCCGCGCGTTGCTCGCGCGCAAGCTACGCGCCGTACTCGAGCGGCACAGGAGGTGCGCACATGCCGCCCGCGGTGCTCCTCTGAGGCTCACCTCAAATTCACAACTGAGGCTCATAGTTCAAAAATGAAAGAAACTATGTGCGCACGAGCTGCGCACGCGCTGCACGCCCGCCCCGCTCGAGCCTTGCCGGAGTTGCACTAGAGTGGCGCACCAAACGTAGGCTGTAACCGCATATTCGCGGCGCATTCGCCAGATCTGGACACACCTTTGGACGTTCTATTTTCAATTAAAAAATCGTTCATATTTACATTACGTTTATGTCACGTGTTTATGGCAGGGCCTCTCTCTTGTCATTCAACAACCAGAGGTAATTTATTACTGTGTATATAACCGGTAAATACAACAATATATCCGTCAGCCCCGAACATTGTAAATGTAGATTTACAATGTTCGGGGCTGACGGATATATTGTTTTATTTACCGTTGCTTTACCAACTATACGACTTCTAATCGACTCAAACAATGTGTTAGCAGCTATCATGTTAAGCTCAAATTCAGTTCGTAAATCTTGTGAAACTACCTAACATGGCCGACCAAGTGGGTCAGTACTTGTTTATATAGAAAATATCATGTTTATTGAGTGTTGACACACTGTGGTGTGTAAATAAAGAAATTTTGTTAGGATTTAAGTAATAGAGACCCGTGTGACCCAGTGAAAGGAAAAGAAAAGAAAGAAAATACGTTTATTTGCGGCAAACATGACGCATAAAAAAAACAGAATAACACTTTGGGAGAAAACATGCGTCACATCAACGCAAAACGGCCATCGCTCAGCATAATGCTAGGATCCTATATGAGACAGAGCCCCAGCGTTGATTTTCAGCGACAGCCGGCGTTGACGTGATGACGTCAGACAGTGCAGCATACGATGCAGTGCTTAAAAGCACACCCCGCTTCTCATGCATGAGGTTGTGGTGTCAAATCCGGGCCAGTACCAATAATTTTTCAATTCATATCTACTTTCTGAGTTTGTCTTGGACATTACTGACATCGCTGAAGAAAAAACATTGTGTGGAAACTTGGCCTTATAGTTCACTAGCTGACCCGACAGACGTTGTCCTGTTTTTGGTTCGAAAGATACGTGGCGCCATCTATTATCATAATAACGTTATTGTTGTTTTCCTCGGGAACAGCACTTTTTTTCGGGATGAAAGGTATCTTATGTCCGTTTCTATACACCTGAAACGCATATGCAAAATTACCATCCTGTAATTTTGCATATGCGTTTCAGGTGTATAGAAATCGGTTACAGGAACATTTTAGAAATGTCTTATTTAAAAAAAAGATAACTGGAAATCTCTGTTTCAATAGAAAATTTAAAATCTGTCTAATTTGGCTGTGTCACTATTTTTCGAAAATGTTCTTAAATAACTTTTTAGATCCTTGTATCCTACTTATGCGTATGAAGTTTCATTAAAATCGGTTCATTCATTTCGAAAAACAAGGACTGGAAACTTTGTGTATGAAATGCCGTACAGCGAAAACGCTCTTAAGTAAGCCTAGTGATCAATGCTCGCCCTTGGCTGTATGAGAAGAGAGGCCTTTGCCACTTCTTTGTGGAACTATAATAGGCAGGTATTGTAATTATTATGTTCGATCTGGTTTGCCATTTCCAGGCTTCCAGTCTAACCGGATGCAGCTTAATACCAGTATTTTACATGGAGCAGCTTCCTATTGGACCTCCACAACCTAGTTACTGGGTATTACGATACCCATTGTTAAGACTGCTTGTCAGACTTTTTGGGTATCTGACTATTTATTAATTTATTTATTAGGGACAAAAAACAGTTACATGATACAAAATACAGAAAAATACTAAAATAAGATTAACAAACATGTAACCCACACCATTGTCCACGTTTTAACTAATGGTTAGGAGTGCTAAAGAAATAAAAAGAAAGAGAAAAGTAAAACAATAGTCGCTGCCACAATAATAATGCTTTGTTACTTAGTTTAGCTTAATCTAACTTAAAAAACTCGCTAGACAAAATATATCCAGTTCCATAAAACGCGTGTTATAAGAATCAACAAGGCAACGAAGAGGTGCACGTTCCCCAGCATTAGTCCTGCATGTGTCTATATGGAATAATTGAGGGACGCACACTAGGGTGTCCCGAAAAAATTTTTTTTCGCTTTTCGCTACTCAAGCCCCCTCAAAAGTTGCATTATTAGTTTTAGATTACCGTAAAAATAATAAAAAAACATAAAAAAATATGTTAAGGGTTCTACCGGCATTTTTTTTAATTTTTTTGGATTCAAGGATCTGATTCTGGATCTGAATCAGGATCTGAATCTGAATCTGAATCAGGATCAGAAACAGGATCAGAATCTGGATCAGAATCAGGATCAGAATCAGGATCGGAATCAGGATCAGAATATGGATCTGTATCAGGATCAGAATCAGGATCAGAATCAGGATCCTAGATCTGAATCAGGATCTGAATCAGGATCTGAATCAGGATCAGAATCAGAATCAGAATTAGGATCAGAATCAGGATCTGAATCAGGATCTGAATCAGGATCTAAATCAGGATCAGAAACAGGATCAGAATCTGGATCTGAATCTGGATCTGAATCAAGATCTGAATCTGGATCTGAATCAGGATCTGAATCAGGATCTGAATCAAGATCTGAATCAGGATCTGAATCAGGATCTGAATCAGGATCTGAATCAGGATCTGAATCAGGATCAGAATCAGGATCGGAATCAGGATCTGAATGTGGATCTGGATCTGAATCTGAATCAGAATCAGGTTCAGAATAATCTGAATCAGGATCAGGATCAGAATCCGAATCAGGATCTGAATCAGGATCGGAATCAGGATCAGAATCAGGATCAGTATCAGAATCAGGATCAGAATCTGGATCAGAATCTGGATCTCAATCTGGATCTGAATCTGGATCTCAATCTGGAACTGAATCTGGATCTGAATCTGGATCTGAATCTGAATCTGGATCTGAATCTGGATCTGATTCAAGATCTGTATCAGGATCTGAATCAGGATCTGAATCAGGATCAGAAACAGGATCAGAATCTGGATCTGAATCAGGATCTGAATCAGGATCAGAATCAGGATCAGAATCAGGATCGGAATCAGGATCTGAATCAGGATCTGAATCTGAATCTGAAACAGAATCATGTTCAGAATCAGAATCTGAATCAGGATCAGAATCAGGATTCCGAATCAGGATCTGAATCAGGATCGGAATCAGGATCAGAATCAGGATCAGAATCAGGATCAGAATCTGGGTCAGAATCTGGATCTCAATCTGGATCTCAATCTGGATCTGAATCTGGATCTCAATCTGAATCTGGATCTGAATCGGGATCTGAATCTGGATCTGAATCTGGATCTGAATCTGGATCTGAATCTGGATCTGAATCTGGATCTGAATCTGGATCTGAATCTGGATCTGAATCTGGATCTGAATCAGGATCTGAATCAGGATCTGAATCAGGATCTGAATCAGGATCTGAATCAGGATCTGAATCAGGATCTGAATCAGGATCTGAATCTGGATCAGAATCAGGATCAGAATCAGGATCTGAATCAGTATCAGGATCAGAATCAGGATCTGAATCAAGATCCCTATATTATGTACCCTATAGCTACCATTTACCGGGTATTAATATGTCTTTCATTGACTCGAATGTGCCCTGGCAGCTGATAGTATGTCCTGCTCACTCAAATGTCTCGCTGACGGTGGCGTGTGTGTTAGATCATTTAGCTCCCTTCAAAATGGTTGAGCTAAATGGTGCTGATTTATGCGTCATGTTCGTGAACGGGCGCCGTCAGTTGGGGCTGGTCATCACTTAGCTGCCTCGGCTTATTTTTAATTAATTTATTTTTGGATTGTAGTTTGTTAAGTACTATTTGTTGTACTCTGGACGATTTTAACACTTAAGTTTTTATTAATTTTTTTATATCGTTCTCACATTATATAATTTTAAAATCAAAAGTAATGATGTAACTAATATTTTTGTAAAATATCATTTAAAAAGAGTGTCCATGGAGTTTCTTGCCCGTTCTTCTCCATAGGTACCGTGGTCTACGCTTTGGAATGGGCAACTAGCTTCAAATTTTCTGACTGACCGACTTCTTGACAAATCAAAAGTGCCTGTAAATGGTTTAATTGAAATAAATGCTTTGAGTTTGAGTTTGATCTGAATCAGGATCTGATACAGGATCTGAATCAGGTTCTGAATCAGGATCTGAATCAGGATCAGAAACAGGATCAGAATCTGGATCTGAATCAGGATCTGAATCAGGACCGGTCGATTCTGTAAAAATCTCACCGTGAAAACTTAGGTGATGTGAGTTTGTTTTTGCTAGGAATTGACACTATTGACAGCTCACTCCACGCTCACTTCACCCGAGTTTTCACGGTGAGATGGTTACAGAATCGCACTGCTGAATCAGGATCTGAATCAGGATCTGAATCAGGATCTGAATCAGGATCAGAATCAGGATCGGAATCACGATCTGAATCAGAATCAGGATCTGAATCTGAATCAGAATCTGAACCTGAATCTGAATCTGAATCTGGATCTGAATCTGGATCTGGATAAGAATCTGGATCAGAATCAGAATCTGGATCAGAATCTGGATCAGAATCATCAGGATGTTCTTTAGCATCGTTGTGATTTGAAAGTTTAAGACACGAAAAAGCGACAGTTTTTACACATTGTTTTGTGGTTTTTTTCGAGACATGTAAATTCATAAGATTTAACATGGGAGAAAATGAGATAGGAAGCATTATACAGTGTTTTTGAAGGTTTCACTTCTACCACGTGTGAATTGCACACATGCTGTTTTTTTTTGTCTGTGTAAAATACCAATCAATCCAATCCAAATCCAATGCCAATCTTTGATTATACCTACGTAGTGCAATGAAAAAAAAGAAAAACGCGGACTGACACAGTCAGTGGAAAGATGTGTAAAACTAGTGACGGAGGCTTCTCAAAGCGTCACGGACACTACAGCTCGGGATGGTTTTATTAGGAACAGATTAAAATTTCGCTCAGAAATGCCTAATTTTGGTCACAAAAACCAGTTCCGTTTTTAAAGTTGCCATTGATTATTTTGTCTTTCAACTATTTTAAACCTTGCTTTAACTCATTGTTGTACCCTTAAATTTAATAAAAACCATTTAAATGTTATTTTTGTATGATTTATAGTTTATATTAGGAACCCCTAAAAATAGCAAATTTGAAAAACTTCAAGGACTGGTAGCGGCCTCAAGATGCCGGATATCTAATTAAATTTTATAATAATCGTAATATATGTGTCAAAACGCAACTTTTGATACCTCTTGCGTAGCCGTAGCTTAATTTTTTTTTTCCCCCATACATGAACGGGACACCCTAACGCGCACCCCCCTTCGAATAACACTACCCGTAACAACTATCACAGACTTACGAATGACAGCCGGAACCATCAGCTTAATGTACTTTCCGAAGCAAGGAGGGGTCTCGATTAGTATTGGATGGTTACCCATCCACGGATTGGCCTCGGCAAGCATAGCTTAACCTTCGATCGGCCCATGTGGCTGTTATTATTTAGCCACGAGCCCCTTATTATTACTTACATCGATATGAAAACAAGGAAAAAATATTATGTAATAATAAGTAGGTTCTCAGTTAAAAGTTATTGTAAAGGTGACCGACTGAGAACTATAGTAAGAATTCCTGGTACCTTCTCCATCTAAGCAAAGTTAATGCTTGTTATAAAAGTGAGTCGGCGATTGTTGTTTGTAGAGTTTCTATGAAAGTCTGAGTTCAATTGAAAGCCTTGTACGGTCAGCAATAAAAGTCGATTAACACTTGAACAGTTTTTTTAATCTCATTTATTGAGCAAAATATTTGTTTAAAATTGCAGCAGAAGTACAATGCAATTTTGACCAAATATTTTTCTCAATAACTAAGATTAAAAAAACTAGTGTTAATATTTTGCTCAATAAATGAGATTAAAAAAACTGAAGTGTTAATCGACTTTTGTTGCTGACTGTACTAACTCCGGGAACTTAGAAAATCTAAGAAACTTTAAAGAAACTTACTTTTACTTTCTTTTTAAAAAAAATTCAAAACGGCTGGTTGACACTTCCCGTGACCCAAGGGCTGGTTTTTAACTTGGCGAGAGGCTAAGCATTGCCATACAACGTGGTAATGCCGCCAGTCTCTTGGGTACATTACAAGTCGACAGTAATGCGGATGAATTTTTCTTCGCAATTATTAGTTTCTGTATAGTTTTAGTTAATTTAGGATTTAATTTTGTTATTTATATTTAGTATTAGTAATTAAGTATTAGTTATTAAGAAGTTTTACCCTATAAATATACTTTTAAATTAAAATTGCTGATGTTCATCATACAATTATATTTTTTAATAAACTTTTAAATAAAGACTTTACAGGCTTCTTCTAGGTAAGCTCACTCCGTCGACTTTGTCTCGGTCACCTCTGACTTAGACTCAAGAGCAAATCCATTTCAAATAAAAAAAAAAAACACTGGCACTCCGGTAGTGCCGACAGAAGTGAAAACTTGAACAATTACGAGTGTATTTTGTGAAGTCGTCGTCAGTTATATATCCGTGGTTCAGCGCCATCTCGTCGTTGTTGGATGAACTACGTAGTTAGTACGCGAGGCCCTCGTAGTTCTTCCCGATGTGCATGTAGTTCTTCCCGATGTGCATAGATGGCGCTGTCCTCAACAACGCCTTCTTCGTCTTCGTCTTACGTTTTACATCTGACGTTTTACGTCTTACGAATTTTCGATCAGGGTCACGTGACCTGACGCGAATTTAGAAGTTTTTACCTATTCCAAGAAAAGTACACAGCGCCGCTAAAGAAGTTTTCACTTCAATAATAAAGCGGTTCAACCAGGGGTCGGTGGCTTTAAGAGAAACCAGTAGTCGCCAATCTGCGGAGTAATTATGTAACACACTTGCCATAGTAACCTTTCATTTTGACAGTTTGACAACATTCATTGCGTTATTAACGTTGTTGAGTAGACAAATTTTCCAAACATGTAACGCAGTGGACTAGCAATTTCCTTTAAAATCGTTTGGATTCTGATTAAAAGTGTGTTACGCAATTAGGATGCTGTTCATAATTGACGTACAGACGCCAGCACATCAAGCTACTACAACTATCAAATTTCTTTAATAGATATTCAACTTTATTGCTAAAGCATAAGGTTCGAGGTTGATTGGGAAAATTTGACAGTTGCGTCTGTACCTAAGCTGAAATTGTGAGAATAAACAATGCATAGATAACCCTTCTTTACAATCGGGTAATGGTGATAAAGCATAATAATAATTTAAATTAACCCTTCTTAGCGTCTCGAACTATCTTCGACGTGGATCCACACAACACACAATGGCTTTTAAATTATTTCTGTCATACGGTATTCAACCGGTTAAAAACAAAAAAAAAAATAATAATAATTAAATAATAATAATAAATAATAAAACAATAAACAGTAACAATTAATAACAACAATAACACAACAAACAACAACAATAACAATTAATTAATAACAACATAAAAACAATAATTTTATTTAACAATAATAATTAATTAATTGAATAATTGCAATACACCTCTTTCTGATATATTTCACATAACATTTTCAAGAGATAAACCAACTTCCTAGATCCCACAATCTATTCAGCCAGTAATAATTCCTTGATCTACAATATCTGGGCAGATAGACATAAATTCAAGAGCAGCTTTTACACGCAAACTGCCAAAGTGGGGACCATATTTCTCCGTGTCGCCTTACTGGTAGTTACATGCAATTTGCTTGGCAATGCACTTTCGGAACTGAATTCGTCAGACGCGCAGTTTAGTGAGGTGCTTACCATGCTATTTGCATGGAAATTGTTACGTTTTGTATGTAAAATGAGGTGAGAAACGTCCTTTTATTTGAAAAACATATAATGAACTAACATAATACACTATACAATGAATTATTTATGAAATTGTTAGTGGTTGATTGATATAAGCTTACGAACAGCTAGTAACAAGAAAAGTCTTAAATAGAATTTTATTTAACTTTACGTTAATTTTATCACATAGGTAACACACAATTTATTAACATTCTAAACTATATATAACAAAGGTTACCTTAAAAGGCTCTCTACTTAAACGATCAACATTTTAGGTAAGCGGACTGATCGCAGGTACATGCTGAAACTTCCCTAGAATATAAAGTAATCGAAGCTGAAATTAAATTAACGTGAAATGGAATTTATATTATTGGATTCCCTATAAAGATATTATTAAAAAAAAAATTTGGTGAGAACGGTTCTCATGAATATGCTTCGTTAGTTACCGTTTTATATAAGTCTAGCTTAGCCCGGCGGTTACACCAGCCTGTGTCTCGGTTCTGTTAAAATATCGGGATAAAAGTATTCCATATCCATGGTCTCCCCATGAAAGCATAACTAACATACAAAAAATAAATTCTTGTCTCTTTGTTTTCTGTTTTTGCAATGGAAATTATCGACGTGTCAAAATTAAATGCAAGTCAAGACATTCTCCAATTGGCTCTTGATAATTCAGTTAACCAATCACAACAGTTTGCGGGCCGTTGACAACTTGTTAGCAAGTTTTTGAGAAATTAATGTCAAAGGTTTTTACAGGATTCGATATGTTTTAGAAACCCAAGAGAGTTAATTTAAGTTTATCTAAGCTGATGAACAAAAGGCGATCATCTTTCTACAATTGACAATACACATTCAAGACATCCTCAAATAAAACACACATACATAAAGTCTATTCAAAATGTTTCAAATTGATGTTATTTCAAGTTGATCAAATATCAACTTTATTTTAATGGGAATTAAATTGATTTCAGAGTGACTAGCACTGTTGAAAAAGTAATAAAAATGTTAGAAGTTGTAGCGTGAAATCAACTTTATTTTAATGGGAATTAAATTGATTTCAGAGTGACTAGCACTGTTGAAAAAAATCGGTTGTCTGTAAAGTCGGTTTACTGACGATAGTTGAACGTGACAACGTCATAAGAAAATACTGATGGAATAATTGCATTGCATTTGTTAATATTCGCTTGCACTTCAAGCCGCCATAGAACGCTACAGAGCGAGGCCGCGAGGTAACGCTACATGAGTCATGTTTTTTCGTGAGTGCCACCAGCTTCATCGATTTATTAGACGTTGTCACGTCAAAAGTAATAAAAATGTTTGAAGTTGTAGCGTGAACTGAACTTTATTGTGTAGAAATTAAAGTTATTTTTCCATAAACTCATGTTTGTTTACATTTTTGGCAAATAAATCGCGAATGCAGGTTAGGTAAATAAACTCCATCCCATGAGAGTAGGCAGATACTACCGACCGCCACTTGCTACGGTCTTTACATACTCCAGTAGGCAGATACTACCGACCGCCACTTGCTACGGTCTTTACATACTCCAGTAGGCAGATACTACCGACCGCCACTTGCTACGGTCCTTACATACTTCTTTTAAGTGTAAACTAATTAAATACTTTTTCTTTTTTCTTTCTTTCTAAGTGTTACTGAGTTTTTCCATTAGGAATTTCTTAGTAACAGCCCGGAGTATGGAAGTCGGCGGTGTGATACCCCCGTGCCTCGGAAAGCACTTTAAGCCGTTGGTCCTCTCCGGTCGTGTCGGATTGCCGTCCCATTGGACTATGAGAGTGAGGGAAGAGGGAGTGCACCTGTGTCTGTGCGCACACTTGTACACTATAATCCCCGCGCCGAAGGCTAGTCTCCGTTGAGATTGGCCGCCGAGGCCGAAATACGATCTGGAGGACATTATGTTTTAAGGCTCCTGCAAACAGGCGCGACGCGTGACGCGAATCGCGCGCGACACAAAGGCACCGCTCGTTGAGCGACTTGCGGTGCCTTTGTATCGCGTGTCGTGTCGCGCCTGTTTGAAGGAGCCTTTACATACTCCTTTTGCTTCGTTTACGGTCACGCGCGCACGCGGTTGCTAGTATACACACCTATCTGACCTACTATCCTTTATAAAGAATATCACCCATAAGGTTATGTGTCCTTCAAAACGTCCCTTATGGCGCCAGCCTTTCCCCTTGCCGTGTAAATATCATTTGTTACTCGCATTTCTTTAATCCTCTCATTATAGCCCAAACATCTAATTAAACTTTCTTTTTAAATTGTGACCCTACGTATTCTTTTAGATTAAAATAGAGTAATATTGTAAAATTGTTATCAACAATAAAGGTTAATTCTCATACAGCGCCATTTTAAGTGCCCCAAATTGCTAGCAACCGTTAATGTATGTACATACTATACTAGAATTAGTTAAACTAACCAAGTATAAGTATAAACTAACCAAGTATAAGTGTAAACAAGTATTAATATACCTGTCGTAGGTAATTGGCCAGTTAATGGGTAATACGACACCCATTTAAAAAAAAATTTTTATCCAAGTAACTTAAAGAATTACCTTTCTGTAAAGATTGCCTAATCCTATGGTTGGTACCATAGGATAAGGCAATCTTTACTAGTGAAAAAAAACGACGGGTTGCACTCCGGGAGTGCCGGCAGAAGTGAAAACTTGAATATTAACGTTGTGCATTTTTAATATTTTGGAATGGTTAGAGAATAATTTTGTACGAATTGCTTTCATTATCAGTATAAAAGTACTATTATTTATGTGGTGGAATACAATATTCATTTATTGCGCTATCGTACACAAACATGACAATTTATATTACATTAAAAATATAACACTTCAGAACTATTACAATTATTTTACATTAAAAAGTTTATCTCTTAGGAAAATCAACTTCCATCCATAATTTCAACGACTTTTTCATCATCATCATTACCAGAACCATCATCGCTAATCACATGGTACTGAGAATTGAGAAGAAAGAAAACTGAGAGTTTTATAGGTTTAAAATATATATTAAAGGTCTATCCTTAAGTATTATAAGGAATACAGTTAAACTATAACCAATATCATATTTAAAAGAGCTTATTTCATATTTCTTATTACATTTTAAGGCTGAATGACGATTCCTTTGCTCTATTCGTGCAACGCGACGCGACGATGAATTAAAAGTCAACATGACATAACAATACAATAACAACCGATGACGCGACGCTAACAAAATCACTTGAATTTGTAGTTTTTAAACTTTTGGGTGCTTGATTATTTGTATCAGCGAGTGCTTTTAACATAGGTAGTTCTGTGACTAAGAGGATAAATACAACTACCTAATGAAATGTGAGTATTATGATTTTTTCACTGATAGTATATGGCTATTATTACTATTGTCTCATCCACGAGTATTGTATGATACACGAGATATTAATAAAGTTTAAGTAAATTACATGATTAGCTATTGTTTTACTATAATATGTACGTATAACTTTATTGTTGTAACGTAACATTGTGTGTTTTAGCATGCCAAGAAGTGCTATACTTTCATTACATAATATGAAAACTGTATAGGTACTTGGAAATTATAATTTTCATATTTAATTTTGTAGAGTCCTAAGCAACCCCTAAGACGACCTACTGACCAATTACTGCCTGTAGAACAATCTACTAGAGGCATGCTCCAGACCGAACAGTCCACACCTTCAATACCAGTAAGTTAATTCTAATAAAATATAATAATGTAATGTTATATTTGCAGGGCGAACGGACATACAACCAGGCCCATCTTTGTATAGGGACAATGTGCCAATGGAAAACCAGCCTAATACAGAACAAAAGGTGAAGTTTTAAATAAAAGTCTTACAATAATATGTTTTAACTTTATAATGGATATTTAGATAACTTTTTTTTGTATTACAGTTTGAGGCTAGATCACCACTTGCAGTCTTGCAATGCGTCATCATAGGAGTAATGCCCCAATTGCATCTTCATGTAAGGTTAACTTAATTATAATTTGGTTAATTATTGGTTTAGTGTAAAAAGCACTACATAGTAGTGGTCTCACTTTTGATTCCCGGGTTGGGCCAATTTGTTGGGATTTTCTGTAGGTTTTTTCAAGAGCAGCCCTTATTCAATCAAGATCAAGATATAGACTACATCTAATAGAATCAAGATATAGACTACATCTAATATGTATACTACATTGTAATATCTATTCCTTTAGAGGGAGAGTGATGTGATGTTGATGATACTTACATATTTGTTTTACCTCTGTATAGTAATTTGTTGCATTTTTATGTTCATAGCATCTCGTAGGCATCGAACGGCACACCGCCGTCTGATCCAGCACTCACCACCTTCTCAAAGGCAATCCAAATGGCGAGCCTGACTGAATGTTTTGTCGCCATTAAAGAGAGGTGTTTGGAAAATGAGAGACTTCTTATTGACAACCAGCAGAGGATGTTCGACTTTTAAGGAAATAAGTGAGTCATGGTCAAGGCAGACCCAGGCACTGCAGGATTTATGAGCATCCATCAGTCGAGGAAGTTGAATCTCCGAAACATGGATCTACTACTATGTTTAGATAATTTTAAGTTTATTTAAGATGGATGTTAAGAAGTTTAAGTATAAGAACTGTTTTTTTGTAGTAAATGTCAATGTTTGTTAGCGGGCATGCTCTTTATGCCTGCAGGCTTTTATTTAGGTACTTATTTAATTTTGTTTTGCTTGGGTAGTTTTCATTGTATATACTAAATTATTTAATTAAATGTCCTGTTTCTTGTAATGTTAATTACTTTGCATACCTACTATTGTATAGAATCAAGTTTTTCTAACTGAATATCAAAAGTCATTTTGAATAAATGATTTTTGATTTGATTGATTGGTTTTAATAGTAAATAAAAAAGAAAATAATGCAGTTATCTGTTTAATTTCTCATACCCCTGTATACACTCTTACCCATTTAAAAATATAGTACAAATAGGGACTAAGGTATAAATAGGCACATATTATTATAGGCTATTGATATTATACTAATCATATACACCTTAAACACCACACTTTAAATACACACCTTAAATGTTATGACAATTGTTGATTATAATAATATTTTTATTAATAATTTAAATACCTATTTATTGTATCTAATCAATAATGGTGAGTATATTCTATCTAAACACGTTAACCACATCTGTAAAGGAACGCATAAATTGTAGATACAACATGCTCGCCATAATTGATTAACTAAATCTCGCCTACTTATCAGCCTACTCTCTAAGTCATCATGTGTTGGAGCCTGATGTGTCAGGATTCCAAGTAACCTAGATTCTTCATCTAAGTCACATTGGTCTCATCATCATAGGAGCTGGTAGCCCGGCTCTATTACATATGTCGTTTAAAACACAGGAAGCCATCACAATTTCTCCCACTTTTATAGGATCATAGTACAATACCCTATGTACTAATAAACATCTGAACCGTCCTTTCAGGATTCCAATAGTCCTCTACACTGTTTCTTGCACTGCTGTGCAAATTGTTGTAATGGCTCTGGAGTCTCAGTTTCTGAATTACTAAAGGGAGTCATTAAATAAGGCCTTTGAGGATATCCTGAGTCACCTGAAATCAATGAATGAAGCTAGAATTAAGTGCAATCTTGACTTGTGTTTAAGTTATCATTGTATTGTAAATAATAACTTCGTGGATTGCCCTAGAGGCAGAAGACTGAGATATGTATGTGTCTACATTCTTCCCAATGATTTTTTGGTAACTTCCATTAGCCAAAAATGATAGTGTGCATAATATCTGAAACATCAGGAATTCAATAGGCTTTTGTTGGTGTGTGGTGAGGTATACCCATCATATCTCAAGAAACCTAGATGTAAACAAACCTTTAGCCTCTTGGTTAAACCACTGGAACGAAGTCGCGGACGCATATATGGAGTTAAGTCATCTTCCAATATATTAATTAAATCCTCAGAAAGCCTGTAAATATGGATAAAATCTGTATCACGGAATATTGTTTTAACTTTCGTATTTGTTTCGCCTGTCGAGCTTTCTTCAAATTATCACTTTTCTTAGCTTCTTCTAATAAATGTAGCTTCAATTGTGTAGTAAAAGAATAGAAATATTTAAAAAATTAAGTACAGTTTATTATTTTTGTCAGTCTACGCCCGAATATTTAGAGCTTTTTGATTTGACAGTTAGAATTAGGAGTGGGCGATACAAATCGTATATAGATACAATATCTATATATCGGTACAATATCCAATACCTATATATCGGACAGTACTGTATCTATATTTCAGGTATCCGCGTACCTAGAACGAGACACTATAACGATATCGTATCACATGATCTATGATATTCGGTTCAAACTGATTCCGGTACAGTAGTAGTTATACGGTTGTAGGTACCGTATCCTTGCGATGCGCGCGGGCGGGAGTGATGTAGCTAGAGATGAACGAGCGAGAAAGCGCGTTAAGCTAACGTCTAATACTAATTTTAAACATTATATACAGGAGCATAGAGTTTAATACCGAATACATTATTTTGTAAACACTTGTAAACAGGTAACCATCAATAAACGTCAAAGGATTTTAAATCGTACCTATGGCATTCTCAACAAAAAAAGTGAGCCGTCACGGGACGCCTGGCAGATGTGAAACATTGCGCATGGCGACGCGTCGCCACACAATACACAAGACTGTGACTGTATATATACTTACACCATCATAAAGCGTGGTGACGCGTCGCCACGGCATGCGTCGCCACGCCAGAAATTTGTTTTACGTGCGGCTATAGATGTTTCACATCAAAAATTGTTTTAAAATCACTTTACGTGACCCTTGACCTTGATTGCACTTTGCTGTTTTCGTCAGTCTTCAGTTATTAGCTTCACTCATGACTGATGAATAGATACTTGACCTATTTAAATAATTGATAAAAATATAAATCTAGAAAACCGAAACGGCTGTACTAGTTTCATTTCAGAGTGCCATATTATCAACAATACATTCACTGATTTCGAATATACAGTTACAAATAAAATACAATGATGTTATGAATCGAACAAAACCGAAACCTAAATATCACAGTACCAATTTCGATTCCGAGTTCCACACTGATTCAGCCAATATATAGATATTGAAATATATAGATACGATATCCGATATTCTAAACCGATACATAGATACGATTTGATATAGTGTAAAAGCGATATTACCCATGCCTAGTTAGAATCGAGGCTGTGGGCGAGACGTCTGACGTTTTACGTCTTACGAATTTTCGATCAGGGTCACGTGACCTGACGCGAATTTAGAAGTTTTTACCCATTCCAAAAAAGTACATACACAGCGCCGCTAAAGAAGTTTTCACTTCAAAAAAGTTTTGAAAGTAAGCCAGCAACTCTTTCGCAATTCGAAATACAAAACAATAGTTTTTAAAGTAAGCCAGCACCTCTTTCGTAATTCGAAAGTGCTTGTGTGTGTGTTCCTGCTCGAAAGTTCGTATAACTGAAACTCGTGCTTCGACATAGCATTTAACAAGTACAGCAATCGAAAGTCGAAACAAGCGTGTTCGAAAACTCACTGTATCTGCTTTTAATTATAGATATATTATTACTTACAATTTTGTTCTTATAGAGAAGTTCGCGAAAGAAGCTAATTAATAATTAAGACAGATAAGTCTGATTATACATAGGTAAGTAAGAACACGTGTATTGAAAGTATCGTCAAAGCTCCGCAGACAGGTGCGACACGACTCCAGTAGAACAATCTATAAAAATTCAGTGCAATTATTCTATTTGAATCGCGTTGCAGCGTCGCTTCGCGCCTGTCTACGGGAGCCTTTACCTTTTCTTCTGACATGACTTTCCATGTCAGAAGTGTATAAGAGTATCTAATATTACTTGTTGATTGAGCTTATTTTCGTTAAAAACTGCTGAAAATAAACTGGTAATTTCTAATTTCAGGATAAAACGCTAGTCAACTTCCAATTAATAAGTAGATGTATAATGTATGCGATGATGTAATGACTGTGCTTTTTTAAAAGAAATAGACCTTTAAATGGTTTTGCTAACCTACGATTTATTTAAAGAACCTCGATGAATAATTAATTTGAAGGTAAATATCCATCACGAACAACATTCTACACCCTTCAGGACTTAAATGAGACAAACGTCCGAACTGAAGGTACAGTACAAAAGTCGTTACGTACAGACGCCAACGCATCAAGCTACCCGAAACTGTAAAATTTTCCCGATCAACTTTGAACCTAATGCTTTAGCGATAAAGATGAAAATCTATTGAAGAAATTTGACAGATTGTAGTTGCTTGATGTGCTGGCGTTAGTACGTGGTCAGATAAAATATTAGTCATCGAAACAAGAAGAAGAAGACCATAACAGTCAGAGAGTGTAGAAGTGAAAATATTAACAACATAAAACAACTTAGCGATAAAAGTACAAAACAAAAAAATTCATTACCCCATATTATGTACCATATTTAAAACGAAACCCGAGCGATACGTCTCCAGTGACAAGAGCAAAAAAGCAAAGGAACTTGTACAACACGGTATAACCCATTAGTGGTAAAAGGAATTAATAACGGGTTGGCTCTTCACCTCCTTGTATCCCGCCCTTGCTGATTTACTAATCTCTTCACCATTATAGCTACTCTAAACAGAGTGTGTGTGGAGCCCACTAGAACTTATATGAAGCAAAAGACCGAGCTTTAAAAGTCGTTACGTACTGGTCTGAGAAAATCTTAGTCATCGAAACGAGAAGAAGAAGAAGACCGTTATACACCAAGTGGAAATATCGACAACAAAAAAAAACTGGCACTCCGGTAGTGCCGACAGAAGTGAAAACTTGAACAATTACGAGTGTATTTTGTGAATCGTCTTATAAACAAAACACGCGTGTTAAGGTGTGTTCCTTATTTTATAGGGTTTTTTGCAAATCAGGTATGATGACCAAAGTGACTGGTTTATTCTTCTCGTGAAAGGAATTTATTCAGATTTACAAATAAGCACACAGTTATATATCCGTGGTTCAGCGCCATCTCGTCGTTGTTGGATGAACTACGTAGTTAGTACGCGAGGCCCTCGTAGTTCTTCCCGATGTGCATAGATGGCGCTGTCCTCAACAACGCGCGTCTTAAGTTTTACGTCTGACGTTAGTACGCGAGGCCCTCGTAGTTCTTTCCGATGTGCATAGATGGCGCTGTCCTCAACAACGCGCGTCTTACGTTTTACGTCTTACGAATTTTCGATCAGGGTCACGTGACCTGACGCGAATTTAGAAGTTTTTACCCATTCCAAAAAAAGTACACAGCGCCGCTAAAGAAGTTTTCACTTCAAAAAAAACTTAACGCTAGAAATAGAAAAACAAAAATTCATTACTCCATATCGTGTACCATATTTAAAACGAAACCGGAGCGATACGTTACCAGTGACAAAAGCAAAAAAGCAAAGAAACTTGTACGACACGGTATAACCCATTAGTGGTAAAAGGAATTAATAACGGGTTGGCTCTCCACCTCCTTGTATGCTGCTCTTGCTGATTGACTAATCTCTTCAACATTATAGCTACTCTAAACAGAGTGTGTGTGGAGCCCACTAGAACTTATATGAAGCAAAAAAACCGAGCTATAAAAGTCGTTATGTACTGGTCTGAGAAAATCTTAGTCATTGAAACGAGAAGAAGAAGAAGACCATTATACCCCAAGTGGAAAAATCGACAACAAAAAAAAAACTTAGCGCTAGAAATAGAAAAACAAAAATTAATTACTCCATATCGTGTACCATATTTAAAACGAAACCGTAGCGATACGTTACCAGTGACAAAAGCAAAAAAGCAAAACAACTTGTACGGAGGTACACTTAACTAAGGAGTTCGCACGCCAACCGACAATTAGTCTAACTTGTTACTGGTATTAGCTGCAAACTTATTGTTTAACTTGTCTCGTCCTTTGGTGTTGCCTGCGTTTATCTGCACGACTTTTTGATGTTCGAGGGAGAATTTTCATGGTTGAAATGGTTTTGTGTTTTTTGTTAGCATTTATTACTTAGCTAAAGGTACTATGATTAAAAGACAAAAAGTAAAGAAGTAATATCAACAGACGCCATATTTAAATATTTTGTCAAAAATAACAAAACATAAAATAATATTAAGGTGATAATATATTGAAAAGAATGTGGTTTTTCTATTTCGTGTTACTTGTTAAGTATGTGGAATAGGGATTTAACATTTTGGTATATGTTTTGTGACTTTTTGGTCTAGTATCATGTAAAAGGAATACACGATTCAATGAATTTTTCTTGATACAAAAAAATTGCAAAGTTATATCTATTTTTTTTTACTTAAGAGTTATTCAATAGAATCTACTTTAAAACAGAGCATTATCATATCAAAGTTTACTCAAAGTAGTTTTAAATTTAATTCATTTATTTTGTTAAAAAAGGAATAAATTCGTTTATGCACATACGTCGTTTTATTCAGAGCGCACGCACATTATAGTCATCTCTCTTCTTTTGCGTTTCAAAAGTAATTGCATTACTTTCGCTCGCTTAGTAGATCAGTCGCTACGATTTATTTTCGAGGTAGCGCCTTAAATCTTCTCCTAAAAACAAAAAGCCACGACATTTATCCCGAAGAATTTACCTCCATCAAACTAAAAATCTAACACTTTAACCCTGTTATACATAAATTCATTATCTAGTTATTTTCAACCTATAAAATTGGTTGAGAATGAAAAATATTTAAAAGTCGATGGAAGATATTTTTAGCCGAGACCGGAAGGGAAAAACATTGTAATAACATTATAATCCTTAATCCTTATGTTCGGCATGTTTGTGGGTTGATGCGAAAGATAAGGAAAGTTTAATACACTTAAAAGATAATGCTTTTTATATTATGAAAAGCATTCATCTATGTCTGTCTCCGAATCAGGGACCATTTTGGTTACCCATTGAAAGGGTTTTTAATAGGGTTTTGACAAACTGTTGTTTTAAAACCAATTTCATATTTATTACCATCTTTTACGAAAACCCTCATCAATGGATAACCTCTTCCAAACCCCTTTGATTTGTTTACCTGTTTATTCAAAAACCCATTCTTGGTGGTTATACTTTTTAATAGTAAGACGTTTTGAATGGGCTACCCCTTCAACGACTGTAACAGAGTTACCCATTCGAACTACAAATATTGTAATTTTATCTCTCTTGCCTTACTATAAAGTACTAAACTGTATGCATTCGGCGGGTGCACGCGTCAAGTCGCAACACGCAGTCTAGGACCTAGCGACTCCACAGTTCATACACATACGATTATGGTCATTATTACAGTGATTTTAAAGTTAAATGTATTTTTTTTTTTGAATAATCGGGGTTGTTTCATGTGTAATCTTGTCTATTTTACGGAATCATAAATGTCATTCCATCGGCTCACTCATTATTTAGTGCCCGAAGGGAAAGGAGCAGCGTCAAATTAATAAAAAAATGCCACAACCGAAGCGAGATGCCGTACATAGATATTATGAATACGATGCAACTACTCAGAGCAGTCAATGCAATTTATGTGGAAATCGTATAAAGGTAAGGTCATTATTATTATGATGAGATTTTCCCAATCTTCTAATCTAGCAGATACCAGTTTGACGACACTTCTCGAGGTTATTTAATTCAATTGTAACCAGGGCCGGGCCGGACCACCCTCGGCAGCGTCTATGTGCAAAACCTGTGACGCGTCTCTTTTATGAGTGTTTTTGTATTTCGATTTTGTTTTTACATATCGGTTTAAATTATGATCTCCAGTTTAGTATAGGTACCTAGTACTAGTTTTGTATAGGTACCTAGTACTAGTTTTGTATATGTACCTAGTACTAGTTTTGTATAGATACCTAGTACTAGTTGTTGCCCGAGTTGGGGCATGTCGCTAGTTTTGAATAATTGGCACGTCTGTTTCAATGACACATCGATACCGGTGATAACATGATTGTCACCATTTTAATGGCGCAGCCATTTATCCAACTATGTGCTGAGTGTGAGTTGTTTTTACATTAACTTGATCGAGACGTTTATCGCGTTTGGCTCTCTGATTGGTTAAAGAGCTTGGAGCAAGCCAATCCGAGCGCTGAACGTCATAAACGCGTCGATTGCGAATCGAATGCCTAGTATGAGATAGTTTTACGCTAACACGCGTAAAACTAACTCACACTAGGCACTCTGAATATTTAATTTTTTTGTTTTGTTTTAGGGAAAACACACAACTAATTTGAAAAACCACATTTCTATAAAACATCCGGAAGAATATTTAATGGTAACTAATATAAATAAAGAAAATATCAATCAATCAAATACGTCTAAAGATACTTCTAACTCGGAAAAAGTAAAAAATTTGTGTGTAAGACTAGTTACTACTCATGGACGACCATTTGCGATGCTACAAGATGCTGCGTTTCAAGAAATTATTAATATTGCAGTTCCATCCAATTCTAAAACAAAAGGGATAAATTTAAATGTTATTAAAGGAATGATACCTCAAAAGGCATACCAAATAAAAAGGAAAATTTCATTAGAAGTCAAAAATATTATGATAAGTTTAAAATTGGATTCGGCATCTTACGTAGACAGGAATTTTTTGGGTATCAACTTGCAGTATATGAAAAACGGTCGGATTATAATTAGAAATCTAGCTGTATTAGAAGTGTTGGAGAGACAAACCGCGGAATATCTAAAGGAAAAGCTTTTGGAAGTTTTAAATGAGTTTATGATTTTACAAACACAAAATTATTCAATAACCACAGACAACGGTAGTAATTTAAAAAAAATGACAAAGTTGTTGACTGAATTTTGCTACACAACTGCTCAAAATGAAAATAACTCCGATTTCGATAGTGAAGCCAGCGTTGAGTACGAGGAAAATGAGGTAAATGATTATGATGATGAAGATGATGAACAAATAGCTGACAGGTACGAACTCAATGAAAACACGGACCTAAACAGTTTCATCAACAGTGGGAACAATGACTCATTCAAGCCACGTGCAATGTTTTGCGCTGCACATACTTTACAACTTGCTGTAAAAGACGCTTTTAATGAAAATTTGGATGCTAAAATTGCCACACAAACTGCACGAAGAGCTGTTAAAATCTTACGCCGACCAAATATAAAAAATATTTTAAGGACCTCGAATTTAAATAAACCGATAATTGACTGTCCAACTAGGTGGACGTCTACCTATCAAATGTTGTCACGTTTGTATTCATTAAGAGATGTTCAAGACTCTGATCTTACGAGTATTTTTTCTGATAGTTTCTGGATGGAAATCCAAAATTTAATTGCTTGCCTTAAACCTGTTTATGAGGCGACAGTAGCATTACAACGCGAACAACTTACGATTGGTGACTTTTTCACAGAATGGCTTAATTGCAAAATAAAGTTGGAAGCTATTAGAACCTCATTTGCAGAGGACTTAGTTAAAGCTATGAAAAGTAGAGAAACTGATTTATTAAATAATGATTTAGTCCTAGAAAATTTATATTTAGATGGTCGCCTCAACGTAATTTTATGTGATCAAGAATGTGAGAAGGCAAAAACATTAATAGCGCAGACTTTCCAGCAGTTACAATCTCTCACACTATCTGAGTCTTCAATCGAAATTTCCGAAATACTAGATGACTCTAGTACCAGGCAACATGGTCAAACAACATTACCATTAGAAAATTATTTAAAAGAAACTGAAGCAAATCGTGGGTTAGCTGGGAGGTCGTCATTGAATACATTTGATGGAATGTTAAGTAAATTAAGATTTGAACCCAGACTACCCTTGAATACCAATATTTTAGCCCACTGGGCGAACAAAGGAGCCTCGATTGATCCCTCTCTAATGAAAGTAGTTAATGTAGTGTTTGCAGCTCCTGCAACGCAGGTATCAGTGGAGCGGTTATTTTCATCAGTAAAATTTATATTAAACCCTCTAAGAAGTAATATGGGTGGAAGTTTGTTACAGGATATAATGTTGATCCGTTCAAATCCAGATTTATTCGAATGAGAGAAATACTTTTAAAACGTGAAAAGTAATATGTTCTGATTTTCTTTTGTTCTCATTAGTTTCAAAAGTAAAAATAAAAAGTAAGTAGGTCTCTAACGTTGGGAAACCACTTAGTATATTAAAGGTGAAGTAGTTAAAAATATGGTTTGCTCTGACTAAACCGATTCATTAGTTCGACCATCGAAATACCGAGATTTTTTGGAGCGTGAAACGAGCAAGAAATATTTTTTTGTGCTTTTTCACCTTTATTATATTTAGCGGTCTCCCAACGTTCAATAAATAGGTCCTTACATATCATTTCACTTTTTAAATGTTTTTTGAGCTAATTGTTTTTTTTTTAAATAGGGCCATAATTCCGTTAATTGTTGATTTCCATTTTTTGTGTAATAATTTTAAATAACGATGTCGTTATTGAATAAATAAAAATCTTAAAAAACATATTATTTATTATTAAAATACACAATTTTTTCCTTATTACTGGTATTGTTGTTCTTTAACACTTTGCATGACCATATGAACTATTTGATAGATACATTTGTCTAATTTGCTTAGATATTTTGCAACTAATAAAGAAAAAGAATAACACTCATGAATAACATCTTCCTTGCTATTGTCTGAGTTATCAGTATTTATAGCCTTATCTTCCATTTCTTTAGAGTCATTTTCAAAAGATAAATCGGGAGTAGACGCATTATCGTCTAATGTCGGTTGCAATCTCGGTATTGACTCACATGAAGGATCGATTGTCCTTAATTCCTCAAAATTTATTGATTCACTTTCGTCTGAGCTTCTGTCGCTGTCTGAAATATATATGTGCTCTAAAAAACAAGAATTATATATTATTATAAAATTAGTAATAAACAATTAAGTGGCATATTGGACTACAGAAATGCGGCCATTTAGATCTTGAAAACTAATTATTGCAGAGACCTGAAATTTTGGTAAATAACAGATTGAATTTTTAAAGAAATTGCTAAGATATAGAAAAAATATCCTGTATTTATATATATTTTAGGAGCTGAAAGACGGCAAATATTGGCGAAAAACTAATTTTTCACCGTGCCAGTGGCGTGATCTTGGGGCAATAGTATTACAGCTCCTAACATAGAAACACAGGATTTTTTTCTATATTTTTTAATTTTTTTTTACAAGTTCAATATGCTATTTACCTACATTTCAGGTTCAACGCTTTATTTTAAAGATCTTTATTCAAACCCTTATATTGTAGAACTTAATAAAACTTAACAAAGTATGTAACTAATTCACGTCGGTATAGATATAAATTATACACTTAAGAGTATATAAGAGAGAGTGAAATAAGTACCTATTTAATAAAAATAAAAATTTTATCTAGAATTTTTATCTCTCTGTCTCTTTATTTATTAAAAAAAGCTATACTCGCGACGATTTATCGTCCGGTCCGTATTAGACATTTTCCCGAGGTTAAAGCTACCTGAAATGTTTACTAGGATATTCAGCCATTACCATAACAACTTTAATCAAAATTCATCACATACTTTTAGCGACAAAATGTTCAAGAATTGGTTATTTAGTATTTATACTGATTACAAGCCAACTAAAAGTTTAAAACACTTTCATACAGACACAGGCTATTTACAGTTTTATTATATATGATATTTAGTTAAAATACACTTACTTACTTACCTTTGTTCATCTTCAATATTCAGGCGTCCTTAATTTAAAACTTAAAAAACAGCACCGTCCTATCAAACCGAGTAAGAAACACTAATGAACAATTCTATATGATTCCAAAATTTCAAGGACAAAATCTATTCCTCCACTTCAACGTAATTTAAAATGATTTGATTTAAAACCCTTTGATTACCCTGACAAACCCTTTCAAAGGGTTATCGCTTCAATTGGAAATCATAGAAGAGCCGGTAACATCTTGTACTAGTTAACTTATTGATAGGGTTACCCTAACGTTAGGGTTATGAACGGGCTAACACTTCAAGAGGTAACATTTTCCGTTGCTGTAGGCGTATATTCTGTAACACTTCCGAAAGAATTAACTTATATTCGGGGTTGTATGGTCCCTGCTCCGAATACAGAAAGTTCTACGTTGCTACGGTTTCGTCGTAGCACTCGTAGCACGGTGCTACGAAAAGCGTAGCAAGTGAACTAAAGCATCTTATTTATTTTTAACAACTTGGCTTTAATGATGTTATCAACTTTAATTATTCTTAACACAACCACCCACCTATAATAACTTATTGTTTATCTAGATCTTACTACACCGACGACGAAAACGAAAGACGTAATTATTTCACGGACATTATTTCAAAACCACAAGAGAATGTAAAAGTAAAAACACTTTTAAGATCATAAATATTATCTTCGGCCCACAGTTTTGTTCTTTTGAATGATAGAATAAAGAATATCTTTATTGTCATCCCATAGGATAGCGTAGCAGTGGATCTCAAAGAATCGAAATATGAAATTCAAGTCAACATCTTTGAGATATTTCTGATAAAATATTTTTCCATTTTCCATATGTTTATCTTGACTGATTGTCAGACGAGAAATGGCTAGGTTTTATTTTTGGAAATCGGATATCTTTTTAGTGAATAATGTTAGTAGAAGTTGTTTTTAGGGTTCCGCACCTCAAAAGGAAAAACCCCTTATAAAATCATTCGTTGTTTGTCTGTCTGTCCGTCAGTCAAGACCCTTTTTCTCAAGAACGCGTAGAGTTATCAAGTTGAAATTAATACCAAATACTCAAGGCTGCGTTCCCTTAAAACAGTGAAAAAATCAAACTTCTAAGTTAACCCAACCGAAAGATACGGGTATTTATGTTCCGATATCAATACCTACAGGGTACTTCCCATTGACCTAGAATCATGATATTTGGCAAGAAGCAAGGTCATGTAGCACAAGTTAAGGAAGACATCCGAAAATCGTAAATTAGTAGTTACATTACAAAACAAAAATTATAAAACTATTTTCATACCTACAAATTTGTACGGAGCCCTCGATGCGCGAGTACGACTCGCAATTGACCTGTTTTTTTTTAATTACTACTTGTACTTGTTCAAGTGGATAATTGAAAACTTATATAAGTCAACACAATTATAATTATATAACATTAGGTACAGACGCCAGCACATCAACCTACCCGAAACTGTCAAATTTTCCCAATCAACTTTGAACCTTATGCTTTAGCGATAAAGTTGAAAATCTATTAAAGAAATTTGACAGATTGTAGTAGCTTGATGTGCTGGCGACTGTACAAGTACAAAAAAAGGGGAAGAACTCATTGGACATTTAAAAATACGTCCGTATCGCTGTCCATGGGACTAGTCCCCAAAATTCTGGCAGCATTGCCACGTTGGATGGCAATGCTGATTCTTTGACCTTAAAATAGGCCAACATACGGTCGTGAGGACTTTAATTACACAATTCCTTTTCCTCATTTTCATGCTACTAAAGAAAACTTACTCTTTCATTTTTATGAACATCTATCTGATATATACGTACGTAATTTTTATGAACGTATATCTGATCATACACGCACGCCGGTTGTAAGTGCAAAGTGGAACGAGGCAAATGGTGTGTGTAGTCGTAGCAGCTGATGACGTTTTGTAGTAGACTTACCGCCACGGGAGTAAGGCATGAGTTTATGTATGTATTTTACCTAAGTAGGTAGGTACCTTTTGTATTATTAGTAGGTACTTAAAGGTTTAATTACCGCCGATTCACAATACCACGATAACCTATATAAAATCGGGAGAGCGATTCTGGGTTCCCGATACAAAAATTGTCAGAATGAAGTTCAGTCGGATCGGAACGGACCGAACCAAATAGAATGAAGTTCGTAGTAGGAAATGACCGAACATTCGGCCGATACGATAAATTTACCACTTCGGAGTAGACCCCCAGAGTTCTAGATTTTCAGTTATATGTAAGGTATATATAAAATTCAAAGTCCTGACTGACTGATATATTAACGCACAACCTAAACCGCTGGCCCTAGAGACATGAATTCGGAGGGTGTGTTCTTTGTGAAGAGTAGGTATCCACTAGAAGAGGGTTTTTAGAAATTCCACCCCTAAGAGGGTGAATGAGGGAGCATGAAATTTCTCGCGGACGAAGTCGCGGGCAGAAACCAGTCCGAAATAAAATATCTACAATTACAACGCTACAAAAAAGTTATTTTTCAAAAACAAAAATACTGGCCTATTTTTTTAACTCAGACGGATTAAAATGTTGTTTACAGAGCACTCTATTAAAGGACATCATCCATTTCGTACCCAAAAATTGTCGTACCAGAAAAAAAAGTACTGTAATTGCCTTAAAAAGACTGTGCGAACGTGCCGCCATTATGCGCGGCAACGGGAAACGCCATAATAACGCCCACCCGCGCTCCCGCGCTAACCCGACAGTGGATGAAGTATCGCGAGTCCGTACGCCATGCTCGCGACCCGCTCTTAATAGTTTTGATTGTTTTATATTTACCTGTTTGAGCCCCTTTTACTGTGTATTTATAAAAAATATTATTTATACATTTACTGTTAAACGTGCGTTCCAATGATTTAAATAGATCCAAAACATACTGTTATGGGAAATAAAATCCTGAGCATTTTTTTACCATTACAACGAAAGTCTACAATTAACCCCCCAGCTGCTATTTGAGATTGAAAATGCTGAAAATCATATTTTTACAAGTGTTGTGAGCGTAACCATCCGGCGACCCCAACATAGTTGGGAAAAGGCTAGGCAGATGATGATTTAAAAAAGACCAACTTTTAATTGAATATAACATCACGAACATGTTTTACCTATTACAACATAGGTCTAGAATTAACCCCCTGGCTGCTATTTGAGTTGAAAGGACCACAAATCATATTATCGCCAACAATATTTTGGACATTCGTTTAAAGACTCAAACAGTTATTAATACGCTGGTTTTCAGTTCTAAGCCTGTTACTCTATGGTATGGCTAGTTTAAATAAGCTCTCGATGTAACATCATTGTCGTCACTCTCAGTCCAGTCTACTAAAATAAGAAATACATCAATAAGAAATGTCCTTTAATTTCTAAAGTATTAAGTATCACAGAATAATACAGACGGCCGAACAGAGCCGATCATCTGTGCAACAAGCGAAAACGCTTGCACACCTAGACGCGGTTCATGTACCTACAGCGAGTGGAAACGCACGTGCTACTGGTATTCGGATGAGATCGCTGCACAAATTTGAATGACGTACAAATATCAGCAAGTCTTTGCAAAGTAATTCTTATTTTATTTTAATAAAGTATAAATTAGAATGATTGTCGTGAGTATGATAAAACTTTCGGCAATCATCCTAATTTATACCTTACCTTACTGAGATAAGAGTTACATTACAATGACTTACAAATTAATAGTTTTGCGTTGATCGTTTATGTCCTGTCTAAGTGTGGATATGCCTGTTTTCGCCCGTTGTACAGAGATGACCTTCTGTGGTATTAACTACTCCGCATTGATGTTTTGTGTTACAATGACCGACCGCTTCGTTATGAAATGGGTAACTGCCATAATATTGTTAAATTAAATTCGTGAAATTATATTAAGTTATAGGTCAGATTATAGATTAAGATACCTTTGTACATAAAACACCAAGGTTCCTAAAGTGTTAACAATACTTTTATGACGTGTTTTTACGGGTATTACTTCGACCAAATTAAAAAAAAAAAACAACTACACCGGTCAGTTAATTAGTGTAGGTGTTTAATAAAAAGTCCTCTGCATATTGTCAAACTATCTCTACCCGCTGGGTTGCCGGAAGGGTACGCTCTAGAAGGATATATACCTAGTGACTTTATTGGTGATGTTGCTCAGAAAAGTCAGGTGCGTAGTACAGAGCTATTGGCGTGCGTGTATGATCAGATGGTATGAACATAAATGAAACAAAAGGAGTATGTAAAAAAAACCTGGCAAGAGCGAGTAGGACTCGCGCACCGAGGGTTCCGTACCATCATATGTTTTTAAATTTTCATCGGCGAGGCCTATATTCATCAGAGAATTTTAACACTGTGCACTGCGGTGTAGAATATTGCAGTTTTATGTCAGCGCCATCTCTTGAGCAGTGGTGGCCAAGTGGTAACGGCAGCGACTTACGAGTTGTAGGTCGTAGGTTCGAACCCAGACAGGCGCTTTACTTTGTGTAAATTATTTCATCACCACTGCTCACAAAACGGTGAAGGAAAACATCGTGAGGAAACCGGCATGTCCTAGAACCAAAAATTCGAAGACATGTGACATCTACCAACCCGCACTGGGCCCGCGTGGTGGATTACGGCCCACTCCCTCTCACTGAGAGGAGGCCTGTGTCCCAGCAGTGGGAACATTATAGGCTGATGATGATGATGATGATGATCTCTTGACCGATAGTGGAACTAATGTAACTTTTGTTGGGATTTCTGAAAAAGTGTGCTATTTAGAGACTTCGTTTTATTTTTCCTGTAATTTTTACATACACTTCTATCACGTAGAATAATTTCAGATTTTTCTCTTTGCAAACTTCGGAGATAAGGGTACGGTATTTTTTTTTACATTTTTTATCAAAAGTCGAAAACAATGCGGCTTAAAAAATGTTTTGAGAATGTGCAAACTGTGCTCTTTCATACTCGTGTGATACATTGATACCCCACATGCCCTAGTAGCCCTACTTCGAACTTTTCAGTCCCTGTTGTAAAAAATATAAGTACATATATTTTTATTTCTTTCTTATTTGCAAAATAGTTGGGTAAACGTCATCTAGAACTATTCCAAATTTCAATATTCATTTCTATAGCATAGTAGTTCTTGAGATATCCAGTTGTGACAGACAGACAGAAAGGCTGAGTCTCACCATATTAAGGGTTCCGTTTTACCATTTTGGTACGGAAGCCTAAAAAAGATCGTAGCAGATGGCGTTCTGTAGGTGTGTTCTGTGTTCTGTATTCTGTCTGCCAACCCTCATGGGAGGAAAGTGTGAGTTTATGTACTTGTTTTGTCAAGCGAAACTTCAATATCCCGTGAATGTCACAGTACTGTAGAGACTGTGTAGCTCTACCTTTAGAAGTAAATGCCGGTGTGTTCCATTCGAACGTTCAAGAAATTGTCAAATATTTTTATTATGGTTTTTTTGGTTTAGTAGTAGAAAAGTGCTAGAACTGACGTGTTGATGTAAAGTCGTGAATATATAATTAATTCAAGTCAAAGTATTTTTTCAATTATAACGCAACTCACGCGTAGCACAATAGCTACGCACCACAGTACTGTGTATATTCACAAGAAGCGACAGCAAACCCGTCAAATGTCCTATGGTCCAACGTACGCATATAATGTACCTACATATATACGGCGGACGTATATTGGGAATTTACCCCCGTTACCTTGATGACTGGCTAATATTTTAATCACAGAGAGAGAGAAGGCAGATGCTTTTGTCCTCTTCTTCATCTTAGTCGTTATACTCTTGATACAATGCTCGTGGTCGTTATGAGGTATCTGCGACGACTCGCTTATACAGAATCACTGTTCCTAACGCTGCTGACGCAAGATGTGATGCTGCAGACATCCTTATATTATAAGTCTCTCAATTTCCTTTAAGAAGCTTTTTATACGGGCATAAACGAAGTATAATTAAATTAACAACCTAGCTGTTGGTAATAAAATAATTAACCTCTCCGATAACGGTTTAATTTTTTTGTGGCCTTTTAATTCACAGAAAAAAACCCTTTAGAACATAATAATCTATATTGAAATTCACAACTGTAAAACTAGTAACAATTGCAAGGCACTTCGTGCACATGCAAGCGAATGCTTTCCATCAATTACAACAATAACTAGAAATTATATAATTGCTTATATTAGCGATACACATAAATTTTTAAATATATGTGTATCGCTAATGTAAGCAATTATATTGTGAATGGGAACACGTGAAGTTTATGGTTTTATCGCGGTTGCTATAATTATGTAATTAGAATTAGAATTTATGCGCTTTAGTCGACTTCTTGAGTTAATTTATTGCATGGTCGAATTGTCGTGGATTACATGAAGTCTTGGTGTTATGATCTGAGCTGTTATCAAAGACAAAGACATTTATTCGTCGGATATGGTAGGTACAAAGTTGGTTGGTATAAATGGTTAAGTCAACACATCCGCCGCTAACAGCGGCATACGAATATTTACAATGTGAACCTAACGTACACGTGGGTAGGTATAAAACCTAACTTGTATACTACTTAAACTCTAATAAACAATAGAAAACACTTATACTATGGACATTTTATCCTCTAATAATAATATACAATATCGGTGAAATGTATGGCCGATTGTGTATTATAAAATACAATCATTATTACGTCATGTGGTTTTTTTAAGCTACGAAACGATTACTTTTTTTACTTAACCAGTAAACTGATCCACTGCTGGGTAAAGTCCTCCCTGACTCCTTCCACCTCTTTTCCCACGCTACCTCTTTCTGGAACGGGAATTACTTACATATAACAAAGTTTATAATTTTTTTTAATGAGAAAAACATTCAAACTGTTTGAAAATGGAAAATAAACCTTTTCGCTCACTTCCAGTATGATAGAAACGGGAAACAAAAATATCCATAGCATACGACCGCCAGGTGCAGTGGTGGCCCAGTGGTAACTGCCGCGACTTGTGATTCGTGGTCGTAGGTTCGAAACCAGACACGCGCTTTACTTTGTGTAAATTATTCATCACCACTGCTCTCAAAACGGTGAAGGAAAAAACCGTGAGGAAACTGGCAAGCCCTAGAATTCGAAGTCATGTGACATCTAACAACCTGCACTATGCCTGCATGGTAGATTACAGCCCACTTCCACCCACTGATAGGTGACCTGTGCTCCAGCGGGGGGAACAGTGTAGGTTTGATTATGCTATACGCTTTGGCATGTATTAGCGCGGTAGGACGATGTGATGCGACGCGGTCGGTCGTAGACCGAAATTTCACGCGGACGAAGTCACGGGCAGAAACTAGTCTATTTATACAGGTTAAGACCGTACCATGTAGGACCTACACAAGATATGCATCAAATCAAGATTCTAATCAATAAACACACAACTGAATAATTAATATTGAAACCCCAACGTATTTACTTTACCTATATGAAGTAAACATGCTATATATACAGTTACAGCATCATTGTTTATTCGCTCGGAACTATGTGGAGTGGGGTCCATTCCGAAACACTATCCGTATGAAGTTTATTAAAATTTTGAGTCAAATACTCAAAAAGAAGGATAGCTTTCTGCAGGACGTCCGTCGTAACACGACTAGCCGCAGACGCAAATAACAGCTCTGTTTAGCACCCTCGACTAAAACCACCCTGCCCCCCCTGCAGCTCCCCCCTGTAGCGGATGTTGGAGAAAAAGCCGAAAGGCTGAAGCTTGAGGACATTGTGGCGGTAGCCCGCGGTGGCTATCAGAAGGCTAATTTATTCCTGTAATTAAAAACATTTAAAATCTATTCGCAATCAATCTCAGGCAACAATCAATGACAAAATTAAAAAATATATAAATTAATGATTTTAGAGGTATTGTTGACAGATTGAGACTGAGATCAGACTGTAAACGATCATAAAATTACGAGAATTGCCGCTCAGATCATGTTTACAGGGCCAACATGGTTAGAGAACGCGCGAAATAGAGAGGTTTGGCAAAAAAAAGATAAGGCCGCAAAGAGATGTCAGCAATTGAAGGGGCCCATTAGGGCCGAAGCCGCTGGGTCAGCGGGATTGTCCGAAAGGGTTACCGCTGGTTCGGAACATAAAGGGCTAAGGAAGGAACACGGGTGGGTTTTAGTCAGTAAGAGTCTGACACTCCCTTCTGCTCCACCCAGAGCGGGAGGGGTCATTTGATGATTTCCCATCCAGAAATAAAAGACCTTTGCCCAGCAGTGGGATACAATGTAGGCTACAATCGAAACTATTCATGCATTTACTAACGAGGGGACCCAAAATTAGGTCAGAAAAGCTCAGCAAACAAGGGATTAGCAACGATTTTAATGAATACACTCACATATTCATTTATTTAATACTTCAAGCACATAAATGTACAGAGGCGGACTTAATGGTATGGGCATTTTCTACCGGTAAAAGACACTACGTACTGTATTTAAAGCCTACATAATGCCGCGCGGATCCTAAACTAATTGGTTAATTCATTTAAACTCTACCCTACTGACTTCTGAATAATTAATGCTTACAATTTTCGTTAATATTAGATGTGGATAAATTGGTACTGTTTGTGTAGTTACTCTTTATGGTTATTTTGTTGTTGGCTAGGTTTTGGGCATTTAAAGCTTCACAAATTACTTCTCATATTTATTCATTTCTTTGTCAACCGGCACTGACTTGCGCGTGGCATGTGAGTTTGCATGGTGGATTACCATGTCTACTACCTCTCCTAGAGGAGGCTTGTGTCCTAGCAGTGGGGACATTATAGGGAGATTATATATATATATGACGGAGAAGGTACGTGTCTCTCGTTATCTTCAGCCATATTATAACTGCTGTGGGCATACTATGCGTAGTGTTGGTTATTGCGCAATAGAAAAACCATTTTCAGTTTAAATCAGATTATAATTTACAAACAAGTCAATCACACTAGCGAATCACACACCGTAGGTACACGACACAAGGATACGGAACGCGAGATAGTTTCTGAGCACATGTTGTCCGTACGATGTCAATGATCAAGAAAGGCTCCACACCGCTGCCCGCTGTCCTCGAGTCGTACAAACTTCACGCTAGACTCTGTCGAGGGGCCTGCGGGCGGAGAGTAATGGATAGCTCACCGTCCGATCAGGACCAGGCCCGTGCCGGACAAGCGTACGTGTTCCACGCGCGCCTCAAAGAGATGTCAGCATTAAAAGCCGGGGCCCGTAAGGGCCGAAGCCTGCCGGGTCAGCGGGATTGTCCGAAAGGGTTACCGCTGGCCCGAAACATAAAGGGCGAAGGAAGGAACACGGGTGGGTTTTAGTCAGTAAGAGTCTGACACTCCCTTCCGCTCCACCCAGATCGGGAGGAGTCATTTGATGATTTCCCATCTTGAAAAAAAAAAAAAAAAAAAAACTCTGTCGAGCGCCACCTGGTGGCGCTGGCGTCCCGAATAGTCAAACGAATAATTGACATATTTCCGACTATTTAAAGCCGTCTAAGTAAATTCAGCTTAATTGCTATCAAAGCAAAGACATTGAAAACCCAAAAAAGTAAAATGATTGTAAAAGTAACCAGTCAATTAATGACTAATACGGCTCACTTTGTCACCAATACCTTACGTTTCTACACTTTACAATAAAATTGAATAATTTGTAATAGTGCCATAATGGTGGTAAATCCAACAGATGCCATATTCCTAAAACAAATGAAATGCACCCAATCACAAATACCAATAGATTTGCAATAGTAAAGACCGCTCTTTTAGCCTAGACCACACTCGAGCTAAGCCCAACACAATGCGTCGCAGATTCTAAACTAATTGGATTATAATTCATTTAAACACTATACCGTTGGCACAAGATAGATAATAGTACAAAAGGCCAACTCGATACAACGAACGAATACAGACACACGCATTCATAGGCCTTATCCTAAAACGACCCGTATACTTACAGTAAGTTTGCGCAATATGAGTGAATCAGTCTTAACACTCAAGCGAACCCTTATTAATTCACGCAATAAAATTGACGGCTTGTAAGATTCAATGTTTTCGCGTGGGCAAGACCTCCGTAATACTTATCCTAAAGAATGCATTTAAAATTCAATATGGTGAAACAAAAATTAAACTCGCTCAAACTTTTGTTCAATCATTGCGCAATCTTCGATATTAACGCCTAAACCGTAGCCAACTTGGTTAGACCCAAGATCTACTGTTCCCTAACGATACCCTGGGCTATCTACCAGTTACATACTTCTTGAAATCTTAAATGAAACAGCATAGTTCAGTACACAATTATGTAGTATTTTTTATTTTATTAAGAGGGAAAATATAACTCGTAACTATTCGTAACTCCGCTAGTCTGTCATTAACTGACTGACGGATTGACAACCACCCGCGCCCCACTCCCGCGTCCCATACGCTTCCATTGTTATCGCCCACCGAAAGCAAAAGAGAGCTAAACGGCATAGAAGAGAGGATAGATAGAACGTGACGGAACGGCAATTGAAAAATGATACAAGATGATGCGTGCAGCAGTTAGTGATAAGGTACGTTGCGCAGTCTGTTCTACGCATTCATATTATTTTCCTTGCCACGATCGACTGAATAGTCGCGATCGACCAGTTGATCGTAATCGACCGGTTGGCCACCCCTGGCCTAAACGGTCAAAAATATTGCGCAATATAATTGATCGTTTAGTGTTCATACACACGAGCAGCACGCGTCAAAGGCAAAGGTAATTGCAGCCATGCACAACGTGCCTCTCGTATATGAGTACGGTGCTCAAATACGTTGTCGATGGCTGCAGTTGCATCTGTCGCCGGCAGCCGTCGATGCATATACGGCTGGCCCCTTGTCTCTGCCGTTGGCAACGTGCTGCTCGTGTATATGAGCACTTGGGCCTGCCGTATAGAAAGCGATGGACGACTTCACGTGAACATGTGACCGACATTTTGTACGGGGAAACCGACGAAACGACGTGTTCGGGTTTGTCGAACAAATTAACGTGACGATTGACGAAAAAAAGAAAAAAAAAAAGGGGGGGGGGGGTTCGGGGTTTCGCCTGTATTCGCTATACGCGAAGCGTGTCTATGTGTGCGCGCGTTTTTGCTATATATATATGTATGGGACTAAATTTTAAAAGTGGAATTTTGCGCGTACTGGCATGCAGCACTAGTATTTACAAAAAATATAAATATTTATAGGTTCTAGAGTAATATTTAGAATAAGTTATAGGTCTGCAGCCGATTTTGTTAAAATCTAATTACAATGAATACGTGAAAATTGGCTCTAAACACCAAAACTCGTCAGTTTTCCGGTTGTAACTGGCCTATCTTTTTTTACTCAAAGCCCTTTAAAATAACATACTTGTAGAATAAAGTGATAATTGTCACTAAAACTATAAACTAGAATAGTTTTCTGACTGTTTAAGACATATTGTAAACATATTTCACATAATAGATAGGCTTACAATCGTTTTGCATTTTGCCACTCGGTTTTGAGATAAAATTCCGGCGAGATGTATTTCCTAGTAAAAACACACATTATCAAAACTTCACACCGTTGCCGCTTAGTAAGTTAGAGAAATGCACCCCGCCCCGCACCCCGCACACCCTTTGAAGGACTAAGTCCCTCGGCCCTTTCGGTAGCATCAATCGACGAGGAGAGTGCCGTTGCCAGCCGATTTGTAAATGATTCTTAAACTTTGATAAATGATTTCTATCGTAAGTTTTTAGATAATTTGTTTTATTTTAATGTAGAACGATGAAATATTTACTTAATTTATTGGTTTATAAGGTTGAGATTTAAAAAATATATTTTAAAGATCCGTTTTTAGCCAAAAACTCCTCGATCATCAGTATTTCACGTCAGTATTCCATTATTCCGACTGGCGGAATACTGACGTCTTACGGAATACTGATGACGGCTGGTGGAATACTGAATTTATCGCTTCATGTAAGAGTTACCAAAGTTTATGAACCACGAAACAAACATCATACACCAGTACCAGACACTGAAGGCACTGAAAGAAAACATGACTGAAAAGGATGCAGTGAATCAGTGATCCATTGTGACTTTAGTGAAAACTATTGTACAAAGTATGATGAATAAATTCAGTCATTCCACTTGGGGGATCACGTACTCAACTGTCTCTTCACACTGTGGTCAACAAAGTGCTACTGTACTGTTTCAGATAATTTGTCACACAATAACAAGTTTTCCGAAAGTCAGTATTCCTGTTTTTTTTCAAATTCCTTTATTTTTGTTATTTCTTATCAAATCGGCTGGCCGGCTTCAAATCCTAATAAAGCAACCCAAAAGAGTTCCCCAAGTTAGGATTTAGCGAAAAAATCGTCCAAAAAGTGCGTGCCGAAAGCATTCCTTAATTATTCCACTCTTGAAATTTAGTCCCGTATACTAACAGCCCCCCGCTGTTTCAGTCGCATACGTATCGAACCCGTGGGAATATCGAGATATTAACTATCCTATGTCCTTCCCCGGGATGCAATCTATCTCTCTGCCAAATTTTATCGAAATCCGTTCAGTGGTTTAGGCGTAAAAAGGTAACCTACAGACAGACAGACAGACAGAGTTACTTTCGAATTTATAATATTAGTATGGATTAGTAATATTAGTATAATAGTATGGATGGACCCTTCTGTACCTATTTAATCTGTGCCTTTGCCTTCTGAATCATAAATGGCACAACACTACCAATTGCAATTACAAACAAAAACTTGTCTAAATTCAAAGTTGGAATGTTAGTACTAACTTCACTAATTGTATTTCTAATGGAATTAACTTTTATTAAATAGTGTTTTGAAAGTTTTGTTAATTATTTTCTGTTAGATTGAAGGGTTGCTGCTTTAAAATTTAATTACGAAGTTTTTGGTATTTTCTGTTAGTGTTATGACTGTGGTTATAGTGCTGCTTCTATTCTTTTCTAATCTTAGCTAGCCAAGCATACTAAAAAATAATAATACTTTTGCACCTATTAATTTAATAAAAAAGTATTGATAATTATATAGGTACCTCAATCACACAAAAAGTTTTCCACAAACACAATAAATTAAGGCCTCCAGCCAGGGCTTACAAACTTAAAAGCTATGTGACTACACGCTAGGGGCACCCCTTTTGGGGTACGGACCTCGGCTTAGGGCGCAGTTGGGGGACGGCAACAAGGGACACGTTGGATCGGATTTTTTTTTTCAACGTCCTCACTCCGACTTTATAAATAATAAAAATTTCATCATCATAATAATTGATCAAACGATTTAAAGAGCCATACATCAAACGCGATTAGCGATTATTGCCAATGATTTTAAGTATGCCACTATTACAGTACCACAGGGAATAGCATTGCGTAATGTCGGTCGAGCCAAAATGTGCACAATGACTCCGATATTAAACTGTTGTGATTCTGCCCGGGATTCATGCATTTTATCGGCACACTATTTTATAGGCACTTATATCTATTTATATGGCTGGATTGAAATATGAAAACAGTCGGTATGGGATCTCTTTGTTGTTGTGTTTGTGTGTGTGTGTAACAGAGGGTGTGTCCATGTATATGGCTTTGGCAAAGGCTTGAGCTCAATGGCGTATTCAAACGATTTATGGTATGTGTAGACAGACCTTAATTTAGGAATATGATATTAAAACTCGACTACCTCGACTGGGTTTGATTTATTCCGGTCTTATCCCCTGAACCGCTACCGCTACCCGAATCGGGGTTCGAACCAAGGACCTCATGCTCAAATGAGGTCCTTGGTTCGAACCCCGATACGGGCAGTGTGTGTGTGTGTGTTGTGTGTGTGTGTGTGTTTTTACATCTGGAATTCCTCAGTAGCAGCCTGAAGTCCTGGAGAGGAGTGGTGGCCCAGTGGTAAAGGCCCCAACTTACGAAGGTCGTGGGTTCGAACCCAGACAGGTGCTTTATTATGTGTAAATAATTTCATCGCCACTGCTCTGAAAACTGTGAAGGGAAATTACGTGAAGAAACCGGCATATCCTAGAACCAAAACATTCGAAGACATGTGACATCTACCAACCCGCACTGGGCCCGCGTGGTAGTTACCCGAAGAGTGGAGGTCTAAGTCCCAGCAGTGGGAACCAGCCTGGAGTCTGGATTCTGTTCCTACAACCCGTAAGAGTTAACCTTGAGATGTCGCTCGGATGACATAAGCGCGAGGTACTGACGCGTTGATGGCAACATAGGCTAAAAATATAAAGTCGAACATAAAACCTCTTTCTTTTTGGAAGTCGGTTAAAAATAATAAATAAATGAGGTTTGTTTACAATTTCTTCCCATTTGGAACTTTTGACGCTGTTGTTTGTGATACAATGATTCTTCATTAGTACAGACACAAACGATACACTTATTTCTGGAATATTCTATTTTTACTTGAAAAACTGTTTTAGTGTAGCGTAATTTATGTATTTTTTTCAGAAATAAACAATAAATTATTTACAGTTCAATTCGTTTTGATCGAGTATTTAAAAATACAGTCACTTTTATGGTAAGTACAAAACACCTTTCACACTAAAATTTAAAAGCTTTTACCACCCCCATAGACTGAATTAATGACACACTCATTACCATAAGCCCTGCATCACTGCGACATAAAATACCCCATGGCGAAACACCGGGGCGATAAATCATGATACCATTTTTATCGTGGAGCTAAAATTTTTAAACACTTATGAATAAAACATTTAATTTTCAATGGTGTTAGATCTCTAGTGGAAAGTTTAAACGATTTACGAAATTGAATGACTTTGTAATATCTTATTGGAGATAATTAGATTTTAGGTTCAAACGTTTTAGCCTGTTACAATGTGATCAACGAAACAATATGGTGGGCTCAAGATGTTTTGAAGAATGTTTTAAGATGGTGATTGGAGTTCTGTTTTCTTTTAAGTACCCTCATTTAGCGAAAAATGATAAATAATATCAACTTTGAAAGGTAGAACGCCCTCAGGCTAGGTGGAACGATGATCTTCGAAGGCTGGGTGATGGTTAGCAGCTGGATGAAGAGTTGTCGAAAAAAAAAGGTTGGACGTTTTGGAATGGGGAGAGGTTTATGTCCTGTTGACTGATGTTAATGATGATGACCTGTGATGATGATTCTGTAGGAACCAGTAATAAATTTGTCAAAGTTATTATAAGACTAAACAAGTGCGCTTCGAGGGCCCCTTAAATATTTATTTTATTCTGTTTTTAGTATTTATTGTTATAGCGGCAACAGAAATACATCATTTGTGAAAATGTCAACTGTCTAGCTATCACGGTTCATGAGATACAGCCTGGTGACAGATAGACAGACAGGCGGACAATGGAGTCTTTGTAATAGGATCCCATTTTTAACCTTTGGGTACGGAATTCTAAAAAGTAAACAATTAAAATATTTAGTTGAAAAAATTTGATTTCCACGCTTTTATCACGTATAAAAAATCATAAAATAACTAATATGACTTTTATTAGTTACGATTAAGTATCTACCTATGCATTTTACCTTTGCCAATATTTTAACTTCATTGTAGAGAAAACGCAAAGTTACAGATAATTTCGGTAGTAGTGACTGTTTCGAATGAAATTTACACAATTTAATTTCTCGATTTTTTACGAGAACTTTGGGTTTATCGCAAATATTAAAGCGTAGCATGTCATAGCTCACTACCAGTTCCTGCTAAATTAAATATGTTCAAAAGTTTCACAAAGGTCCTGAATGCAATGTTCGGTATGTAAAACAATGACTTCTGCGCATTAAACTATGAAATTTTTGTACTAGTTTCTACTTTTAGAATAAAAATAAATAATAAAAACATGCTGACGTAACAAACTCGTAGAGGGGCCCGTGGCTAAATAATAACAGCCGCACAGGTCGATAGATCAGGTTAAGCTACGCTTGCCGCGGTTGGTCTGTGGATGGGTGACCATCTTTACATACCGTGATCCCTCCGTACCTCGAAAAGCATGTTAAGCCGTTAGTCCCGGCTGTCATACGTGGATCTTTGACAGTCGTTACGGGTAGTCAGAAGTCCGAAAGTCTGACAACCAGTCTTATCAAGGGGTATTGTATTACCCAGTAACTGGTGAGATAGGCAGTCGCTCCATGTGAAATGCATCGGTTAGACTGGAAGCCGACCACAACATAGGTAGTTGGGAAAAGGCTAGGCAGATGATGCAGATGATGATGTAACAAACTCGTGTTCTGGTAACTTCCTATAGAACACGTTAGACTAGGGTTGCCAACTTTTTCTGGAAGAATTAGAGTGAACATTATGGCAAAAAAAGCAGGTGATGTAAAAATAGTATTTTAACCTACTATAATAGTGCTTTAGATAATAAAGTAAATCTACAAGAAAAAGAGAACAATACTCTAGTTTAGAGTATGGGTGGCAACCCTACTTAGACTCACATTCAAATTTTTTTTAATGTCGCAGTGCTAAAGTTTTTTTGTTAAATGAGTATAATAGTCACTCTCAAAGTTATTCTAGGAACTGAAATTCACGGTGTTCCTACATAACAAAAGAATCTGTGTTCTCAAAACTTTGTTTTCGAAACTTCCTTAATAATGGTAATGTAATGTTTTCTGTGAAGGAATATGTACAAGACTTGGCCGTTATTTTTTTTATAACATATTTGCTCGTAAAGGGTCTCTTATTTCATCAATTTCAATATCGTAATGTATCTCATTACGTACTTGTGCGGTAATGTAATGTAAATCGCACGGTTTATCAAGATGCTCCGTCAAAACGAACGGTACTTTTTTAAATCTTAGCAAAGAGTTTTTATTTCAGAAAAGTAGTCAACATTTTATGAATAAAATTAACTTTGGGAGATTAAATATAATAAATAAACATTTAATTCTTTAGTTTAATTAATTTTGACAATAAATTACAACCATTAATAATTACTGTAACAAAAACAAAAATATTAATTTACTTTATTAATAATACTGGCTGTTTTGTGCCTATGCCTGAAAAAAAAGCGCGAACGTCGTAATTTTTACTTCTTAACATCGCTTATTTGTTAAGAAGTAAAAATTATTCCGCGCGCTTTTTCTTTTCGCTGTACTTTTTTTTAATTTGAAAATGTCGAAAGTCCGAGTTTTATTTATTTCCTCGTAAATATGTTATAAAACGTCGTATGACATACGTGCGCTTTGATAATTACAGCCTCTGCTTTCTTTTAGCCCTCGCCTACGGCTCGGGCAAGCAATATCGCCTCGGCTGTAATTTTCAACTTACCGCACTTATATCATAATGTACCTACTATTATAATATACTACCACTACATAACTTCCTACGTACAAATAGGCAGCCTCCAAAAAATTTTTGGAACGATGCTCCTTATCGTTTGTTATCCTGACACTTGGCGAATGAGACCTTTTGTTAGGGTTCCATACCTCAAGATTGATAAGATCACTTCGTTGTCGGTCTGTCAAGACCCTTTTTTTCAGGAACGCGTGAAGTTATCAAGCTGAAATTAATATCAAATACTAAAGGCTGCAATCCCTTGAAGCTGTAATAAAATGAAATATCTAAGTTAACGCAATCAAAAGATACGGGCGTTTATGTTCCGTTTATGCCGCATACTTTGACACGCGCAAGGAAATCAAAACGTATAGGGTACTTCTCGTTGACCTAGAATCATGAAATTTTGCAAGAAGCAATGTCATGTAGCACAAGTATAGGAACAAATCCGAAAACCTACAAATTTGTACAAAACCTTCGCCTCGGTGCGCGAGTCAGACTCGCATTTGACCGGTTTTTTTTTTTCTTTTAGTTACTCTCAAACGTTAATTTTTATAATTGTGCCTGTTAATTATTACATAATATACAGGAAAAGGAACGTCGTTCCAACCAAGTGTCCCCCGACACCCCAACTTTTTATAAATCTGTCGTAGCGTTTTAGGCAGTGGACGGAACGCGTAGAAATTTTTCGTCGTTTATAAAAAAAAAAATCTGCTCTTTCATATAAAATTGCAATACCTAAAATGTATAGAATGCTTTTTTTTATTTATTTATATATATAAAATTCAAAATCCTGACTGACTGATATATCAACACAAAGGCTAAACCGCTGGTTCTAGTGACATAAAATGTGGGTGTGTTTCTGAAGAGTTTTTCGATCCACTAAGAATGGGATTTTCGAAATTCCACCCCTAAGAGGGTGAATGGGACAGGGTGAAATTTCACGCGGACGATCTATAAAAAAATTCAACGTAGAAGGGTTAGAATCATGTTCTGAATCCATGGTGACTGATTGTGCGCTGATGTATGTCACTCTGTATACACGACGTTAAACACAACCTCCTTTCAACTTCACCGTAGTCGGCTAAAACATGCACGAGTTGAGATTATGTAAGAAGATCCGTGAGTGGTATGTTTAGCCGAGAACTTTACTATGTTAACTTAGTAAGCCAGGATTTAGATGGCTCCATAACTTTTCTATAAGATAATATAGATATAACCCCTCGGTTACACCTGTATTCAACTTTAAAAAAACCGGCCAAGTACGAGTCAGAATCGCATACGAAGGATTCCGTACCACAAGGCATAAAACGCCGAAAAGAACGTTTCTTTTATACCCCTTTAAATTTTAACTTTATTTTATTTTTATTGTTTGTTGTTATAGAGGCAACAGAACTACATCATCTGTGAAAGCTTCAACTGTCTAGCTATTATGGTTCATGATATATAGCCTGGTGACAGACAGACAGACAAAGTGGAGTCTTAGTAATAGGGTCCCGTTTTTACACTTTTGGGTACGGAACCCTAAAAAGAGGCTGTGACGTCTAAGTTTGTCTGGATGTTTCTTCTCAGAGTAGTTCAAAAAGAAACTCCGAACTCATTTAGTTTTAAAAATATTGAAGGAGCACACCATTTTTATTATTGTGATTTATATTGTATATAATGTGTATCCTTTGTAGGAGATCCCAAATAAATAAAACATAATTTATTTTTGACGTGTAAAAGTGTTTTTCTTGTGTGTTTTCCAATTTCATTTCATTTATTTACTGAGTATATGTTACATTAAGATCTTAATATTAAACAGTTTCACATACACTACCGTCAAACACCATTAACTATTAATTTGTTATGGCAATTGAATATCCACCCATTGAGTTACTGAACTGACTTCAAATAACTTGATTCCTAAGATTCACTGTAGTTGATCCAGCTTGAACCGATCTACGCAAACTTAGTTTGTAACTTAGCCATATTGCTCCATGACGAGTTATTTAACGGAGACTGTAAATCGGAAATCGTTGCTTAAAATGCTTCTGAGACAGAAATACTATTTATGTTCCATTTTGAGACAGGCTTCTTCTTTTTTGGGACTCACGTTATGAAGATTTTGCTCAAATATTATAATTTCCATTCTTTGTTTTCATTTCGACACGAATAACATGGAGTAGCTCATGGCCTTGGTAATAATATGGTCAAACAGCAAGGTCGGCGGGATTGACTGTCCAGAGAACATTGAAAGAGAAGTCAGGGAAAAAAAATTAAGCAACATGACTACCAACTCAAACTGTCATTCTTTGACAGTTGTACATAATACATAGCTAAAACACGGCAAATAGACGTAGGTAGGGAGGCAATTTGTTTAACAATGAATTTCCTTGACGATAAGACCGCTCGTTGCGTCACCCTATGTAACGTTTCTAAATTTATATCAACAATTTCTAAGGTGTGCATAATAAAGAGTATTTTATCTAAGTATCTGTGTCTATCTATCTACGACAGTTGACAATTGTTTTTCATTTGAATTCCGTCACTCATGTTTTGTTAGGTATTTCTTTGTTAAAATCTTCACATTAAAATGTTAGATAAGATTTAAACTAATGTAATTATTTCAATTAATTTGATTAATTTGGTTGGATTATTATTGATTAATTTATTTGATTTTATGATTACTAATTTATTTGATTTTATTATTATTAACTTATTTGATTATATTGTCATTTTTATCACTTTAATTATCTTGTACCTAAATCAATTAAGCAAACTATATAAGTACTGTGCACACCATTAAGGCTCCTTCATACAAGCGCGACACGACACGTGACACAAAGGCACCGCAAGTCGCGCAACGAGCGGTGCCTTTGTGTCGCGCGCGATTATATCGCGTGTCGCACCTGTTTGTAGGAGCCTTTAAGTGATAAATTCACGGTAGTACTTTATAAAATAATACTAAGCTCTCTGTTAATGTTTATGTGAATCAGTCATTGGATGCCATCACACTAATATTATAAAAGCAAAAGTTTGTGTGTATACGTGTGTGTGTTTATATTTTTGTTACTTCTTCACGCTCAAACGGCTGGACCAATTTTGATAAAATTTTGTATGGAGGCAGCTGACACCCTGGATTAACATATAGGCTATTTTCCCACGGGATCGACATTTACGCGGGTGAAACCGCGGGGCGCAGCTAGTAATAAATAAATCGATCTTGACTGTAAATTAAAATATTTGTGGAGACTATTTTGAAACATCAAAGAGATGAAGAAAGACAAGGAGTGAAACTGACTGTCAAATTCTGTGTATAACTATTACCCGGGAGCTTTCAAGTTTCAAATGGATAGGTTACTTCGCTCAACATCGCCACAGTATAAAGACATACAGTACGAGGTCTTCATACAAACGGACGAAACGCGAGCTATACCTACGCGCCTCGACCACGGCATGAGCTCAGCATGCAGACAGTCGCGACTGTGCTGCAGTGACGAACGGACGGTGTGTTGTTTTTTTTAACAATAACCGCGCGATTTTTGCACTAAAAATAAGTTCAAGTACATATTTAATATGACGAGTAGGCTATATTGTGCTGTTTTTGGTTGCATGAATTCGTCAATAACGCATCCAGAGATAACTTTTTTTAGATTACCTGGAAACTCTGAAAGGTAAGACTATAAAATAATTTTACTTACTTGTAGGTAGGTACATAATGTGTGTATTTTTAATGGATAAGTATTTCATTTTATCTCCCGAAAAAAAGATGTCTGGATTAATAAATGAAGTGAATAGAGTAAAGGAAAGTGATAAACACGAGTGAGGTAGGTAGTTATAGGCGGTTCATGAATCATTAAACGGTAGGTACGCTTGTGTTAAAACCTCGGCGCATGTGTGTTTTGTTAGTTTGTATAATTCAAAGTAAAGACGTGGTTTTTATTATTAATAATAGTTGTTTATTGTACTGTGTGTATGAATATGAATAATACTACAAAAAAATTGGTTGTCTGTAAAGTCGATTTACGGACGATAGTTTAACGTGACAACATCATAACAAAACATTAATGAAATGATTGCATACTTTTATGAATAAAATTAATTATTTTTATTGAATAACTGTTACTGTAATAAGAATAACTGTTTCATGAAATCATCATTCTTTGGACTTACATGGTCTTAGAGAGTTGTGTTGATGACTTTAATGATTATAATTCTGTAATAGTACATTACGTATATCGTACGACGTTTTTTAACACATTTGCGAGGAAACAGAAAAAAAAACATTTCACAATACAAGTACAAAGAAAAGAAAATTTGAGAAAAATGGCGCGAGGATTATTTTCTGCCGTGGCTGCGTGAAAATGTTGGCAAAGACACTAGAGCATGCAGCCAAGTTTTTAAATTACCGAATAAACTGTTTTTTTAATTTTAAATAAAATCAATCTGTGAATGCACACTTGCTTTCCCGCCATTTTAACAGCGCGCTAGCGCTGCCTACTGACTGGCGCCGCGCGGCGATTAGTTCGAAATTTGAATAGCAACAGCGCGCTGCTGCTCACTAGCTGGAGTCGTGCGGCGGCGATCAAAACAACACGCATTTTTATTAAACACTTCCTATTCAATTCACAAAGTATTTTATTTGTTTATATAAAATTATTTATGTACACACAGTAAAATACAATAACAAAACTAAATGGAAACACAAAGTAGGCAAATGTAATTAAAATACTGGAGGCGGGCAGCCCTATCGCATGTTTACGTACCGCGCGGCTGTAGGCATTTACATCAAGGTTACGGCCGAGTACGAGTACTGTATTTCTTTATTCTGTGACATCGCTAAGCATCAAAAGTAATTTCAATATTTGCATAATGCGTAATCTGTCAAAAAATCCTCTAAGGGCCTGTGCATACCACTTTTTTTAAACGCGCCGTTGACGCGCGTTTGTAGCGATACAGACACGATCGCACGCGAGTCAGACGCAGCCTGTAGACCTTCTGTAGGATAAAAGCGCGCCGTCGACGCACGTTTCTAAAACGCGCGTCAACGACGCGTTTCAAAAACGTCATCATTATTGACAAGTGTTTGACATTGATCGTCACTGAAATGAGATGCATTTCAAACGTTTTTTTAGTGAGACAGTGATCAAACCCGAGCTATCTAATTTAATAAATATACCTATTTAACTCAAAACAATTTATTGCTAACGTTAAGTAGCAAGTATTTGTAACGGGGGAGCATATCGCTTGTAAAGGCTTTCGCGTCGCCAATGATACGGAAAGTGGGATGGCACGAACTATACAAATCTGAGAAGGGTTCTGTTTACGTTGACGTTTCGTATCTTTTTTTTTGTGAGCATTACTCTTTTTGCAATAGCAACCTTGATATCAGCGCTGCGGTATTTATTTTTAAATATCGCATTTATTTTCAAATATCGCCTCGTGGAGGTTTCTTTTTTCATTATTTTGTTCGTTTTAAATGTTGTTCTTCTATTGTTTATATTTCCTGTGTGTGTCCCAAATGAAATAGTTTTGTTTTTTGTTATTAAGGGGCTTACATGACCTAGCGCGGTCACTGTCGGACTGTATAGAAAAGAAAGAGAAGCGCGATGACACAACGCTCGTAATCATAAAAATCTATAGTTTGGACTAAAAAATTAAACCACTAGTGTTTCAGTATGTTGCTTGAAGAATATTCTGATAAAAAAAAAGAATGATTGTATGTAAATTAGTATGGTTTTTATTGGGAAACGAAAGTTTTTAGAGGTATAGAATAGAATAGAATACTCTTTATTATGTACACCATATAAATTACAGGCATAAATATAGAAAGGTATAGGTATCTTCATGATTTTTTTCTATGGTATCAAATTAGTTGTATTATGTTTTCAACACACTATCTACGAAGCATACATCCTGAAGAATATCATATATTTTTCTGATTTTTTTTACTGTAGTCGATCATATACTTTTATTGTTTGTAAAACTTGCGTCTTTTTGTGTTTAGGTCCTCTAAGCCCCTTAAATTAATTAACCTTTTGCCCGCCACACGTCAAAAAAACGTGCGCTCAGCGTGAAAGTCTGTCATGTAGTCGAACCGTGGCGTGCTGGGCACATTTTGGTTTGTCATCTATACATGACTGTGGCTGCCAAAAGGTTAAGAGTCAACTAGTTCCTCTTAAGGTAAAGATCCACAACTAAAATTAAAATAATTCTTTGCCTACTGCAATTACATATTAGCTACGTTAAAATGGTTGGTGGTCAATGCATCAGTATTGAACTTTTACTCTGCCTGCAAAGTAAAATTAATAATTTTTACGCAGGAGCCGCGAGTACAGTAATTAGTAAGGAGCCATACAATATGTACCGCTTGGTGGTCTCTGGTGTTCTCCAAAAAACAATCTACAGTAATGAAAATGCGTACATCGGCGCGCAACGTTACAATCCCCTTGCGTTGGAATTTGCTGAATTCAGGTCTGCGAATAATCCTTTATGTATACAGATATTGAGATCTATCTGCGACAAAATGAGTACAAAGTATGTAAACATTAATTATATCAAAAATCCAGCGAACTAACAACTAACATCTCAGCAAAATTCAATAAAAACTAGTACTTTCGCAAGATCACTCCCTGCAATTGTATCGTTACCTTTCTCCTTACTCCGACTTTCAACGGAAATTAATTAATCAGCCATCTTTAGAAGTGTCTGTTTGAATATTTTGTATGATATTCATTAATGTTACCCTTCTCACGTTCCGAATGAGTTCGTCAAATGTTAATTAAGGTGCGTGTGTAATATTCAGGGAGATTGTTCAGCCTGTTACAGTGCTATTTACTCTATGAAGGCACTATTTGGGGAAAGCTTCTAAATATTTGATTATATTGTATCGGGTCTTGATTTATTATTGGTTGTCTTGTCATGTTTGCGGCTAACAGTACACGTAGCTTCTAGATTTGGTAGTAAATTGGATTAAGTTACTGTATCGTATAACGTATTATACATCATCATCAGCCTAGTCTTTTCCCAACTATGTTGGGGTCGGCTTCCAGTCTAACCGGTTATAGCTGAGTATCAGTATTTTATATGGAGCGACTGCCTACATGACCTCCACAATTCAGTTACTGTGTAATACGACACCCCTTGGTAAGACTGGTTGTCAGACTTTCGGGCTTCTAACTACCCGTAACGACTGTTAAAGATCCACAAACGACAGCCGGGACCAACCGCTTAACGTGCTTTCCGAGGCACGGAGGGGTCTTGGTATGTAAAGATGGTCACCCATCCATATTCAACCGCGGCAAGCGTAGCTTAACTTGATCGATCGACCTGTGCGGCTTTTAATATTTAGCCACGGGTACATCGTATTATCATCAAAGCTTATAATAACAATAATATGAACACTACAAATACTTCTGGACGCGACTTGTATTTTAACGTCAAATGTGTCTTTTTTGAGCCTACTAGTTGCGCCCCGCGGTTTCACTCGCATAAGTTTTGATCACGTAGGAATATCGGGATAAAAAGTAGCCTATATATTAATCCAGGGTGTCAACTACCTCCACACCAAATTTTATCAAAATTGGTCCAGCCGTTTCTGTGTGAAGAAGTAACAAACATATAAACACACACATATAGGCTGTATACCTAAGCGTTTCTAAACTATTATTAAAGACGTTTTTGAACGAGTGATTGAATGAATGATTGATCGAGTAAAAAGAGAAGATGGCGATTCAGGAAAAATAAGAAAGACGTGTTGAGGCGTAAAAAGCGCATTTTTGTTATAAACTGTTGTTTTGTGCTACCCTGAAGTTTTCCTGGAGACCCCCCACACACTACATATATTTAATGAATTAAGGATATAAATAATTATGAAGACTTTGAAAGTTCTATCAACTTTTATGTACTCTCTTCCAAGCTATGCCTCAAGTGTAGAGGAAGTCTCACAGAGACAGGACTTACTTGTGTTGCATTTATGATTGCTCCAAAGTTACAGCAGTTTTACTTCATAACGCAAAAGTCTGCAACATCGCGCGGCCATCGTTCCAGAACTATCCCGCTAGCTGCAGCTATGTCACTGTAAAAACTATTCGAGAAGACACTACATAACGCATATTGTAGAATATTTAAATAAAATTGTTAAAGAAAGAAAGGATTAAAATACATTTATTTGCACTTAACATGACGCATAAAATAAAAATACAAACGCAAAAAAAAAAACACACACATACACATAAAATTACGCCTGTAATCCCTGAAGGGTTAGCCATAAGTGTACCTAAAGTTTTTAAGTCTCATGTATAGGGGTCTAAAGTATTGCCATCTATCGGGAACGAATCCAGACTCCGGATGCTACTAAGAAATTCCTGATGGAAAAACCCAATAACACCTTACCCGACCCGGGAATCGACCCAAGACCACATTCTCACCAGTAGCGCTTGTAACCACTGGACCAATGTGGCAGTAAAAAAAACAAATCGGTGGAAATATGTTACAAGATTTTTTCGGCATTGCTCCACACAATTACGTTTTAAATTACAGGAAACGCGTTATCCCAAGATTTCGCAAAAAAATAGGGTGCGAAGTAAAAATATCATTCGTCGTCTCGGTCTACTTTAGAAACTCTTAATTTGAATGTCTTCCTGTTTTATACTTTCTTAAGTACTTCGAAGAGTTTCCCTTGTGTTTCGCAACGGTACCCTAAAAATAACGTCTCCTTCGATACTAATACAATTTTCTGCTCGACTGCTCACAGTTAACGAGAGTTTCTTAATTTGACGTGCTCGATATTTTTTTATTGTTAGCTGTTTACCGGTAATTCAACAAGTTCTTGATGTTATTGAGTGCTTTTTATAAAATCTATTATATTGTGTTATATGCTGCAATCATAAATCCTTTTGGCAAGTGCGGTTATTATGACAGTTAACTTTATTTTATTATTTAGAAAGAAAGAATAATATTTTATTTGGGATACGCTCAGAAAATGCAAAAATAAAAAATAACTTTAAAACTTTTAACTATATCTAAGACTGAAACTAACAAATTAGTAAAAAAAACACATAGCCAAGTAACTGGGACCGCTTGGGATGTTGGTCGCATTTTGTCACAGTTCCTACCTAACCTGAGCTGTTGGGCAGATATCCTAGCTAAGTTTGTGCGACCAACTGTGAGAAAACGCTAGAAAGCTGAAAAGATGCCTAATCATTTAAAATAAGTGTGCAAAATTAGAAGCGAAAAAAATTAGAGGTTCATTAATTAAAAAAAGTGTACACCTTTAGAGTGTCAATAAGTTTTTAAACGATCAGTTAAATATTTCCCTTTGTTAAGTTCCTTTTTTCGCGATACGGGCATTCGTGCAATGCAAATATGTGCAACACTTTGGCTTTAGTGTTCGTTTTGAGCCGTGTTTGAACGTCGTGTTGACTTTTAGTGCAAATACGTTCTCTTTATTTGCTCGATGGATAGACACCTTTTTTGGATTCATCATATTTTATGTAGGTACTGCAGTCTATCCCAGGTAGGTTCATTGAGTGCTGTAATGCTTAAATTCTGTTTCATCTGTAGTACATAGTGGTAGAACTATCTATGTTATAATGCTTTGTTGTTCAATCCGTGTAATCCGTGTTTTTAATCCGTGTTTTTTTGTATTATGCTGCTGGATATCGGCCTCTTTTAAGTTAGGCTACAAATCCGTTACCTTACCCCAACATCAAAATTAGTCTGTTCAAGATTGTAAGTCCATCTATCCGGCTAAGCATTTAAATACTTACAAATGCATATTTTTAAAGACACATCGGTGACGATAAGCATCTCATGCTTCATAAAAATAACGTAAATTCATACTTATCCTTCTAAAACGTTCTTACAGGAAATAAAGTAAAAACATTCACCTACTTAAACTCACATGATATCAATAAACATGCAATTTCTGTGTCAGAGAGTGACATCCGACATTGCGTGCAGCGCTTACCTTCCGGATTGGTTTAACAGAATCAATAGCGTGCGTTTGTGGCCGTATCTAAGTGCGTAAATAAAAAAGTTTTGTTCCATTAATTCTTTCGTGGTATATTGACTTGGGCTTTGTTTACCTACGGATTTCTCGGCTAACCTTGAACATAAATAAATTGTATTCATGCTGAAAGGTTCCTTAATGTTTAAAAATGTGCGTATGCTTATTTACAGCAGAGGGCCTAGAGCGAACGCGTGATGTAAACGCAACGTCAATTAGAACGATAGGTTTTAATCGAAAATACTTATTATCCTATAGCATTTTGTTATAATGCTGGTGACAAGCACAATAAATAAAGTTTAATTCAGTACCTGGTACTTGTTGACAGGCCTACACTGTACAGTACCCGACGATAAATATTGCACATTACCATTTTCCACACAAAACCATTTTATACAAAGAATAAAAATAATTATCAAAAGAAACAAATCATAATTGTTTTAACAGCTCCTAATAGATACCGGACTGTTTGTCAAGTATTTCGTGCGACAGAGATAACGCTCTACGAAGCCGAAATTAGCCGATTGTCTCTTTCCAAAGGTCGATGTGCAATTTATATCGCCGGGTACTGTACTCTTATATCTGTTAACATTGTAATTTGAAAACATTATTATTATTAGCCTGTGATGTCCCACTTCAGGGCAAAGGCCTGCCAAAAACTCTTTAAAAAAAATATGTAAAAGAGTCACCGTGGAGTTTCTTGCCAGCTCTTCTCCATAAGAAACGACCAATTGGAACCGTGCACCTAGCTTATGACGTTTCATTAGTGCCCATATAGGTATAAGTGAAATAAAATATTTTGATTTGATTTATTTGAAGTATCACCCATAGATACTAATGAAGTTTACAACTAAGCAATTAATTAAGATGCGCAAAACGAATATTTATGATATAATTTTTTTTCGAATTTACTTATCATAAGGCATTATAATACCAGTCTACTTATGGTTTCGTCATGAGATCGTCACGTGACTTTGTGCGGCCTACGTTCTTACTGCTTTATATAAGACTTTGGTACGATCCCAGTTAGAATATGCCATTCTGATCTGGAACCCTTTCAACGAAAAATACGACACTAGAATATTGAAAGGGTACAGAGAAGAAGTTCTTACGGTCTCGTGCAGCTATTGAAACGGTATGGCGTACTGGATTTGGGATCTAGGCGCCTGTTACTTGATGTCATGACTCTGCACGGCATATGCAGTAACAAATTTGATTGTATTGACCTAACAAACAAATTGTGTTACAAGGTACCCAGAAGTTCAGCGGGATTGTCCGAAAGGGTTACCGCTGGCCCGGAACATAAAGGGCTAAGGAAGGAACACGGGTGGGTTTTAGTCAGTAAGAGTCTGACACTCCCTTCCGCTCCACCCAGAGCCGGAGGGGTCATTTGATGACTTCCCATCCTGAAAAAAAAAAGGTACCCAGAAGTGTTATTCGAAGGGGGGTACGCGTCCCTTAACTAATCCATACAGATATATGCAGGACTAATGCTGGGGATCATGCACCTCTTCGTCGCCTTGTTGATTCTTCATCATTTCAGCCGAACTGTGTCCCAGACGTCGACTGCTGGATATAGGCCTTTTTTTTTTTTTTTTTTGTCGCTGAGAAATGACATTACGCATCTCCGCTCGTCGGGGGACGACACGGAGTATGTGGGACTCCCTGCCAAGGTGGCAGTATACCCACTAAAACTCAGCGGTGTTCCCTCGTCGCCTTGATGGAGGGGTCATGGGAATCCGGCTCAGCCTTTGCGTCCACAACCCCCCCGGCGCATGCCCGCCTAACTGGCGAGCCCCGCATGTCCCCCCGGCTGGGGGGCTACGGGAATGGCCGGGAACACCTGGCCATTCCCGTCCGGCACTGGTGGAAGCCTGTGCAATACAGGCGAGGGTGCCCCCGCACCCGTCGCCTGCTGGCTTCCACCTGGGAGGAGTCGGAGGTGACTGTCATACTGACGTCGTCTTCGACCCCTCCTCCGCCTTCGGAGCGGCGCCGCGAGAGGGTCTTCCTCCCGCGCGCGCTCCGCCGCCTCCTTCTGGGACATGACGTGTTCGCAGAAGGTGGCGACTGCCGCCCAGGACCCCTCGTCCCTCAGCATGGCGTTGACCAGGCCGGGGAGTGAGAGGTCCGTTCCGATCGCCGCGGTGAGACTGCGGCGCGGCTCGGACCACGACGGGCACACCTCAAGAGTGTGCTGCGCCGTGTCCTCCGCCGCGCCACAGCCGTGACACGACGGCGTCTCCTCCCGCCCGATACGGTGCAGGTACGATCCAAAGCAACCGTGCCCGGACAGCACCTGCACCAGACGGAAGGAGAGGAACCCGTGCGACCGCTCGAGCCAGTCTCGCAGGACCGGCCCAATCGCGTCTAGGGTTCGGCGGCCGAAGGCTGCGGCGGCGAGGTCCCGCGTCCAGTGGACGACTATGGCGTCCTTCGCCTCCCGCCGGACGGCCTCCCGCTCTTCGGGGGCGGGGCGTTCTCCTCTCGCCCTCCGCCCCGCCGTCCATTCATACACTCTGGCGAGCACCCACGCCTCGAGTTCCCAAGGCGGGGTGCCGGCCAGAGCGCATGCCGCCGAGAAGGCGACCGTGCGGTAGGCCCTCGCCACCCGCTGGGCTATGGCCCTTTGGGGAGCCCGCAATGCGGCGGCGTTCTCCCTCCTGTGGAGGGAGTCCTCCCAGATAGGGGCCCCGTAAAGGGCCATACTCCTCAAGATGCCGGCGTAGAGCTGCCGGCATCGCGTGCTGGGCCCCCCCAAGTTGGGGAGCAGCCACGAGAGGGCGCCCGCAGTCTTCAGCAGGCGCGTCGGCAGCCCGCTAAAGTGCGGGCCGAAGCGCCACCTGCTGTCGAGTACAAGGCCCAGATATTTCATCTGGGCCTTCACCTCGATTCGGACGCCCTCCACGAAGATGTGGGCGTCTGGTGGTTGGCGCTGCCGAGGCCTGTGGAAGAACACTGCCTCGGTCTTGTGCAGCGCCACCGTCAATCCTAGGCGGCGGATCCTCCCTGCGACTAAGGATCCGCCTGCCGAGGCCAAGTTGGCCGCTTCCCTGAAACTCTCCCCCCGGGCGGTGAGGAGAGTGTCATCGGCGTAGCAGATGACACTCGTGCCTCGGAGGAGAGTTCCCCGCAAGAGCCAGTCGTAGCCAACGTTCCAGAGGAGAGGTCCCACTACCGACCCCTGTGGAACGCCGGACTCGACTGCGTACCGCCGGACTTGGCCAGCCCTGTTCACGAGGACGATCGCCCGATCCTCCAGGTAGCTGGCCAGTAGACGCCGCATGTATAAAGGCACCCCGTGGAATCGGAGTGCCTCTAGGATGGTGCTGTGGGGAACAGAGTTGAAGGCGTTGGCTATGTCGAATGACACCGCCAACAATCCGTCCCCCGCCTCCATCGCCTCCTTCACCTGGCCCTTAAGGCGGGCCAGCGCGTCCACTGTGGAACGCTCAGCCCGAAAACCGAACTGAGCGTCCGACAAGTCCGGCCCCACATTCCGCAGGTGGCTCTTTAGGCGGCCAGCGATTATCCCCTCGAACATTTTGCCGACCTCATCGAGCAGGACGATGGGTCGGTATGCCGAGGGCGGGATATAGGCCTCCCCCAAGCACCTTCTACTTCGACCGGTTCTGTGCTTCTCGCATCCAATGGGTTCCTGCAGCCTTCACAAGGTCGTCAGACCACCTTGTGGGAGGCCTTCTGACGCTACGTCTTCCGGTACGCGGTCGCCACTCCATAACCTTTCGGCCCCATCTTGATCCATGTTGATTCTTATAACACGCATTTTATTGAACTGGATATATTTTGTCTATCTAAGCAATCATTTAAAAAAATAGCTCTGGATTTTTGTCTAGCGAGTATTTTAAGTTAAATTAAGCTAAGCTAAGTAACACAGCAATATTATTGTGGCAGCGACTATTGTTTTGTTTTTCTTTTTCTTTGTTATGTCTTTAGCACTTCTAACCTTTAGTTAAAACGTGGACAACGACACCGTTGGATTAAACTAAGATTTAACAAAGACATGTAACCCACACGGGTTAAATGTCTTTGTTAAATCTTAGTTTAAGTATTTTTCTGTATTTTGTAGTAGTATTTTTTTTGTCCCTAGAATAAATAAACTTTAAAAACAAAAACTTAATGAGCGTTTAGATTTAGCGGCAATATATCCTCAAAGAAGGTAAATTGCTATTTCACTGCGTTGCTTTTTCTCTCTTTCTGTTTACAATAAGAAGCGGTGAAGTCAATTTTGGTGACAATCCCTTGATACCGTGTCACCCACTTAAGTCCACTTTGAATAAATGAATTATGAAGCGTCCTGATCAGTATTTTGCTGTCGTTCACCGAACCAATTAATGGGCAGATCTTTGGTCAGAATTACGGGGGAAAATTCACAACAACAACAACAATATTCAGTTTTATGAAGTGTAACAAAATGGTTAACAATGACATTCAGTATTACAATGATCATCAATGGATATCTCTAGCGTAGGCCTTCAGCTTCGACTAGTAATTCTATCTAGTAATTGGGTTGTGGCGGTCAGATAGGCAGTCGCTCCATGTAAAATACTGGTATTCAGCTGCATCCGGTTAGATTGGAAGCCGAACCCATAAAAAAATTATATTTTGCAAATTCTCCTAGTAAGTTCAAAGATCTTATACTCAAGGAGCTCTTTTGATTTGATTTGGTGTGTAAAATTATAGATTGTATGCATGATAGTTAAGTAAGTTTAGTTTTTAAATTTGTTATGAATTAGTTATAGTCATTAGCCTAGCGTTTAATTATTTGTAAGTATTCCACAGCTAATCTGTGAACATCGTTGTGGGCTACAGTATTGTTATGTTTTGTGTACCTCTTTTTATACTATATCGAGGGTTTACTGCGAAAACCAACTAACTGCAGTCAAGTCAGTTATGAGTTATTGCGTTTTAAAAGTTTATACCCAATTAAAATACTATAATTTTAGTAAATCCTTAATACTGTAGTAGTCACAAGTTAGGATATGTAATAAATATTTTAATTTTGTGTAGTCAAAGTAAATATGTGTGATAAAAAACTGGAAATAAGGAAATTCATGACTAAGGTCGCACACTTAGTCGGTTTTACATGTACATGGCGAAAATGCGCTTGAAGCTAGATTATTGATGTTTTATATGATTTATACTGCAAGTTAGGTAGTTTTGATAAATAACAGCATGATAAGTGAAATTAATAAAGCTAAACGAGGGAACTTATTGTGTAGTTGATCAAAGAAAAAAGTTAGTTGGTTTTACCTGTAAATGTTTATTGAGTTTCAAAAAAGTAAAAAGGGTTACATGCACAATTATTGTAATTGGTTACTTTTAAACACATGATAATCAGTTTTAGTATCCTTATTATTCATCTTCTCCACTTTCACCTTCACCAACTGCTGGTTCAAGTAATTTATCAGCAATCTGATTGTCAGTTTTTAGGTTTTTGAACCAACCGTGAAGCTCTTCTGGTATAATTTGTTTGTTACAAAGATTAATTAGATCTTTTTTTTTGGCTTCACTTATGTTCAGCTGTGCTTCATAGAGGCGGTTTAATTTTTCCGGAAATTGAAGACAAACAGGTGGTAAATCATTTTCAGTAGGCCGCTTCTTATTTCGTGTAGAGTAGGCGTGATTCAGCGCACTTTGGAATTTGGAAGTCGATGAATTTTCTCGAATCTCTATAACATTAAAATTGTCGCTCATGTCGTAGTTGAAAAAAATTTTTCTGTCTTCTCCTTTTACATACTTAATACATTTTATCTTCAGCCATTGAACCTGTTTTCCTTGTTCATCTTTCGTTCTATTTTTCACTATTGTATTGGCAAGGTGCTTCAGGTCAAAAAACTCGTCACATTTAAATTCTTTTACAATGTATGGTTCTCTTTTTATTTTTTTCCCATCAACTTTTACGGTTTGCCTGCGTCTAGCACGCTTGAAAATAGATATCCAATCCATCATTGAAAAAACAGAGGTATTTTTTTTTTAGCAGATTCTATGCTACTATGCATAGAATCTGTTTCCATCTGCGTATGTCCAGACTCTAAAAACTTTTGCTCAATGACGCTAAGATGGTAAATTTTTTGCGCTGCCCAAAGAAGCAAAGCAGCCACATATTGATTGCGGTTTTGACCGCCACAAGTGTCTGAAAATAAACTTATTTCTTTGACATTTTCAGGGACACAGTTAGAAAGATAGTGCAACAGTATACTCCCAATTTCAGAGCTACCCTTCCTTCCATTTACCTCTGACCACGAAAAACAATAGGCATTATTGGGTAAAGCACCTTGTAAATCGTGAGGTTGTATACACACAACTTTCTTGAATAATAGAGCAGGCCTACGTCGCAGGAAGGTATTTGGAGTACTGCTTGCAAGTCAAATGTTACAGAACTAAAATGCTCATCTGTGTTTGATTTTATCCTTCTCTTTTCCTCTATTGCAGATTTATAATTATCAATTAATTATTAATTAATATTTATAATTTATAATATTTTATAATTATCTACGTTCGATGCGACCACGGTGAACACTCTGAGTGAACTGAGCCACTGACGGCAAAACATGTTAGGAGCGCGTATTACTTTTTGCATACGCCATCTGGCAATATTTTTATATCGTATAAACTAGCTAAAGACATACTTTATATCGTGACCTGCAAAAGCGACTAAACTACATAGTTTAGTCGCTTTTGCAGGTCAACGATATGTTAGTATGTATTTGTAATAATTTGGTACATGTAAAATGTCATTATAGTTACTTATTAGGTTTTTGCAGTAAAGTTATAACAGCGAAATCAACAAAGTTCTTCCGCTAAAACCGTTCAAGCTCTTTGAGATTATATTTACTGAATGTTAGTAAGAACATTTTGTTTAACTTAAAGAAAAGAAGAAGAGGTTATTACCGCTTAGTATTTTTTGCATGTTAACATTTATTGAGAAAATATTACTAACGTCGTTTATGTTATTTTAGTAATCGAGTATTGAGCGGTTTGTTGTATTTAACTGTTTTTACCATGAAGTATCTTCTAAACCGTTTAACGTAGCGCTTAGCCGGTTTTACCAGTATATAAAGCTCATCAAGATAAGAATTTTCATGTATTTATCTCATTTTTGCCAAAAATGTTGGTTAGCAGGTTTTCGCAGTAAACCCTCGATATATACTGTAGCTGTTTGATGTTCCATATAAATAAAAAAAAAAAAAAAAAAGGAAAATAAAAGAACAAAAAGGCTAGGCAGATGATGACTTACCTGCTTAACATTCTTAATATGCGTTTTGTAATTTTATTTGACTTATTTTTTTTTAGTTTTACTTACTTAACATCCTAATTATGTGTTTTGTATTTTTTTGTAAGTAATTTAAGGGTATTTTATTTTTATTTACAATGATCACATGGCCGTTGATCCAGTATGTATCAATCCTGCAACGTTTCAAATAATAAGGGTAGCATATAATAAACGCGTTCTATAGCACACATTATTACAATCAATGCAAGAGGACTTTGCCCAGAAAACTATAAAATAAAATTTTAGGTACTACATTGAGTGTATACTTTTTATATTGAAACTTTTCTTTTCCCAGCTATGTTGGGATAGGTTTCCAGTGTTACCTGATGCAGCTAAGTACCAGTATTGTACAGACGCCAGCACATCAAGTTACTACAATCTGTCAAAATTCTTCAATAGATTTTCAACTTTATCGCTAAATTATAAGGTTCAAAGTTGATTGGGAAAATTTGACAGTTTCGGGTAGCTTAATGAGCTGGCGCCTGTACATGAAACGACTGCTTATCGGACCTCCACAACTCAGTTACTGGGTAACATCCAATAACTAAATATACCTACTATGGATACTCCTTGGTAAGACTGGTTCAAACATACAATTTATCAGTGAGTAGTTGCTTTAACACCTACTTTCCGAACCGATACCAAAACAAAGAACATCATATATTTACCTCCAAGAACGAATCACTATCAATATGTGTTGTGCGTTTCCTTGCGTTCGGTCTACCGAACCTCTGAGGGAGGATTTTTGATCCCGTACGTGCGTAAAGATGGTCCCGACAACGCAGCGTCTCTGGTTTTGTTCTGAATTTACACCGGAATTTTGATCGAATCGCTTTAGGGCTGTATGGAAAGGAATTTATTGTTCAGTTTTTCCTAACCTTGTGTTTCTAAAGCTGAATAATAATGATTTTTATGTAGGAAATATGCACAAACTACACCAGTGGTGACCCAGTGGTAACGGCCTCGACTTACGAGTTGTAGGTCGTAGGTTTGAACCCAGACAGGTGCTTTACTTTGTGTAAAACTATTTCATCACCACTGCTCTCAAAACGGTGAAGGAAAACATCGTGAGGAAACCGGTATGTCCTAGAACCAAAAATTTGAAGACATGTGACATCTACCAACCCGCACTGGGCCCGCGCGGTAGATTATAGCCCACTCTCTCTCGAAGGGAGGAAGCCTGAGTCCCAGCAGTGGGAACAATGATTATGTTTTTGGAGTAATAAAAACTGCTGAACAAAATATATATGTGTTGCGAATTAATTAAGTAGGTAACTCTTTTGTGTTCGTGGAAAATATCGAATTTTACAGAAGCGCATTGCACATTTGGTACGACTGTACTTTTATGTTTTATCAGCATTATTTTTTTCAACAACGGGCCAAACTGGTATTAATCAGTTACATATCCGTCTAAACACCGTCATTCTATTATCATTAATTCACCGTTATTCTATTATCATTAATTTATTATTACGTTAAGTTATAAGTCTTCTACTAATTTAAATAAAAAAACTGAACAACGAAATTGCCTACCAAAACAACCTCACATACATTTTCAAATATCTAGCTTCTTAACAAGCGTACTCATCATAACTTTGAGCATATTAAACTCAAGTATATAATAATAAAAACAGAGCGTCTAAAACACGGCTACTGCACAGTATAACTTGAAACATTTTCTATGAACTTTATAAGTAATTCTGCTAAGAACTGCGGGCAACGGTTGTGAAAATAAGCAAGTAATCTATGCTAGTGCTATAAATTTCGCCGCGTTGAGAAATAGGAGATAACTTTTGAAATGGTGCAGGTAAACGTTACTTACATAAGACTTCAACTAGTTTTCGATGGGTTTACGGAAGATGGCGGGTTTTTTATTTTATTATGGGAAAGAGTAGCTTAGGTAGCGTTTGAGTATCGACTTAAACTTTCCGTATATTTGTCGCACTAAGATGGTTGAAGCCGCGATATAGTTATACACCTAGGGAACTATGATCCGAGCACGATCTAGTAATGTAACTATCTTACTAGACTAATCTAGTGAAATAATAATTATAAGCATATAATTTTCTTTGATTTGCACAAGTGGTTACTGTTAAAAAAAACGGTCCCAATGAATAACTTTAAAAAAGACCTACTGAAATAATTAAAAAAGAGTCCTCAAATAAATTTCGCGATATTGTCGTTGGATCATAAGTTCTGATTGAGATACCAAAAGTAGTCCCTAGGGATATAACTATATCACGGCATCAACCATTTTACTGCGAAATAATTTATCAAATCTCAACAGCTGTCATCTTATGACAGTTGTATGAAATGGCTATAACACGGCAAAAATATATAGTTTTTTTTTTTTTTAATTTTCCAGACTATACATAGGTATGATTGATATATTAGGTACTCTAAATTAGGTTTTTATGAATACTAAAATCGGTTTTATCGACTGCGTCTCACTCAAACTTCGAAGTGGAATATTGTGTAGTTTTTGATTAACAACAAACAGTTTTAAAATAGTATTGTTTGGGTTTCGTCGCCTCTGTTTTTAGTTTTATCAATTCCGTGGCTGACGTGAATACATTGACATGTCGAATTCTATGTTTTTTTTTTTTATTGGATTAATGCTTCCTTCGCATTAGGAATTTCTATGAAAAAAATTGAAAGTCCTAAATAAACATAATTTTTGGAGCAATCGACTTTGACTTTTATTATGTTGACATCTCGCATTTTAACATGTCTAACTTGACAAAACCTCATGTCAAATTAACGATTCATATGTTTTTGTGAACGATCATTGATATTTTGTTATTCAATCTATACTCAGGAACAAAAATAATATTCGTTATTTGATATCTCAACTTATACACATAAATGTATGTTTATTAGTGCTTTCAAACTTGAACCAAATACGCTTTTTCACATAATCTAAAGCCAAATCCGAACTAAACCTCGCATGTCTAACTGAAATAAACACGGCACATTACGGCACGGTGTAAAGGATGATATTTAAGGAGCAGGACACTTGACACGCATTGTAACGCACGAAGCGCCGAACCTAAAATATACATACTATACAGGGTTGGCAAACCTTTTCACATACACTACAAAATTTCCATTTTGCCATTTTCCTAGACATGACAGTGATGCACGTGTCCTATTGCCAACGTGCCGAAGAACAGGAATAGCGAAGTAAAAACCAAAATTACGTATACTAGGTCAATTCACATTACCTAGCGAAACTCCACAGTCGTAATGGGTACTGATATGTAAACACGATAAATCAAAAACAAAATGCATTTATTGCAAGTAATTGAAATAAGAGTTTAGAAAATCATGTTTTTTTTTTCACTTTTACACACATAATAAACAATAAGATGAATGAGATCAAATTAATTTTAAAAGCGATGATATTGTCATAATATTTGTTTAGTTTTATTAAATGAATTGTTTATGATTTTATGTATTTTTTAGTCTCTTTTACTCTTTCACACGCGGCTGTCTACATCTCTCTATTCTATTGCCCTATCGTAAGGCATACCTGCGAGATTTCTTATGAAATAAGCATCACCTCTGTACCTATTTTTCTGTTCTGTTTTTAAGTGATAACTACTTTAGGCGCGTTGGGCATTTTTTGAGATGGGAAAAAACCATTGAACTCGCGCCACTGTTACCATAAGCAACACCGCGCGTGTTTTGTTTATAAGACGATTTAAAAAATACCCACTTCGAATGTGTTCGGCTGTCCTCGGGATGTATTCAGTTTTAATGTATATCCGATATGTCAGTGAGTGATGGCTAAGTATTCTGTTTGTGTTTTGTTTTTACTTCTGTCGGCACTTCCGGAACGCCAGTTTTATTTTTCTTGTCTTTTGTACGTACATAAATGGTAAAATAAAATAAATCGTACCTCCTAGCCTAATTTGGGTAAGCTCACTCCATCGTCGACTTTGTTTCTGTCACGTCTGACCTAGACTAGAGTCAAGAGCAAACACATTTCAAATATAAAAAAAAAATAATCTGTCGCATGCCATAGGTTCACCACCCCTGTTATAGGACGTGACTTCTTTCTTCTTCAGTTATTTGGTTATTGTTTGCTCGTCTATGTTTTCTTTCGATAATCGAAAGATTCCTTTTTATAAATTTTTGTCTCCATTTCTGGAGATGTTATTGTTACGTCACTTCATTGACTTCGTCAAGTGATTTTGGAAAGAAATTTCTTTCAATTTGTTTTTAAAAAGAAGTCAATTTTACTTCGAAGTAATGATAATAAGAATAAAGTTTTAGTTTCTTCTTTTACTGATATATCATTTTGATGTCATCGAAAGAAAAAAAAGAAAAAATACCTAAATAAATTTGATGATTTTTTTGTGGGGTCTACGACCGCAGTTTGGAATTATTATTTATTTATTTATCCTCCTACCAGAATGATAAACAGCAATTACACAAACGGAGCAAAATTACTTCATATGCTCCTTTCATTCAAACTGTGCGCGGTGGACATTGAACGCACAATGTCCACCGCGTACAGTTTGAACGGCGATGGAACACGCACACTCTCACAGCGTCAACTCCACAGCTAGTGCAGTCACTTGAAATATCAGCTCAAAAATCAACTTTTTATTGTGTAAACTTCACAGACGTGATATCTCAACACGAGAAAACTAAAGAAAACAGATTTTCTCAACTCATACTTCAAGTGGCAAAACTCCGGTCGTTGAACCCCAGAAAAAAACCATCAAAACGTTTTTGTTTTTATTTTATGGTGTTTAAATAACGATGACCAACACGTCTGCAGAGTTTCGCCAGCTAAACTTATTTGCGTATCTGCTTCTATCAAAATGTTTGAGCTAGAAATTACCTACAGGCAAAACAGACAGCCTGGGCGATCCCATAAATATTTCATATCAATTTAGATACGGAACCCCAAACGAACCCTTCATATTGAATTCGTCACGCACTGGACATATTTGTCATACCGAAAATTTTGGTGCGACTGAACCCTTTTGACCGGCTCCCGTCATTCCCGTGCCACTTTGCTGTATAAATAATTAATTATGAACGTGTGTATTGCTCTTAACGTCCGCTGGATCAATATTTATGCAAAGTGACGCTCTTGGTTTGATATTGATATGAAACTTTTGCGGTTTAATCTAGCTTCCAAGTTTTTACGTCGTAGTTTTTGAATTGAGCGGCATGATTAATGAATACTGACTCAATCTGTGTAGTTCTTTCCTTAAAAGACCATTTCAGATACCAATCTACATGGTCCTCACAAGATTTGACTAAGAGTATGTCTGGACTTTAAAAGAGAATGTGACCTCTGAGTTTGTTTGGCCTTTCTTCTCAGAATAGTCAGATAGGAAACGCCGACCTCATCTTGTTTTTAAAAATATGATTGACGTGTAAAAGTGTTTGTGAAAACCTGATTACAAAAATAAAATCATTTATAATCGGATATAGATACATTTATGTAGATAACGCAAGAGCAACTACTTCGCGTACCCAGCTTACGTATAAAAATCGTAAGCCGCCACTTTCGCGCTCAGTCATGTAGTACAATGCGTGCCACGAAAGATGAGACTTGACACACCACGTGGTTTGACATGCGCAGTACACGATTTTAGGTATCTTTAGCGGTATGAGGTCTGAGTGCGGGACGGGACCGGACGTCATAGGGGCGGCGGAAAGAGCGGGGGAGGGGGGGGGGGTCAAGTCTCATCTTTCGTGGCACGCATTGTACTGCTGGCTGTGTGAGCGTGAGCAATGGTGCTAGACCCCGGGGATGGGGCGAGACGAATGCCGCACGCGGCGGCGTCTTTGAATTGATTTGATTTTCCTATCACTAAACTAAATAATGCTTGTGACGTCATAGTAGGTAGTCAAAAAAATGGCACGCTTGGTTTTCATAGAGATCGTGATACTTTCGTTATCTAGGTGTGCCTTACAGGCGTTGCACGGGGGGGTTCCGGAATTGGTCTTTTAAGAGGAACCGGGACCCCTATGTGCTGAAGGTGATCACCGGGGCGGTTTTAGTGAGGTAAAAATCCCACACTCCCCGACCTCCCTCCCCGGAGGTCGAGTGCCTTTTGAAGGTTTCCCCCCGACAACAAAAAAAAAAGGTCTATCTAGGTATATCTGTGGTAGTACCTACAACTATCCCGTTCTGGCAAGTTAAATCTCCGACACGATGAAGCTGAACGAAAATTTTGCAGTCCGGTTTTAACGCTAACATCTGAATTGATAAGGTTTCTCTTTACTAGGTCACGCAATATGGTCTTGGAGTCTACCAACAAAGCTTGGTACAGTACCCGGCGATAAACATTGCACATCGACCTTTGGAAAGAGACAATCGGCTAATTTCGGCTTCGTAGAGCTTTATCTCTGTCGCACGAAATAAAAACAGTCCGGTATCTATTAGGAGCTGTTAAAACAATTATCATTTGCTTCTTTTGATAATTATTTTTATTCTTTTTAATTATTTATTTGAATTTAAATTTTACTTTAAAATTAATTATTTGAATTTGAATGGTCAAGTCTGTCAAATTCATAGTGATCTTTTATTGTTGTTGGAATAACGTTGAGAGGTAACATAAATGTATAAGGACTCGCGAGCAACCAAGTTACGATATCATAGTAGAATGACTCTTCATGCATATAGCAGTGGCATGGAATTGGTATGTACTAATAATAATACGACATCAGAGGATACTCATGTCAATCTGACGTACACCCAAATTGCGTAAGCATGACATTAAAAAAACTCGAACAACGCCTCGATGTTTCAAAACTGTCTATCCAACGATTTTGTTTAATTATTTCTACCGGGAGATTTATGTGCCGTTAAGTGTCAACGTCAATATGGCCGGCGACGGAGTGGAAAATAACTTGCAATTTATTCCTGGCCGAACTAGTGTCCCTATTCTGTTGAGCGAGCGCCCGTCAAAGGCGCTGATGTGGTAAAAATGTATGGATCTGAATGTCGACACGATGCGAACAACAGTTAATCTTTATGAATGATTGCTTGTTGTGTGCTGAATTTGTATTTGTTGTTTTATCTAGTATTCTAGTGGATGGCAAAAATGTGAGTGTTAATGGATTTATTTAAATAAAAAAAGTATTCAATTGTTTTGTATCCTTTCTATTATAATAATTATACTGCCCCGTTGTTCTCGTAGTAGCAAGCGCAACTGCTGAGCATGGGGACCTGAGTTCGATTCCCGGATCGGAGGAAATGGTCTATCTATGTGCCAATTTTCATCCAAATCTGTTCAACGGTTTACGCGTGATTGAGTAACAAACATCCAATCATCTTCATAAACTTTCACATTTATAATATTAAGTAGTAGGATAATACTTTATAACTTTTATAGCCTCTGTCGGATTATTTTGGTTTTATATATAAAAATAACCCAGTTTTTATTTATTTGAGAATTGGATGCATTGCCATGAAACACACAAGTCACCTCTAGAAAATCTGGCTCCACCATTTTTACCAAAGTAGCTAGCTTCTTATTTTCATTAAGTTCATCATCGCTATTATTCAGAATAGTGGTGCCTACAGGTAATCCGGAGCCAACAATCCATATTGTGAAGTGTTGGGACTAACTTTCGTATTGGTGTCAGTTTTTTTATTTCTGAAAACTTCACTTCACTTCCACGGTTCCGCACTTTTGTGCTAATAATATTACAAGCATTATTTTTCTACTGGAAGGAAATAAAATTATGACAAGACTTCAAGCCTTTTTGGCGGAGTTTGTACCCAACGGTTTTTAAATTTTTGGTGATGGTGCTTAGTGAGTTGTGTTTTTCGAATATTTTGGTTCAAAAGTACTAAATTAAAGCTGGTTGCTACTTCAAAAAAATAATGTTATAACTCTGTTTATTAAGCTTACAATCTTAAATACAATCATCATCATCTGCCTAGCCTTTTCCCAACTATGTAGGGGTCAGCTCCTAGTCTAACGGGATGCAGCTGAATACCAGAATTTTACATGGAGCGACTGCCTATCTGACCTCCACAACCCAGTTATTCGGTAATACGATACGCCTCGGTAAGACTGGTGGTCAGACTTTCGCGCTTCTGACGACCCGTAACGACTGTCACAGATCCACGAATGACAGCCGGAACCAACGGCTTAACGTGTTTTCCGAGACACGGAGGGGTTTTGATATGTAAAGATAGACACCCATCCACTAAACAACCGCGACAAGCGTAGCTTAACCTGATCGATCGAACCGTGCGGCTGTTTTTTCTTAGCCACAAGCCCCACAATCTTAAATACAGTATAGAATGTAACACTAAAATATATTTAATACGCACCAGTATACTAAATAAATAAAAAAAAATATTTTACGAGTAAGTACCAGTATGTTATAAAGAAAAAAACAGGGACAAATACATTGGGCATAAAAAAAATCGTCCGAATCGCTGTCAATGGGAAAAGGGCCCAAAAGGTGAGCAGCAGCATTGCCACGTTGGATGGCAATGCTGATTCTTTGATCTAAAAATAGGGCAGCCCTCTGGTCAAGTGAAGAGTCGACCAACCGCTTGTCGATGTCCCGAAATACTCGATGAGCACTCGGACCCGACGGCCCTAGTGTTTCAACCCCAAATGGCTCAAACGATATAACTAAATTATTTTTAATTGACACTTTCAATACTTAAAAAATATAACCATCGTCGCTCAAGATAAATAATAAGGGCTTTTAACATAAAATGAAGTTGGAATTTTATGACGACGTGAGTAATAGTACATTACAGTAAAAAGAAAGTACTAATAGGAAAAAAAAAAATCTATGCAGAACAATTTAATTCCGAGTACATTTTACTTTTTTGGCTTCGCATTTTTAAAATGAGTACTACATTCAGTATTCTCATTTTTATTATGACACACACGCTGCCAACATTTAAAATTTTACACTAAAACTTGATACATCCCCGAGTGGCTATAAACCAGAGTTTCATATTCGAAGCCGGAGCCAACGAGAAAAGAATAAAATTGCAAGAGGGAAGTCTATAATTTTAATACTTTTAACGTCATAAAAAACGTCATTGGAACTAAAATCCTTCTCCATAGTAGAGTGGATCAAACTTTGTGTAATTTGAAACTATAGTTGAAGCCGAGCTTAAACGGTTGATTAACGAGGTGATTTAGTAGAAAGTTGCTAAGTTTTACCGACTAACTATCACTACTCAAATCGGTGAGCACTTTTAAAACCGGTTTTCAAACCGGTTTTCAATTTTCTTCCTTCAAGTTTTGAGTTGAGAGTTTTTAATTAGGACGCGTGATTAAAACGCTTTATTAATTTTTAATAAGGACTTTGTTCTGATTTTGGAATTAAGGTGGAGTTGAAGTTTTTGAGCGTCAGCTGTTTGTAATCCCGCGAAACTAGGAGTGGCGACGAAATGATTTTGTTAAGGCTTGGCAAGTAATTGATTAGCTGGTTTCAAACATTATTTATTTATTCATTCAGTGTGGGGGGTAATTGCGTAACAGTACAGTAACGATAGAAATGGTTTTAATTTTGACAGTTTAACAACATTATTATATATTATAATATTCATTTAAAATCAATAATATTCATTTCGTTAAATACGTTGTTGAGCAGTAAATTTTTTCGAACATTATGATACAATAGATTCATCAAAACGATTCAGATTCTGATTGATAGTCTTTTGTTACGCAATGTGGGTGCTGTTTATATTTCGATGGGTTCTATGCGACTATTGTCACAAATTTTCGATTATGTCATTCTTTTTCGCTATCAATAACGGGTTTCAAAATACCCTTAACGAAGCCAAGAGTTACTTGTTATTCTCTTTATAAATATCGTTTTTTTTTGTACTGGACCCCATACCTGAGAACCTTCTGGTTACGGATATATTGAAAGTCAAAGTTCTAACTTTTTATACGTTTTTTACGAGAACAAGTTTTAAATGTTATAACTTTTCTTTAAATACTCCCAAGATACAGGCTTGCCTAGTTTGGGACCATTGTAAAATCTCTGTAATCTTTTCAGCAATAAAGTTTTTATTATGTTACTAGCTGCGCCTCGCCGTTTCACTCGCATAAATGTCGATCCTGTGGCAATAAAACATAACCTGTTAAAAGTAACCTAACCATTTTTTTTTGTCTCCGGGTGGAAAATCCTCATGGATGTCCGCCGCCCTGGGGCGGGCGGCGGGGTCTATCAGACTCTTACTGACTAAAAACCACCCCGGTGTTCCATCTCACACCTACGCTGGGGGTCGCGGGAAGGTGCGATCCTTCCGCAACCCCCGACTGGTGCCGGCCCGCCGCTGCGGGCCTCGTCTGGTCAGGGGGGGAGTGAGGTAACCTAACCTCAAGGTGCCCTTCGCTCGCTCTTGCGTCCTACGTTGCGCTTTCTGTGAACCAAGGTATCTGGAAACAGTAGTTTCTATGAATAAAGTTAACGGCAAGAATTGCTATGGACGGAGATATCTATAATTAAACAATGTTTTCTATCAACGAAGTTTTCGGCGAGTATTTTCGGCGAGTATTTTATTAGCTTTACTTTCTGTATATAGTCGTATCGTCCAAGTGTGTTTCTATCTTAGGTTACACACCGGGTACATTTATCAGCAAAATCAATTAGCAAAAAATACTTTTGTACGTACGATCTTTTCACCTATACATACTTAACAGAAAATTAATTCCGGAAAATTTTACAGTATGTAAATTGACAATAAACCGGTAAACTGCTATACAGTGATTAATTAAAGTCTTTATTGTTAACACGTTGACTTGCCACAACAAAGCAGTATCGTTCATACCAATTTGTTACCTGTCGGGGTTAAAGGTTTTTTTTTTCTGTATAGTTTAATGTTGGTTCGGTGATTGGGTGGAAAACTGTGTGAATTGGGAGTTCCTTGGTGTTAAAAGAAAAATGTGTTGGATTTTTCAGTTGTTCACATGCTGAATATATATATCTAAGCAAATGTCTAGTGATAGTTTTTTCAGACTGGTAATGGTTTGCATTGAAAGTTTTTACAGTATGACGATTAAAAAAATGTACAGACGACAGCACATTAAGCTACCCGAAACTGTCAAATTTTTCCAATCATCTTTGAACCATATGCTGTAGCAATAAAGTTGAAAATCTATTGAAGAAGTTTGACAGATTGTAGTAGCTTGATGTGCTGGCGTATGCACATAATTGTCATATGTAGTTAGACGTTATGAAACTTGCGTTTTTTGCGTTTATGTTGGAGACAAAAGGTCTTATATTCGTTAAAACATGTTTTTCTTTAACATAAAAGTTACTCACATCTTAACATCATGCCTGTATTTCTGCAAAGGTACGGCAGAGGTGTATCTTTAGATCACCCACATTTCGCCAGTACAGGGACAAAGAAGTTAATAAAATATATTTCTGAATATATTTTGTCAAAATTGGCGTTGTCACATGATTCTTAAAAATAATTGTCGTGAAAAAATCCTCCATTCAAAAGCTTGTCGGTACCAATATGTAAGGAAGAATTGAATAATTCAATTCAATCGCATTCACATACCTACAAAACGTGACGATCTATTATATTCTGTCTTTGAATTTGAATTCATTATCAGCTCGTAATTGTCCAACTGAATGGTAAGGACCTCTCCCAATGCAAATAAGGAAAAAGCATTGATACATTTTTAATGATCACCGTGCTTCGTGGCGGACTTTAGACTTATTAACGCGCGATGTTTTCCCTTACTGAAACCCCACCTACGTCCTAAGTGCGTCAACGAAGATACGGTTCCGTCCGAAAGTAGTCTGATACTTCGGTATGAACTCTATTCCCGATTAATTAACTTTTTCAGACGGGAAAAACACATCGGGAGTAAGGGCAGCAGTTAAAGGTGTTGTCATTAATTCTTAGTTCGTTCGGTCTCGGAACTAATCTTTTGTCCGAAGGTGATACGGAGTAGGAAACGATATTATGGATGTCGTGCTTAAAGAAGGTATAGTACTTATCAGGAGTCTGTAATAGGCAGAGGAATGAAAGTTAAGTCTAGTACTCACGGTTATATTGAACAACACACACAGAAAACAGTCAGTAGGAGAATAGTTGGGATGATAATAATAGGCACACACTGTCACAATAGTCACAGCACAATAATAACAGTTATTCGGATAGATTAAATGTAAAATACTGGTATTCCAGGACTCTCGGAAATCTCGGAATCGACCTATTTTTGATTCAACATTAAACAATCAAATATTCTTTGTTTTAATCTGAAAAAAATATATGGCATAGTTTAACTAACATTCTTGATTATTCTATGGTTCAAAACACGATATTTACAACTTCACTCGATCATAAAAAATCGCAAACAAATCGAAAACAGCGAATTTTTTAATCGTTTTTCAAGTCGTATTTGAAGTAGACTTAACTTTTACTCGCAAAAAATATATCAAAAAATAGGCAATGATGTATAGTAGAACATTCTACGGTTAATTTTTTTCAAAACTGATTTTTATTGTCTTAACAAAATATAATCTAAAAAGGCGGCCTGCGCGCTTCACTTCAGTAGCCCGCCGGGCGTTACCGAGGTAGGACCTGTGTCGCTTTTGCTGGCTCGCCGCGTTCCCGCTAATCGATCGAAATATACGTTATATTATTGTTAATTTCCGTGTTTGTGTATTAGTTTCAAAAATCAGTCTGTAAATATTGTTTAGGTTCTAGTATTAATAATTAAACTAAATATTAGTTTGTTATAATATAGTTGTAATATATAATGATAATTAAGCTCAGCGAGTTCATTCGAACTGCGCTTTCGCGGCATTTGCCACGCGAGGACGGAGGTAACGCTAAATGCCTACTACGCTCGAAGATCCTGGCCTTAACTGTCAAAATACACGTTGTTCGTACGGTTGACATTTCGATTCAATGATAAAGATAAATGGTTTTATTTTTGTAAGGAGGTTTGTACACACTTTTACACGTCAATGATGTTATACTGTGTACGTTTAAAATATAAATAAATATACTACACTATTTGCGCTGTAGCATGGTGCGGGTGACAGTTTCAGTAACATTTCGTTTCATTCTTGAAAGTTGCCGCGATTTACAATTTATGACTTAATATTTCAGTTGTACCACATTCGTAATATATTAAATAATTAATAACTGTAGTAAATTAAATTAAACCCAACCAGAATGTTCTAATCAAGAAATAAAATCAAATTGAATGAAAAATTAAGCAAAGTGTTATGCGTATAACGTAACGCCATAGACGTATTTAGTGATGGGATGTACTGCTACGATGGATAGTCGATATTTTTTATAATAAAAAACGTATATTGTGCGTAGGTCAATTTTTATTTTTAAAAGGTCTAATTATACAACAGAACATTTATAGGGTAAGGTTGCTTAAAAGGTTGCTAAAAAAAAATACATGTTATTCGTCTAAACTCATATCAGAGTCAGGAACATCTGAATTGTCACTCAATTCATCATCTGAATCTGTGACGGATATTATTAACGATGACTCAATTATGTTGTCAATATGTATGTCACGATCCCAATCAGACATAATGTCCCTTTTTGTTTTATTCACGACCTTCGACCAGTCTTCAGGTTGAACATTGTTGATGGCCTCTTGTAATAGGGCCAACATCTTATTTGCCGTAAATGGCGGCGAAGTATTATTTCTTGCGGCGTAACCTAAAAATAAACGAACTTATAAAAAAAAGTATTCAAATAATCATCAATCAGCCTAATCTAGTATCTGGTAATGTTTTTAAACTAGGTACATGCTACGATCGGAAAGCTGATTATACTATATAAAGCTCGATTACCACTCACTGACTCACTGACTCACTGATTGACATAATTGTTCCCCCAGATGGTGAAGGGGGAGGTGGGTATATTTTTACAGATTCGTATACAAGTAACTCTCACGAGTATGGGAAAAATCCCAAACCTCCCCTTTTCCACCCCACTCTCCCCCCTCCCTATCCTATCTCCGAAATTAAGAAACTTGAGTTTTGTTTTTTTACGGATTCGTATAGAGGAGGCTCGGAAAAGTAAAATCCATTTTTCAAAGTTGCCCTCTTGCCCCCCTTCTCCCCCCCCCTCTAGATAGATCTCGGAAGTTAAGAGACTTGGAACATTTTTTTTTCAGATTCATATCAAGAGGCCCAGAGTTGGTCAAAATAATTTTTCAAAACTCCCCCCTCTCCCCCCCTTCACCCCTCCCCCCATTGTATCTCGGAAATTAAGAAACCTGGGTTTTGTTTTTTTACGGATTCGTATAGAGGAGGCTCGGAAAAGTAAAAACCATTTTTCAAAGTTGCCCCCTTGCCCCCCTTCTCCCCCCCTTCACCCCTCCCCCCATCGTATCTCGGAAATTAAGAAACCTGGGTTTTGTTTTTTTACGGATTCGTATTGAGGAGGCTCGGAAAAGTAAAAACCATTTTTAAAATTCAAACATCCCCTTTTCCATTCCACCCCACTCTCCCCCAACCCTATCGTATCTCGGAAGTTCAAAGTTGCCCCCTTGCCCCTTTTCTCCCCTCCTCTAGGTAGATCTCGGAAGTTAAGAGACTTGGAACATTTTTTTTTCAGATTCATATCAAGGGCCCCAGAGTTGGTCAAAATCATTTTTCAAAACTCCCCCTCTCCCCCCCTTCACCCCTCCCCCCATCGTATCTCGGAAATTAAGAAACCTGGGTTTTGTTTTTTACGGATTCGTATAGAGGAGGCTCGGAAAAGTAAAATCCATTTTTCAAAGTTGCTCCCCTTGCCCCCCTTCTCCCCCCCTCTAGGTAGATCTCGGAAGTTAAGAGACTCGGAATTTTTTTTTTTTCAGATTCATATCAAGGGGTCCAGAGTTGGTCAAAATCATTTTTCAAAACTCCCCCCTCTCCCCCCCTTCACCCCTCCCCCCATCGTATCTCGGAAATTAAGAAACCTGGGTTTTGTTTTTTACGGATTCGTATAGAGGAGGCTCGGAAAAGTAAAATCCATTTTTCAAAGTTGCCCCCTTGCCCCCCTTTTCCCCCTCCCTCTAGGTAGATCTCGGAAGTTAAGAGACTTGGAACATTTTTCTTTTCAGATTCATATCAAGGGGCCCAGAGTTGGTCAAAATCATTTTTCAAAACTCCCCCCTCTCCCCCCCTTCACCCCTCCCCCCATCGTATCTCGGAAATTAAGAAACCTGCGTTTTGTTTTTTTACGGATTCGTATAGAGGAGGCTCGGAAAAGTAAAAACCATTTTTCAAAATTCCCCCCATTCTCTCCCCCTTCTCCCCCATTTAGGCGGATCTCGGAAGTTAAGACTTGGATTATACTATATAAAGCTCGATTACCACTCACTGACTCACTGACTCACTGATTGACATAATTGTTCCCCCAGATGGTGAAGGGGGAGGTGGGTATATTTTTACAGATTCCTATAGAAGTAACTCTCACGAGTATGAGAAAAATCCCAAACCTCCCCTTTTCCACCCCACTCTCCCCCCTCCCTATCGTATTTCGGAAACTAAGAGTCCCGTGTTTTGTTGTTTTACGGATTCGTATATAGGAGGCTCGGAACAGTAAAATCCATTTTTCAAAGTTGCCCCCCTTGCCCCCCTTCTCCCCCCCCCTCCTCTAGGTAGATCTCGGAAGTTAAAAGACTTGGAACATTTTTTTTTTCAGATTCATATCAAGGGGCCCAGAGTTGGTCAAAATCATTTTTCAAAACTCCCTCCTCTCCCCCCCTCCCCCCATCGTATCTCGGAAATTAAGAAACCTGGGTTTTGTTTTTCTACGGATTCGTATAGAGGCTCGGAAAAGTAAAAACCATTTTTCAAAATTCAAACCTCCCCTTTTCCATTCCACCCCACTCTCCCCCATCCCTATCGTATCTCGGAAACTAAGAGTCCCGTGTTTTGTTGTTTTACGGATTCGTATAGAGGAGGCTCGGAAAAGTAAAATCCATTTTTCAAAGTTGCCCCCCTTGCCCCCTTTCTCCCCCCCTCTAGAGGTAGATCTCGGAAGTTAAGAGACTTGGAACATTTTTTTTTTCAGATTCATATCAAGAAGCCCAGAGTTGGTCAAAATCATTTTTCAAAACTCCCCCCTCTGGCCCCCTTTACCCCTGCCCCCATCGTATCTCGGAAACTAGGTAGCGGTAAAGCGAAGCGTTGTTCTCCCAGATGGTGAAGGGGGAGGTGGGTATATTTTTACAGATTCGTATAGAAGTAACTCTCACGAGTATGGGAAAAATCCCAAACCTCCCCTTTTCCACCCCACTCTCCCCTCTCCCTATCGTATCTCGGAAACTAAGAGTCCCGTGTTTTGTTGTTTTACGGATTCGTATAGAGGAGGCTCGGAAAAGTAAAATCAAAGTTGCCCCCTTGCCCCCCTTCTCCCCCCCCTCTAGGTAGATCTCGGAAGTTAAGAGACTTGGAACATTTTTTTTTTTAGATTCATATCAAGGGGCCCAGAGTTGGTCAAAATAATTTTTCAAAACTCCCCCCTCTCCCCCCCTTCACCCCTCCCCCCATCGTATCTCGGAAATTAAGAAACCTGGGTTTTGTTTTTTTACGGATTCGTATAGAGGAGGCTCGGAAAAGTAAAAACCATTTTTCAAAATTCAAACCTCCCCTTTTCCATTCCACCCCACTCTCCCCCATCCCTATCGCATCTCGGAAACTAAGAGTCCCGTGTTTTGTTGTTTTACGGATTCGTATAGAGGAGGCTCGGAAAAGTAAAATCCATTTTTCAAAGTTGCCCCCTTGCCCCCCTTCTCCCCCCCCCTCTAGGTAGATCTCGGAAGTTAAGAGACTTGGAACATTTTTTTTTTCAGATTCATATCAAGGGGCCCAGAGTTGGTCAAAATCATTTTTCAAAACTCCCCCCTCTCCCCCCCTTCACCCCTCCCCCCATCGTATCTCGGAAATTAAGAAACCTGGGTTTTGTTTTTTTACGGATTCGTATAGAGGAGGCTCGGAAAAGTAAAAACCATTTTTCAAAGTTGCCCGCCTTGCCCCCCTTCTTCCCCCCCTCTAGGTAGATCTCGGAAGTTAAGAGACTTGGAACATTTTTTTTTTCATATTCATATCAAGGGGCCCAGAGTTGGTCAAAATCATTTTTCAAAACTCCCCCCTCTCCCCCCCTTCACCCCTCCTTCCATCGTATCTCGGAAATTAAGAAATCTGGGTTTTGTTTTTTTACGGATTCGTATAGAGGAGGCTCGGAAAAGTAAAAACCATTTCTCAAAATTCCCCCCATTCTCTCCCCCTTTTCCCCCCTTTAGGCGGATCTCGGAAGTTAAGACTTGGAACATATTTTTCTTTTTCAGATTCATGTCCGTGGGCCCAGAGTAGGTCAAAATTAGTTTTTTCAAAACTCCCCCCTCTCCCCCCCCCTTCACCCCTCCCCCCCTCGTATCTCGGAAACTAGGTAGCGGTAAAGCGAAGCGTAGCGTAGCGTAGGGATAAGGTCACGATAGCTTTCCGGTAGTAGGTAGGTCCTGAGTGGAGCGAACCTGCGAGACCGAGTTATTATTATTATTTTTATTATTTCATTTATTATTATTATACTATATAAAGCTCGATTACCACTCACTCACTGACTCACTGACTGACTGACATAATTGTTCTCCCAGATGGTGAAGGGGGAGGTGGGTATATTTTTACAGATTCGTATAGATGTAACTCTCACGAGTATGGGAAAAATCCCAAACCTCCCCTTTTCCACCCCACTCTCCCCCCTCCCTATCGTATCTCGGAAACTAAGAGTCCCGTGTTTTGTTGTTTTACGGATTCGTATAGAGGAGGCTCGGAAAAGTAAAATTCATTTTTCAAAGTTGCCCCCTTGCCCCCCTTCTCCCCCCTCTAGAGGTAGATCTCGGAAGTTAAGAGACTTGGAACATTTTTTTTTTTAGATTCATATCAAGGGGCCCAGAGTTGGTCAAACTCATTTTTCAAAACTGCCCCCTCTCCCCCCCTTCACCCCTCCCCCCCTCGTATCTCGGAAACTAGGTAGCGGTAAAGCGAAGCGTTGTTCTCCCAGATGGTGAAGGGGGAGGTGGGTATATTTTTACAGATTCGTATAGAAGTAACTCTCACGAGTATGGGAAAAGTCCCAAACCTCCCCTTTTCCACCCCACTCTCCCCCCTTCCTATCGTATCTCGGAAACTAAGAGTCCCGTGTTATGTTGTTTTACGGATTCGTATAGAGGAGGCTCGGAAAAGTAAAATCCATTTTTCAAAGTTGCCCCCGTTGCCCCCCTTCTCCCCCCCCCCTCTAGGTAGATCTCGGAAGTTAAGAGACTTGGAACATTTTTTTTTTCAGATTCATATCAAGGGGCCCAGAGTTGGTCAAAATCATTTTTCAAAACTCCCCCTCTCCCCCCCTTCACCCCTCCTTCCGTCGTATCTCGGAAATTAAGAAACCTGGGTTTTGTTTTTTTACGGATTCGTATAGAGGAGGCTCGGAAAAGTAAAAACCATTTTTCAAAATTCCCCCCATTCTCTCCTTCTTCTCCCCCCTTTAGGCGGATCTCGGAAGTTAAGACTTGGAACATTTTCTTTTTCAGATTCATGTCCGTGGGCCCAGAGTAGGTCAAAAATAGTATTTTCAAAACTCCCCCTCTTCCCCCTTCATCCCTCCCCCATCGTATCTCGGAAACTAGGTAGCGGTAAAGCGAAGCGTAGCGTAGCGTAGGGATAAGGTCACGATAGCTTTCCGGTGGTAGGTAGGTCCTGAGTGGAGCGAACCTGCGAGACCGAGTGGAGCGAAGGGGGAGGAATACTAACATGGCGGACAGCGTTTTTGTTTGGGGTGTGTTTAAGTCAATTATTCAGTTTAAAATAGACTGTCTAAGGGCCGAGTTCACGGACTGTCATTTGACCAATGTTTGAGTAATCGGCCGATGAATTCCTAAACATCGTTTATGCAGCCGGTTAAGTATTCACTGCTCACCACGAATATTTTAACCGTGATTATTAAATCGGGCAATCAGCATTATTGGATATTGTAGTCTATGTATATTTAGTCTGTGTAAGATTAAGTGGCAACACTCTCTTCCGGTGACGCCAATATTGAGTAATGGCGTGGTAACGTTTTGTTATTAATGAAAAATAAATTATCGGTGCTGCTTTTATTCCACTACATACTCTATAAGCATTCGCTCAGAGTGAATGAACGAATGCTATAAGTGTACTCATTTGCGAAGTCACGTCGTTAGATTTAGTCAACACAAGTTTTGGTGACATCTATATTTAGTAGCATAAAATAAAACGCTTTCAACTTGAGAAGTTCGAAAACGCATTGGGATCATTATGCTAGCCTGTAGTGTCTAATTTGGATGGGTAATAACTTCACAGCGCTGTCACTGTCAAATGTCACACGTGTGACGTGCTAATATTATTCTCCGTGTTGACTGTTGAGTATTAATAAATTGTGTTTGTGTTGTGAAAGTGTTTAATTCTATCCTACGACTTACTATTTACCTTCTACTTGTAAAATGGCAGC